>CM018694.1:57765479-58102979 GCA_009363875.1 Mikania micrantha | reverse complement strand
CAAACATGATAATAGAATTGTAATGATTCATTTCTTTTTTACGTCCATTTCATTCACTCATCCATTCCATTCCCCTACTCATTCCATTCATTCATATCAAACAGACTCTATATGTTTCAAATCGAGTAAAATGTCATTTTAGTCCCTGTGGTTTGGCAACTTTTGCCATTTTAGTCCAATAGTTTGAATTTTGTCATTTTGGTCACTATAATTTCATTTTATTGCCATTTTAGTTTAATTAAATTTAAAATTTTGGACTAAAATAGCAAAATTTACCAAACCATAGGAATGGAAATGACAATAAAATAAAAACTATAATGACCAAAATTTGAAAATTGAGTAAATTACGGTTTTTGCCTCTGTTGTTTGAGTGTTTTAACTATTTTGGCCCAAAATAGAATCTTCTATCAATTTGGCCCATGTGGTTTAGAGAAACTAACGTTTTTGGTCCCCAACCATAGTTAGATTTTGGGCCAAAACCGTTATAATAGTTAAATTTAAGGGGCCAAAACCGATAGTTATCAAAACCACAGGGGTTGAATTGATAAAAGATTCTATTTTGGGCCGAAATAGTTAAAACACATAAATCATAGGGGCCAAAACCGTAATTTACTCTTTGAAAATTTAAACTATTTGACTAAAATGACAAAAGTTGTTAAACCACAAAGACTAAAATGACATTTTACCCTTTCAAATGTTTAAAGTTTATGAATATATGAGTAATTTATAAACTTATAATCTAAGAGTGAAATACGTATAAAACACGTTAAAGATTCAACAATTTAATTATAACTTAATTAAATAATGATTTTCTAATATTGCATAAAAAATAACCGTACGTATAAAGATGCATTATATACAATCCAATAATGCAAAGATCTCCTTCTCCGTATCTATATGATTCAGTTGCCATCACCCCCAAACCATTTCAACACTCACATACTCTCACTCTCTCTCACCTCTCATTTCATGTATATCAACACACAAACATCCACAATCCAGTAATCATCATCAACAATGGAACGATCATCCTCAAGAAGAAACCATGACGACGTGCAGAACAGCGAGAACGACGGAAAAGGAAGCAAAGACGCCGGAGAAATGGAAACTATCGAGCGGATCTTCGAAAGCAAAGAGGTTCCGTCATGGCAGAATCAGCTGACGGTGCGAGCGTTTTTCGTCAGCTTCGTTCTCGGAATCCTGTTCACCTTTATCGTCATGAAGCTTAACCTCACCACCGGAATCATCCCGTCGCTCAACGTCTCCGCCGGACTGTTAGGGTTCTTCTTCGTCAAGACGTGGACGAAGTTTCTGAACAAATCTGGTTTGTTGAAGCAGCCGTTCACCAGGCAGGAGAACACTGTTATTCAGACCTGCGTCGTCGCTACCTCCGGGATTGCATTTTCCGGTACGTTTATCGGATTAATTTCTCTCACACACACTTCACACAGTCTCATTTTTGCATGTTTGTTTTTTGGATTTTGAAACAGTCAGATGTGTCCCGCTTTGTTTTCGCAAAGGAGATCACGATCAAATTTCAAATCAAATAGGTGTAACAAACCGATACGAATATCCAATCCAATGATACATTTATTAGAAACTTAATTATGTTTCTAATTAAAGTAAAGTTTTTTAAAAAATGTCAAGTATTATTTGAGACACCAGCGTTAGTATCGAATAATCTATCATCAAGACACTAGTTCACAGGAAAAAACTTAATATTTTGAGGAAACCGTCTCGTAGGATTTGAACCAATAACCTTATGTTTTCTGAGTTTTATTCTACCATCAAAAAGTAGTTGTAACGCCTTTGACGCTTGAGTACATAAATAGTGTTGGATTTGAAAACCATAATTGACAAAAAAAAAAAAAAAAAGAAGTTTTGTTGGGTTGGTTTTCATATCAGATCGATTTAGCGAGTGAATGCCCGTTGGGTAAATTGTCCGGTTCGGTAAATGTAGAATTTGAATCATTTGACGTTTCACTGTTTCAGTTATCGAATCGACTGTTTCGATACGGTTTCCAAATTACAAGAAGCAAAACTTAGGTAAACTAATAACAATATTAATGTTTTTTGTATGAGTAACTTAGATAAATGTAATTGTTCTTATAAAGTTAAGTTGAATATTTTTTTGGTCTCTATAAAATCAGTAAAATTATATTTGTCCTTTTAATAATATGTAATTAACAGGCAACTAAATTACCAATGATAATGTGTTAGGTTACACTAGATATTTTCTTATTATTAAGATAATGTGAAAAATATAAATAATAACATGAAAATTTTTTATTAAAAAATGACATAGATTTTCCATCTAACAAAATTAAAAAAACACCCTTTCTATTCTAAAATTGATTAAATAACGAGTTTTAAGATTAAAATAAATATATTTTTATATAACACATTTTCCAATTTTATTTTTTCTCCTATTTTCTATTAAATAATAATAATTTTAATTAATTTGGTTAATAATATTATTATATTATAAGTCATATTTTTATATATTTTTATAAAGCAATTTTAAAAAATATGTTATATGTTATTGTATAAATAATTTTAAAATTTATTTTTATAACTCGTCTAAAGCACAAGTTTTTAAGCTAGTTTGTTATAAACAAGCAATATATAACATGCAACTTTATTTGATGTTTTATGTTAAAACTAACACCAACACTAATTTTTAATACATCCTTGTATTTTTTTTTATATATCGTTTTAGGGATATATTGAATGCAAAATTAAATTGAAGTATATAACTACGAAAATATTACAAGCTCTTATACGTAACACATGAAACGAGCTCATGTATAATATGTGTACTTTCTTATAGCACTACTCTTAAAAATTACTTAGGCTATATGTTATGCATCATTCTTCCTCACTCCACGTGTGTGTCACGTAACCGCCACATAATCAACCAACACCATCATCCTCTTATCACTCTACGTCACCATCCTATGTGTTATCCATCACTACCCCATCAAGCCCCCATCACCTCCTCCGTTTTCCCCCTTTTTTCTCCCTTTTCTTCTCCTTCACGGCATGAAGCTTCTCACGCCTTGGCCCATCACGCCACCCTCATGCCCTTGTGTAATGGGGGGAGGGCGCGACCGGCAGTGGCGGATCCAGGAAAAATTTTCAGTGGGTTCACTAGTTTTAAACACTTCAATTAGATAGAACCGGACAAAAAAAATTTCGGGCCGGTTTGGGTCATGTAATGTTTATCACATGATAACATTGCGATAAATTAAGTCAATAATTAAAAAATATAGTCATTAAAGAGTTCGGAGGTGCGAAGTGTACGCTCGTTTAAGATTTCTGAGGCCCGAACAAAGCGGGAGTCAAGGGGGCGGGGGGCCGTGCCCGGGGTCCTAGGGGTAGCGCCCCTGGCGGGGATCCAGGGGTAGAGCCCTTGGTGGTGGTTCGAACAAGGTTCAAGGAGGGAACGCCCCGAAACCTAAACGATATTTTCGAAGAAATATTAATTTCGGGGAGTGATTTTAACACGATTCTATAGAAATTCATGCATTGATTATCAAGAATTCTCTTACAAAGATCTAATTCAAGTAGGCAAACTATTGGAGAAAATTACATTTAAGGATTCACCTCTAAAATATCAATGGGTTCACCTTGCCTTTTCGGGCTTTCGAAAACAAAAAAATCCTACTAAATCGTCGAAACGCGGTGGGTTCCGGTGAACCCATCCCCACATATGTAGATCGCCCTTGGTGACCGGTGCCCCTCACGCCTCTCTCACGGTGCAGAACACATGGCCTTACATATGTATCTATCATGTTAACAAAGATGTGATTAACGTGATTCATTATTTATTTATTTTACGATCCATTATAATTATAGTATTAGAATTATAATTAAAAAATTAATAACATTTAGCATGGGTTTAAGAAGATTATACTATTATAGTGAGATGCATTTTTTTTTTTGTTTGGCCTCCATCTACATTGATCGTGATTAGAACAGACTATATAAAATTCGCCGAGCCAACCAACGGTTGCCGGTCGCTTTCCTGGCTGGCCTTATGGCCTACCACATGAATGTGTACGAGGTTCATCTCCTTGTGCTTGGCAATCTTTTGCTTTATATTTGTCTGCTTCCTAAAGGTGCCGGGTATCACACGTGGCACGGTCTCTTCAATAGTAGGTGTAAACAAATATTGAGTCCTGCATGCTATTATATATTTTAGTGTAATTGGATTAATTTTGCCTATCAACGTAAATCATGGGTGTGAGGTGCACGTTTGTGAATTGAACTTTATCCGATCAAACATTTGGTTATGATCGATCAAATTCTCTGGTTCATTCAAACATATACAATTCATACTTGTTCTTGATTTTGCGAATTGAACTTTATCCGATCAAACATTTGGGTGAACCACAAATAATTTGATCTGAAAGTGTAATCCACAACTTTTAATTCATCCGTTGATAAAATCGTGTTCGTATTATGTGATATTTTCTACACACAGAATTTTTTTTCCATAGATCAACAATAATTGTATAAAAATAAGTAAGATATCAAAAAAATCATGACAGAAATTCCCGATGCTTAATACATCTAGGTCGATCGGGTATCAATCCACATGCGATTGCTTTAAAAAAAAAAAAAAACACACGACTTTGGGATGTATTGAATTAGTTGATACATATCTTGCTTAAACAGAAACTATATAACCGTCTCAATAATGTCTCATTCAATAAGTTTATTACGTGAAAAAATAAATTTACTTTTTATGATACGTACTTGATAATATTATTTATGTTTTATATGATATAAAATTTATTTAATAAAATTGAAAGTGTGAATAAAATAATGCATAAAAATCACCCATTGATGTCCCTAGTTAAAAATACTAGGATATGGGATCGTGAATTGATGATTTGTCAGACCCTATATATTTTTAAAAAAAATTGATATTTATTAATAACTTTTTTTTTTAACGACGAAGGTCTCAATCTTGTGAACCCACTGTTTACAGGTCATGTCATCAAGGTCTAGTTACCTGGACCTACCATGAGCCACCACAACCACCTCAGGAGGAAACCTCACTGGGAAAACCCCCTGACCCCCTCAGACCCCTTTTTTGCTGCGGGAGGGATTTGAACCCAATACCTCCCATTTGAAAGAATCTCGGGGTATCATTGAGGCAATACCTCATTATTATTATTATACATGTGCATGGTTTTTCTTCTTTTATGTATATACGCAAATTTATATGCGTTTAGAATCTTACTCTAGTTTAAGTTTTTATTACAACCTTGTATATTTAGGGAATGATATGTTGTTAACCCACCTTAATTGTGGTAACACATATAACCCTGTCAGGATCAACCCAAAAAATTTTTTATCGTAACTATACATGTACAATACTCTCTTGTTTTATATGTATATGTAAGTTTGCATATGTTTAAGATTTTGTATCTATGTAATTTTAAACAATTTGGAACGATACATGGGAAAAAAGGAGAAATTTACGTCGGTGTAAAATCTCAAACACATGTGAATTTACATACACATATAAAAAAGAAAGTGTTGTATATATACAATAATGATAATTAAAAAACAACAAAGGTTTGCATTGATCTTAGTAGGATTATACGGGTTAGCATAATTAAAGAGGATTATTATATGAACATGACCATATATATGTGTGTGTGTGTGTGTAAGTATGTCTATATATATATGATATAATAAATAAAAATTTTGATGGAACACGTGCTAGTTTTATAGGTTATAAAAAATTGATTTTCTCTTTATTTTTTTTCTCTATCTTTTTTTAAAGTTTTATAAGACTCGTTATTATTTAAAATAAATAATTTTAAAATGTATTTATTAACTTGTGTAATATACAACTTTTTAACCTAGTATATGTGTGTGTGTGTATGCATGTCTTTTCTTAGACAAGTATTGAACTCCTCATATTACATCGTAGTGGTTGAGAATATTATTGAAACTATCACTTGATTTTATTTCAATTAAATCATTAAAACTTTGTTTTATTTCAACTATGTAACTTAAGTTTGATTTTTGTTTCCATTTGGGCGTCTTGTGTTTTTTGTAATCAACTAAATTCTGAGATTTTTTTTAAATCCATATTATATCCATGTTATCATAAAATATAAAAATAAAAAAAAATTATGATTACAACTTATATAGGTCACATATATATGATTAAAATATAAAAAAACTTAAGTTATCTTAAACAAAGTTTGAGTGACTTGTTGAAACAAATATGAATAGGTAATGTTGCACCAACACCCAACCTAAGGGCCAACATGATACTGTTAAAGTTCTAGATTATGCAGATGTTTAAAATTTGGTTATATCAGTTAATCAAAGTTTCATAACCATAACCGTAATTAAATGGTTATTAACCAAATCTTCATAACCATAACCATTGGTTATGTTGGTTATCTATTAAAATCGGTTTGGTTTGACCGTTATGTTTGGTTATGTGTTATGTTTAAGTTGATTTTGTTCCATGTTTTGTTAGGTTAGGTTAAAATTGAGTGAAAAGATGAATTTGCATAGTCTTAGTGGTATGTTTTCAAGCTCATCTATCTTTAACACTGCAACTTAACTGATGCATAACATACAGGAGGGTTTGGTAGCTACCTCTTTGGCATGAGTGAAGTCATAGCCAAACAGTCTAACGAAGACAACATGTCCGAGAATATAAAGAACCCTTCTCTGGGTTGGATGATTGGTTTTCTTTTTGTTGTTAGCTTTCTTGGATTGTGTTCTGTCGTGCCTCTTCGTAAGGTAAAATATAAAGAAACTACACAAACACACATTTAATACAAATTTGCTAGTCTTAATTAATTGTATGTTTTTTTGCAGATAATGATCATCGACTTTAAACTTATTTATCCAAGTGGTACTGCGACTGCTCACCTTATCAACAGTTTCCATACTCCTCAAGGAGCCAAGTTAGCCAAGTAAGTAACTACTTAAAACCCAATGTGTGAATAATGCACTTGATATATGTCTTATCTATTAAAGTAAGAAAATAAGACTCAAATTATGACATAAGATACTGTAAATAGTATAATACATATTTGTAATTTGGAGTACTGTAATTCTCGCTTCAAAATAAAAGCAACTAATTGAAACCACCGTTTCAACATGCATATAAAAGTTACCTTTTTTAAAAAGGTTTACCAGCCATGTGAACACTTTGAGGAAAATAAAAAGTGTAATCGTTTTGCCAGTTTTATTAAAAGGGGGTGTGGAAAAGTCTTATATCTATCATTGATATGTTATCTCAAACTCTTTCAAATATTGGTTTGTTACGGAATCAATTATAAAGCCCTATATGTGGTACATGCATATGATATATATGTGTAGGCCTCAAGAGGTAAAGTAAAATTACACTAATTTTAACGTTATTTTACTTATTTAATGAAAATAATGTTAAAAACGTTGAAATGATTGACTTCAAAATTTTTCTCTTATTTCAAGAATTTCCTTATTTACAATTAACTTGATATGTTATATCGTTTGAAGTCAATCATTTCAACACTTTTAACATTATTTTCATTAAATAAGTAAAATAACGTTAAAATTTGTGCAACACATATATATTATATGCATGCACCACAACTTTTCTAATTTTTAGACATTAGAAGTCAGTATTGGAGCAATCACCAACCCATAAATCAAATTAAAAGAAAAATACACATTAGTTATCATAGATCTAACCCCATTTTTTAAAAACTTTTGGTTATTCTTGTTATGATGTTAATTATCTCAATTGTAGGAGACAAGTGAGAACTCTAGGGAAATTCTTCAGCTTCAGTTTCTTGTGGGGTTTGTTTCAATGGTTCTTCACTGCAGGAGAAGGGTGTGGTTTTTCAAGCTTTCCATCACTTGGACTCAAGGCATATGAACACAAGTCAGCCCATACATCAATATCTCACTTTATTTCTTGAAATTGTTAATCTTTAATCTCTTTCTTGATATGATTATTTATTTAACTTGGATCAAAATCAGGTTTTTCTTCGACTTCTCAGCGACTTACGTGGGTGTTGGCATGATCTGTCCGTATCTGATCAATGTATCTTTGTTGGTCGGAGCAATCATTTCATGGGGTCTAATGTGGCCGCTTATTGAGCTAAGAAAGGGTGATTGGTACCCTGCAGACCTCGAATCAGGCAGTCTCCATGGTATCCAAGGTTACAGGGTAAAGTCAAATTTTTAATTTTATTTTTCCTGATAAGCTAGATGTATGTTTGAAATTGTTGTCTATTTACCAAGGATCAAACTAGTTTTATACACGTTCGGTGGCCGAGTACGATGGTGTAATCGAATAAATTTAGTAAAATTCATTTTACTAAAAAACAATAATTGTTTAACTGGGATAAATGAGACAGTGGAAAAGTGAGGATAAATTGTTTTCATAACTACCTACTAAATAAAATTTGCACGGCCGAGATTAATCTCAGTCATTTAATACAGTCCAGATTTTCTCTCAAGGCAATTGACTGGGAACCATATATATACAATTTGAGCCAAAAAACAAAGTTTCAGATTGTGACCTTTCACTATAAATTTTCATAAATAGCCAAATAGGTGGAAATACTCGAATGCAATTTCATAAAATGTTAAAGCGTATAACTTAATTTTTAAGCCGAATGCTATTCAATATTTCTATTTTGGTGTTTAATTCGGTATATTTTTTATGAGCGTTCTAAAAAATCCGGAATTTGAAAGAAAAAACATAAACATGAATCGTAACCGAAGCCAAAAAAGCTATTCTGATATTTGGGTTAGATTTGGACATCAGGTTTTGTGCAATATGAACCGATGAACTATTATTAATTTTAAGTTATACAAGTTGTTCGGGTGTGTTTTATAAATAGTAAAATATTTAACTTTAAAAATCTATATATAGGAAATTTTTGTTTAATTTTATTCGGGATGTTGTTTTAAAGTTCGTTTGGGTCGGTTTTCAAACTTTTAAAATTCACTTTTAGCGTTTTTAATCAAAATCTCTTTTTATAATAACCTCATCCTACATATGTGTGTTTTAATTATTTAATTTGGCTGCAGGTGTTCATAGGCATAGCGATGATTCTTGGTGACGGGCTCTACAACTTCTTCAAAGTCCTCGGTCACACCTTCGTCGGTTTATACCGCCAAGTCAAAGACAAGAAATCAGAAAACGAAATCCCGGTTAGCCGGACCTCCCCGCCGGAGCTCAATTTCGACGACCAACGACGCACCCAACTCTTCCTCAAAGACCAAATACCCATGTGGATCGCCATCGTCGGCTACCTCGTAATCGCAGGAATCTCCATCTTCACACTTCCCCATATCTTCCACCAACTCAAACACTACCACATCGCCGTCATATACTTACTCGCACCAACACTAGCCTTCTGTAACGCTTACGGCTGCGGCTTAACCGACTGGTCCCTAGCCTCAACCTACGGGAAGCTCGCCATCTTCATAATCGGTGCATGGGCCGGTGGGGAGCATGGTGGTGTTCTAGCCGGGCTAGCCGCGTGTGGAGTCATGATGAACATTGTCTCAACCGCTTCCGACTTGATGCAAGACTTCAAAACCGGATACATGACGTTGGCTAGCCCTCGGTCCATGTTCGTGAGCCAAATGATCGGGACCGGCATGGGTTGCATTATCTCTCCTTGTGTCTTCTGGCTCTTCTACAACGCGTTTAACAACTTCGGTGTTCCCGGGTCGACTTACCCCGCACCCTACGCGCTCATTTACCGCAACATGGCGATCTTAGGAGTCGAGGGCTTCGCGGCTTTCCCGAAACATTGTCTCGCTTTATGCTACGCGTTCTTCGGGATCGCCATTGTCATAAACGGGGTTCGGGATTTGGTCGGGAAGGAGAAGGCGAAGTTCATTCCAATCCCGATGGCAATGGCGATCCCGTTTTACATCGGGGGTTACTTCGCGATTGATATGTGTGTTGGTAGCTTGATTTTGTTTGTTTGGTCGAAGGTGAACAAACCCAAGGCTGCAGCGTTCGGACCCGCGGTTGCTTCGGGCTTGATTTGTGGCGATGGGATATGGACCTTGCCCAGCTCGATACTGGCTTTGGTGGGTGTTAGACCACCGATTTGCATGAAGTTTCTTTCCAGGTCGGTCAACATGAAGGTTGATGAGTTTTTAGGTTCTTAATCAAGTATCAGTGGTTATTTTATGTTTTTTGTTTGGTTAGTTTATTAATTAGTTAATTAATGTTTCTTCTATTAAGAATATTAAGTTAAGAGAAGGTGATCGATGCTAAATTAATTAATTGGTACTATTAATTAGCTATAAATAAGTATTAATTAATTAGTTCTCTTTAATATGCTGCACAATTGTTTGAATGTTTTTATTGTTTGTATTAGTTATTGCTTGTTTAGTTTGGGTTTATGGCTTTAGTTCTCAAATTTGAAAAAGGACTAAATATTGAGAAGATTTTGAAGCTTTTTTGTTTTTTTCATTTTCATAATTATATAAAGAATAATTATGGTTTTATCCTATGTGGTTTAACAGTTTTAATAATTTCATCGCAAAATAGAATTTTATATCAATTAAGCTCCTGGGTTTACACAACTAACGTTTTTGGCCCCAATTATAGTTAGGTTTTGTGCCAAAACCGTTATAATAGTTAAGTTTGAGGGCCAAAAACCATTAGTTATCTAAACCACATGGGCTGAATTGAAAAAAAATTACATTTTTGGTCGAAATAGTTAAAAAGTTAAATCACAGGGGCCAAAAATGTATTTTACTCTTATATAAATAAACTATATGTGATCCAAATTAGTCGTTCAAAGAAACTATTTAACAAGAATGTTATGGGAAAAATCCATAAAAATGAACCTATATAGTTTTTTTTTAAGTAGTTAACATATATATTAAAAGGAGAGGGTTTAAATGAAAACTCATTACTTTAAAGAAAACGAAGAAAACTCCTACTAACCAATTAATTTTTTTTAAAATTTCATGATTTTCTATTATTAGCTTAAAAATGTTATAAACAAAAAAAATTATAAAAATATGTAGATCGTGAAGTTACGTATCTGTAACATATAAAGTTACATATATGTAATTCATATATGTAATTTACAAGTTACATAATGTAATCAATGAGTTACATATATGTAATAACATGAATTACATATATTTTTTATTTTTTCTTTTTGTTAACAAATCTAACATTATAATAAAACAAAAAACGAAATTGATTGATAACAATTATGATTAATTTTCTAAGTTTTTTTAAAAAATGAAGGTTTTCATTAGAACCCTCCTCTATATTAAAACACATTGGCTAATAAATAGAATTGTATAATGTTTATAAAGTTTGGGTGTAAAGTTTAAGGTGCGTAACTTTTGCTCATTCTTCAGCTTTTACATACATATTACCTGTATATTAAAAAATAACTCTTATGAATAATATTTTTATTAGTTTTTTTTATCTTTATTATATATTTAACACTTTTTAAATGATACTTTTATGAGGGGAATGATTTATAATTTTATCCTGTAAAGACACTCGTTCGTGTGTTTTCTATATTTGTTTTGATATTTATAAATCATGCTTGTATTTTGATATATGGGATCATGACCAATGTTTTTAGGGACAAACTGAGAACCACGACTAAAACTGGTCAATTTTTATGTCTCTGAACCATTTATTATATCATTAGGTTTTTACTCCGATACGACCAGTGAATCAATAAGACGTCTGGATCAATGTGTGGTTCGGTTATGTGAAAACATTGGTCATAAGGGAATCCCCGACGCAAGATGCGTTAGCTGCCAACATTGGTTAGAAGGTTTTTTCTTCTGATGTTATGGGTTTACAATTTTTCGGTTTTACGATGGAGAGATTGTTGCTTTAATAATGGAATATGCTTTTAAATTTTATACGATATGATATTCATTCGTGTTTTTGTATCTGTATTTTCATATTTAGAATTATCTATGCGTTTTAATACTCGAGGTCATGAGCGAATCCCTGACGCAACGCGTGGGTTGCTATTCCTCTAGTTACATATTAAAATTAACTAGTATACTGGACCCGCGCGTTGCGGCGGAGTCTGATATACTGACGTAAAAAAAACCAACAGAACATGAGGTTAAAATCGTGTACAATAAAATGCACTAAAATACCATATACAACATCTATAACGTAAGCTTTGAAACTAAGGGTTGAAGATTAAGAACTTATTTAATAGTAAAGATTGTGATTACAGAAGACTTAAAAAAAAGGTCCTGCGTAAATGTAGAATTTATAAATGATACAAATATTATAAAATTATTAAATGTAAATCGTATATATATGTAGTATATATAATACTCATGGTTTATAAAATTATTAAATCTAAATTGTTTGTGAACTAATTACGATCAAAATGATATAAACGATACAGATATTTGATAACGTACGGATGCGTTATAGGCATGTAAACAACGCGCAAAATTTCTGTGACCGTTTGGGTTAGAAATTTATATAAACGTTCATGAGACCATTGCGATCAAATTAATATAATTATGACATTTATCAGATAACCTAATGACGCGTTAAAATCATGTGAACATTAAAAATATGTGAGTAAAGTGAGAGGGAACTTTAAAAATAAGAGTTCAAAGTTCAGGGTTATAAACGAAAATTCAAATTAATTGAAAAGTATTGAAATCTATCTTTTGATCTTTAGACGAGGTAGTGAATAGTGATTATGTGAGGGTGTGTATCCTGTGAAAACCCGATATAAGAGAGAAAACCCTTAAACCCTATCTGGACCATTGATTTGGACTTTTGAAAATAAAATATGTGGTACACATTAAAGTTGAATAAAAAATTAGGTTTTAGATAAACAAATCAGTTTTAATGTGGGTTAATGTAGACCACATGTTTATTTTCAAGATTCCAAATCAACGACCCATATAGGGTTTAAGGGTTTTCTCTCTAAGATCGGGTTTTCACATGATACAAACTATATATATATATATATGTGTGTGTGTGTGTGTGAGATGTTAGGGCCCACCGTGTGTGTGATGTGTGTGTGTGAAAAAGTGAATAGTGAATTATGTGTGTATGAGAATAAAAAATTAGGTTTTGGATAAATAAATCAGTTTTAATGTGGGTTAATGTAGACCACATGTTTATTTTCAAGATTCCAAATCAACGACCCAGATAGGGTTTAACGGTTTTCTCTTTAAGATCGGGTTTTCACATGATATAAACTCTCTATATATATATGTATGTGTGTGTGTGTGATGTGTGTGTGTGAGTGTGATGTGTGTGTGTGTGATGTGTGTGTGAAAGTGAATAGTTATTATGTGTGTATGAGAATCTTTGCAAATTAAATATATATAATAATGAGAGTTGGTTTTGAAAAGATAAATAGAAAAATGGAAAATAAATTAAAAATGATTTGTTTTCCTAAGTTTTTATGAAAGAAAATGAAAGAAAGATTATTAATAATTTATCTCCCAACTTTCTTTTCAAAATAAAAGGAAGTGCAAGGAAAGGAAAGAGAAGAAAAACAATTATAAAATTTTATCATTTACAATTTTATTCTTTTATTCAACTTATATAAATTCTAATAAAGGTATAATAATTGAATCATATGAAAACCCAATCTTATAGAGAAACTCTTAAACTCTATGTGATCCATTGATTTGAAATCTTGAAAATAAATATACGATCCATATAACTCACATTAAAAATGATTTGTTTATTCAAAACCTAATTATTTATTCAGGTTTAATTTGGACTACATATTTATTTCTAAGATTCCAAATAAATGTCTCACATAGGTTTAAAAGTTTTCTTTTTAAGATTGAGTTTTCATAGGATTAGTTCCGGTATTGGAATTGTAAATTGTATAGTTTTTTTCTTACACTCAATATGAAAAATCCTTACTTTTTTCCTTTTCAATTGAATTTTAGAAAACGAAATAAAATTATATCTTTTCATTTCTCTTTTTTTCTTTTTCTATGTAATTTTCTTTTTTCTTTTGTTTATAAGTCGCAGGAACACAGTGTAAATATTCATGATATAAATCAATTCCAAACGTTACAATCTTAGACCGGTGGATGTGCCCTTTGAGTGGGCGTGGCTTGGGCATGATGGGGCGTGGCACACCGCCCCCTTGTGGGCGTGAGTGGCCGTGATGGGGCAAGTGTGAGTGGGGCAACGGGTGGGAAGGTGGGATGTTACCATTGGATGTTACCGTTTGAGTGCATAAAATTTTTTTTTTACCTATTTAACTCCATATTTCAAATTCATTCAACACAAAAAAATTCTCACTCTTCCCATTTCAAACTTATTCAATTTCTTAACAAAAAAAAAAAACTTTCCATGGATCCCAACCAAACACCAAACCAATACTACAACCCAAACACTCCACATAACCGAAACCCGAACACGCCACCTCCGAATTGGTTCTTTAACCATTCTCCAATGAATCCTTTTTTTGATTCAAACTGTTATCGACCGAATTTTGATTCGAGTCCACAAAAAGGGTTTTACACATTCGCTGATTATGGTTCGAGTTAACAACCGCACGGGTTTGGTCAACTATCTCAGGATGAAGTTGTACCCGAGACTCAACCCCCTACAAATGCCGGTCCAAGCACGCAACCAAAACAAAGGCGTAGACACAAAAAGAAACAAGTTGGGGATACCGAACCCGCTATGGGAGGTTCAACCCGTCTCGAAAAATGGTCTCCAGAGGAGGAGTTTCAACTTACAAAAGCTTGGATCGATGTGTCGGAAAGACCCAATTGTTGGTAATTACTTTCTTTTTAGGTTTTTAAAATTGTTAATATTTTTTTTATAAATTGTTTATAGGTCGTAACAAAAAAGGACCGAATTTTGGAGTAAAATCCGAAGTCAATTTTTCCAAGCCATGGGTCGTGAGGAGTATCGTACAAACGATATGATCACTAGCAAATGGCGTGACATGAACCAAAAGGTTAGAAGGTTCAACGGGATTTATTCCCAGAAATGGCAAACTCGCCAGAGCGGCCAAAGCGACGCGATGATCGAGATTGAATCGGAAGATCAATACCGGGAAGAGTTTAACGCCCCCTTCACGCTTAAACGGAGTTGGGAGATTATGAGGAAATGTCCTAACTGGTTAGAAACCCGACTGTTCAAACGTCGGTCTCAAAACGATCAAAAGCATCGTCAACCGATAGCCCCGGCATGTCGGATTCTCGAGTTCATATAAATCTAAATGATCTCGATGAAGAAGAAGACGACGACAACGACGACGAGATAGAGGATTTGACCCGTCCGATTGGGAGAGATCGTGCAAAAACCGACCGAGCAAGGGCGAGACGGGGCTCTTCATCTCAAACGAACCCGGATTATAACCAAGGAATGGAAAACTTATCTCAACGAATCGGTGACTTTAACGAATTAAAACGGGAACGTCAACGGTTGGTAGAGTTACAACTTCTATTCACCAACACCGAACACTTAACCGAGGTCGACCGTGAAATTGCCCAGCGGGAGAAGGAAAAAATTCGTAATAATATAGAGATAACTAGCTTTATGTAATTTTTTTATTAAATTTGTAATTTTTTTATTAATTTAATTTTTTTTATTAATTTGTAATTTTCATTTATAATTTTATGCAATTTTTTTATTTAACATTAATATATCTTATTTTAATTTAAAAAAGAATGATGACGTGGAGTGAGTGGATAAAGGGTCATTTCCACCACCAAAATGGTGGAGTAAGTGGTTGTGATGAGTACCTACGTGACGCCTACATAACGTATAGATGGAGTGATTGAACTATAAGGCATACCCCATGTCTTATTATCATGGTAAATTTAAGAATTTGGTTGCCTTTAAAAATAAAGTTTCTTCAACAACCACCAATTGCACCGTAAGACACAAGTACAACAAACTTCAACTTCATGATAGCATGGCCTTAAATAGTTAAAATTTGACGAAACAACTGAACTGACGCAGACTGTGGATATCATAAAATTTGAAAAAAAAAACCCGAAAAAATGGTATTTTAGCAATTTTTATAATTTTATAGAAAAAGAAAGTGATCATCCATTTCATTACATTTTTTACAAATAATTTAGAACACCTAATTTTGAAGTTAAAGACAATTAGTTCAAAATTGACATACCAAATGAACCAATATGTATAATTAACTCTTATACTATGTGTAGTGGTAAAGCGTTTAACACTCTTACATAGACGTCACGTAGACGTCATATAAAATTTTTATTATGCTTTTATATATGAAATTTAGTTTAATTTTCTTATTTTAACACGACCCGACCCGGTTCGACCCTGAATAGATCTGAACAAAAGATAAAAAAACTATGAAGCTAGATTCTTAAATGAGCATAAAAAAATTTTCGCCTCCTATAAAAAAATTTCTGAATCCGCCACTGAATAGCATAGATGTTTTTTGTTTGGTGTTGGCTTTACTTTTCGCAGTATCAACATGTTATCGTCAATTCATATAAGTGAATATTATTTTTTTTATTTGCGAATGAATGTATTGAAGAAAAATATTATATATATTACAAGTGATAAAGTTTTAAAAGTTAAATACATAAGGATCTGAGAGTGATATTTTATAACGAAATAAAAATGTAAGCACATGTGAAGGTAAGAGTGATATTATATATTTATATAAAGTTAAGGATGAGCATGGGCGTAGCTTTAGTGAGTCGCCCCCTATTTTTTTCGCCGGTAGTG
Source organism: Mikania micrantha (assembly GCA_009363875.1). Classification (NCBI taxonomy): domain Eukaryota; kingdom Viridiplantae; phylum Streptophyta; class Magnoliopsida; order Asterales; family Asteraceae; genus Mikania; species Mikania micrantha. The sequence continues at coordinate 58,086,259 of CM018694.1, read as the reverse complement.
TAAATTTTCGAGCCGAAAATTTTTTTGAAAATTTGTTTTTAGTTAAAAATGCAGGTTTTGCCTCCCCTTATTTAAAAATTTTAACATGTATTTTGAGTCTTGTAAATTTCGGCCCCCTTCTCTAACTCTCAAGCTCCGTCACTGAGGATGAGTTTAAAAGGTTTTTAAACTCTCAGATAAAAAATGTCAAGAGGCAGTGTTAACCAACTGTCGCTTGGGGTACCATGAACACTATATCTACTAATGCTTAGGGTAAAAGAGAAGAAAATGAGTAGAAAAAGGTTTTTAAGCTCTCAAAAAAAATGTTATTGGCCATGCTAGACTCTATTATTGATTCCTATAAGCAGAAAAAGGTTTTTAACCAATGTTTTTAAAACCGAACCGGACGTTAAACCGGCCTCTTTACTAGTCAATGGTCGGACCGATCGGACCAGATTTAAAAACATGATGACGTCATAAATATTATATACATATATATATATATCTATATAATATATATGATATATAAATATAAAGTATATTTAAAAACCGGTTCAATCGCCTGGTTTCTCGGTTCGACCAGCCTATTCATTAAAAAAACGGTTCTAAGCACTGAATCAGCCCGTCATTGGTACCGAATTCTGGTCCAACCGGCCGGTCCGGTCCAAGTTTGTAAACATTGCTTAAAAAGTTTATAAAGTTCCTAGTTCAGCAATAAAACTTAATTAATTTTTACAAAATATGTAAAGTTTTATAAGTTTTTTATAAAATTTTATTTAAACAATCTTGTTTCATGAAGTGGGGCCACATGTGCAATGAATAAAGGAATGTATTTCATGGACCAAATATTTAAAAGAAAAAAAAACCTTTCTTCCTTTTGCTTATTCCCGTATTTCCGGCGGGCTCTTCACCGGATTCCGACCATCTCACCGGTCACTCCATTAACTCACATAACCGCCTCATTAAAACCCCAAATGAGCGGGTTTTCGATGCCTCATGACCCAAATGTAAATTCTAACGCATCTAGATTTTAACACTCGATAATAACAATTAATTCAACTTTAGAAGAGTAAATTACTGATTATGTCTTTTAAAAATATAGCAATTTGCTGGTTTCGTCCTTTAAATTCAAAATTACTAGGGTGTCCTTATTTTAAAAATTTTGCACTGGTTATGACCTTTGTCACTAATTCCGTTAACTTATTTCATTAAAAATCTCATGTGCCAGTCACATGAGGGTAAATTCTCATTTCATCCCCTTCTTCTTCCTTACCTTAGGGTTTCCACCACAATCCACCACCGTCACCCACCAGCCACCACCGGTTGTGGCGTCCGGCAACCACCACCATCACCAACACCATCATGTACAACCACCATTTGAGCTCAAGCAAATTAACACCCAGATTATTTACTCTATATATTATTAACATATTCTCTCAATTAGATTATTGAAAGATCCAGTCTCGGAGAGGAGACCTGAAAGAGTTCAAGGATATCATTCAACAAAAACATCAACTTCATTCATCACAATTGTAGCATAAATATGCATACACACGATTTACAGTACTCATCATGCATACACACGATCTACAACGTTTACCACAAATAAAAAACTGACTAACAACCTTCCAGAAGACCCGAACAAAATACTGACTAAACAATGACTCAGCAAAAACAAATAAAATAAACTAAATGGACTGGAGTTCACTTCAAAACAGACATACGTATGGGCCAAAACCCATTTATTCGAACGACCCAACAAACATTCCCTTAAACTGAATAACAGATTCATCTTTTCAGTTTAAATCTTCAAGTTCTTGCAGACCCATCCAAGTTCTCATCTTCTCAAACGTCTCCAGCTTAACTGGCTTTGTCATCACATCTGCTACCCTGCTCATTCGTAGAACAAAACACCAGCTTCAGCTCCTCCTTTTCAACCAATTCCCTTAAGTAATGAAACCGAATGTCTGTGTGCTTTGTTCTTCGATGCATAATTGGATTCTGCGATAACTTTATAGTTGAGCTATTGTCACATTTAATCTCCAAAGTCTTCACATCTTCTTCTCCCAATTCAGCTAACAGCCCTTCATCCACATGCCGTGACATGCACATAACGTAGCAGCCACATACTCGGCTTCAGTCGAAGATAGAGTCACAATATCCTGCTTCCTTGAACTCCAACACACCGCTGCACCACCCAAAAGATAACATAACCTGATGTACTTTTTCTGTCACCCATATCTCTGGCATAATCACTATCAGTATAACTTTGTAATTTCATTTGACAGCCTCTTTTTATACACCAGTCCATAGCAATGAGTTTCACGCACATATCTCAAAACCCTTTTTGCTAATTCCAAATGCTCAACTCTTGGATCTGACATAAAACGTGCAATAAGACAAACACATACATAATGTCAGGTCTTGTCACTGTAAGGCACATCAGACTACCCACTAGGCTTTTGAAATAAGTACCATCTACAACTCTATCATCTCCTGTTTTTGATAAAGCTGTACCAGGAACAATTGGATTTTTAACTCCATTACCTTCCCATAATCCAAACCGTTCCAATACTTCTTTTGCATATTTTCGTTGACACATGCTTATTCCAAATTCATCTTTGTTTAACCTCCACACCCAGAAAATACTTCATTTTACCTAGCACTGTCATATCAAACTCCTTCTTCATTGACTCTTTAAAACTTTCACAAAACATGGCATCATTTCCTGTATATATTAAGTCATCCACATACAAGCTTACAATAATCATCTTATGCCAAACTTTCTTCACAAACAGTGTATTATCATATACACTTTTCTTAAAACCTTCCTTCAAAAAATAGCTTTCAATTCTTTTAAACCAAGCTCTTGGAGCTTGTTTTAAGACATATAATGCTTTCTTGAGTAAGTACACCTTCTCTTCCTCTCCCTTTTTCATAAATCCGAGTGGTTGCTCAACATGTACGGTCTCTGCTAATTCCCCATGTAGAAAAGCACTTTTTACATCAAGTTGATGAACAACCCAATCATTCTTTGCAGCTACAGCTAACATGGTTCTAATAGTATCCCACCTTGCAACCGGAGCAAAAACCTCAGTATAATCCACCCCTTTCTTTTGAGCATACCCTTTCACAACGAGTCTTGCCTTGTATTTATCTACTTCTCCCTTCTCATTCAACTTAGTTTTGTACACCCATTTCACTCCAATTGGTTTTACACCTTTTTGAAGTTTCACCAGTTCCCATGTTTTGTTGTGTTCTATGGCTCTTATCTCATCTTCCATTGATCTCACCCACTTTTCATCTTGTGTAGCTTCATCAAATGTAGTTGGATCACTCATAGATCTGAATAATGGCAACTGATCCGCATCTTCTTCTGAAAGACCTTCACTACAATCAAAATCACTCATCCACGCTGGAGCTTTTGTATTCCTTTTGGCACGTCCACTTGGCTCACCAGTTTCCACATTTTCATGTTGAATCACATTAGGTGTTGTGTGATCAACATGATCATGAGAAATGTTGCTGGTCTCACCAATGTCTGCCATAGGACTTGGCTGTGCATTATCTTCCATAGGAACCACATTACTTGATGGTGTATTTCTAGCCTCTTCATTTTCATCATAAGGAACTTCCCACTCTATCCCTCCATTTGGAATAATCAAATCATTTTGTCCGACTTCATCCTTATTCCAACACCATTTAGCATTTCATCAAAAAGCACATCTATACTAATCACAATTTTCTTGCTAAGTGGATCATATAATCTATATGCTTTTGATTCAGTGCTAATTCCAAGAATATACACTTATGACTTCTGTCATCAAGTTTAGTTCTTAATTGAGATGGAATATGCACATATGCTAAACATCCAAGACTTTGAAATAGTCTACATTTGGTTTTATATACCTGACCAAGCTTCTTCAGGTATTCTATTTTCAAGAGTTACAGTGGCACATCTATTTAATATGTAAACAGCCCATTGAACAGCTTCTGACCATAACCATTTTGGTAATTCTCTATCAGCTAGTAAGCATCTTACCATATTCATGACTGTTTTATTTCTACGTTCTGCCACCCCCATTTTGTTGGGGTGTGAAAGCAGCAGTCAACTGTCTTTTTATCCCATGCAATTCACAAAACTCATTAAATTCCTTTGAAGTGAACTCTCCTCCCTGATCACTTCTCAAGCTCTTAATTTTTCAGATTAGTTTCATTTTCCACCAAAGTTTTAAATTTTTGAAACACTTTAAAACTTTCTCCTTTATTTGATAGAAAATAAGTCCATCCTTTTCTTGAAAAATCATCTATAAACATTAAAACATACCGTTTTCCACTTGGAGAAGTTGGCATAATGGGTCCACACAAGTCTGTGTGAATTAACTGCAGTCTCTCTATAGCTCTCTATAGACTTTTCTTTGGAATATCTTCTCGTTGTTGCTTTCCTCTATTGCATACTTCACACATTCCTAGCTGCTCAGGAACTTTGGGTAGACCTTTAACCAGCTGCCTATGCTGCATAATCTTTAGAGACTTGTAGTTTACGTGACCTAAGAGCCGGTGCCACATGTGACCTTCAGTTTCAACATACACCTTCATGCATCTACTGTCTAAAGACTTCATCTCCCCATGAATGAGAAACATCCTATTTCTTGTCATGCTCGAACTCATAATTAATCCTTCTAAGGATGATAGACCTTACAATAGCCTTGTTTAATTACTATGGTAAGATCTCTTCTTGAAGCTGCCCCACACTTAAGAGATTTGATGTGAGATCTGGTACATAATAAACTTTTGTTATTACTTGTATTATACCTTCAATATCCAGTCTAACATCTCCAATTCCCTTCACATTTAATCGCAGATCATTCCCCAACTTAACAGTGTGTTTTCAAGGTTTCATCAAGATTCACGAACCATTCCTTAGTTCCCGTCATATGGTTTGAGCAAGCTGCCTCTATTCAGTGACGATCTGCCACGACCTCTTCCTCTGCCTGATGTTAGCATGTCATGCTCAACTTTCAACACTTGATCCTCACTACTTCGTTTCTTCAGTTTCTGCTCATGTATAAGCAGAGAACTTTGTAGTTCATCAACACTGAGAGAGTCAATGTCTTTAGACTCCTCAATGGTACAAACTACAAAATTAAAGTTTTCAGTTAAGGATCTAAGAATTTTTTCGACAAACCTTAACATCAGGAAGATCTTCTCCCAGATTACGCATCTCATTTGCGATAATCATAACCCTTCCTAGGTATTCAGTGACACTTTCTCCATTCTTCATCTCCAACACTTCGAAATCTCTCCCCAGTCATTGAAGTTGGGCCCGCTTAACTCTAGTGTTTCCTTGATACTTGAGTTTCATGGCATCCCAAATCTTCTTCGCGCCCTCCTTCTGTGTGATTGTCCGCAATATTTGTTTGTCAATTGATTGAAACAAAAAATTGCGAGCTTTCAGATCCTTCAGCCTCAACGTATCCAGTTGTGACTGGTAAGCAGGAGTCACAACTTCTTCCTCCATAGGCTCACGAAACCAGATTCCACCACTGAGCAATATTCTCTTGATCGCCACAAATTTTCCCATGACCATACTCCAGTGATCATAGTCTCCATCAAACTTAGGCACACACGGACTCTGAAACGTAGCAGATTCTTCCGATGTAGCCATGCTTCTTGATGTTTTTCCAACCCCAGGTGTTGCTCTGATACCACTTGAAAGAGTTCAAGGATATCATTCAACAAAAAACGTCAACTTCATTCATCACAATTGTAGCATAAATATGCATACACACGATTTACAGTACTCATCATGCATACACACGATCTACAACGTTTACCACAAATAAAAACTGACTAACAACCTTCCAGAAGACTCGAACAAAATACTGACTAAACAATGACTCAACAAAAACAAATAAAATAAACTAAATGGACTGGACTTCACTTCAAAACAGACATACGTATGGGCCAAAACCCATTTATTCGAACGACACAACAAGACCTACCTCCCGGTGGCGCTCCACAACATCCCGCCGGCACCATCGATGTCCGCCGCTAGACAAGAAGCAGAAGACGTCATGTTCGGAGCTCTCGAAAACCTCTTCAAATCAACCAAAATCAACCCAAAAGACATCGGAATACTCGTCGTGAATTGCAGTATGTTCAACCCAACTCCATCGTTATCCTCCATGATTATCAACAAATACAAACTCCGAGGCAACATCAAAACATTCAACCTCGGTGGAATGGGCTGCAGCGCCGGAGTCATCGCCGTCGATCTCTTCAAACACTTACGCCGGTGGTGCGTTGAAAGCGAACATCACGACGTTGGGTCCACTCGTGCTTCCGATCAGCGAACATGTGCTTTTCTTCGCCGGATTTATCGCCAGAAAGATTTCGAACGCGAAAATGAAGCCATACGGTGGTTGTACATGATGGTGTTGGTGATGGTGGTAGTTGTCGGACGCCACAACGGTGGTGGCTGGTGGTGACGGTGGTGGATTGTGGTGGAAACCCTAAGGTAAGGAAGAAGAAGGGGATGAAATGACGAACTTACCCTCATGTGACTGGCACATGTGATTATTAATGGAATAAGTTAACGGAGTTAGTGACAAAGGACATAACGAGTGCAAAATTTTCAAAATAAGGACACCCCTCGTAATTTTTGAATTTAAAGGACGAAACCGACAAATTGCTATATTTTTAAAGGACATAATCAATAATTTACTCACTTTTGAATACCCAAAACACATACTAAACTCGCAATCAAGATCGACCGTTTCGAATCAACTTAATGTTCAAAACCATAGGTTTTCAATTTCGAACAAAACCCCACTCGAAATTTGCTTCCAAATTCATCAAAAGCTCTCAGATTTTACTCGTGATCGACCGCGACTGAGGTTAAAGGGAACTCGATCCAAACTGAACCATTCCAGGTAATTCTAAGTTCTATAGATTCCTTTTGAGGTGTAGATCAAAAGCCCTAAGGTTTTACATTTCCACAATCCATGTGTTAATCGAATTAGAATCGAATCAAAACTAGGGTTTATGGTTAATTTTGGGATTCTTGATAACGTATTAATTATTCAAAATGGGTTATAACCAAGAAATACCGGTTAGATCAGCTGTTAAGACCCATGGCTTAAAGGCAATGGTTTGGGTTCAATTCCGGTTTTAATATTAAACCCTATTTTTTTATTTTTTTTATTTAACTGTCCAAACTAACTCGAAAAATTCTAAAAAATTCAAATAAAAATAAAAAATGATATTTTAAATGTTCTGTAAAAATTTTATAATTTTTCAAATTATATTTAAATATTTTCAAATACATAAAAATACTAAAACATCTTTAAAAATTCTAGAAATTTTACATAAATTATATTTGATGTTTAAATTTTTAGGATTTTTAGATTAAATTATATTTACATAGTTTTAAATACATTAAAAATGCTAAAACATTTTAAAAATTCTGAAAATTTACAGAAATTATATTGATGTTTAAAACATTCTGGATCATTTTAAATTTTTTTTGGGTTTTATTTTAAAAAGTTATATATACATTGTTAATATAAACTTTAAAGATAAGATTATTTATCAAAGCATTATTTTATTTTATCAAAATAATGCATAATTTAATGAAAATTATTTTTATAACATTATCTGATAATTATATTTTTATATAATAATAATATTTATTGATTAAATTTTTATATATTATATATAAAACTCTATAAACACGTTTTAAACTTATAAAAATTTCAAAGAATTGAAGTATAAAAAGCTTATAGAAATATTTTATTTGTTATATACAAATAAAATATTATCTATATAACATTTGAATATACAAACCATGTGTATAAAATTCCTTTTTTATAATTATTAAAAATTACAAAATAGGGTTTTAGGAATTTCAAATTAGGTGTTGCCTTTTAAAAGATCCATTAAACACAGGGACTTTCTAAGTTCATTTGTGAGAATACTTGTGTTTTTTTTTTTCTCCAAACGTGAGAAATATTAAAAATAAAAAAAGAAAGAAATACTATACATTTAGAAAAGGAAAAGAAAATACTTATGCAGGCAGGCAACCACTTCATTTAAGATAGTGAGCATTACCCGTTTTATTAGGGTAAGCCATTTATGTCAGGGGATCTTCACTTGGTGCGGATTGCAGCCCATTTATGCTTTCTTGGTAAATGATTTATTGGAGATTCACAACTTAGGTTTTTGGAGTCGTCAGAGTAAACAAGCACTTTACGCAATCATTTTGACAGCTTTGTGGTGTATATGGTGGGACCTGAATGAAGTGTTATTTAAAGGCAAAAGACGGAGTATCAAAGTTTACTCATCGAAGTACTATCTCTAAGCTTCTCTTGGGGTCAAACATAGTGTTAGGTGGAACTTTTTGACATTGGAAGATTGGCGTAAGTTTGTGTTCTAAACCATGTTTGTTCTTATGGTGTTTTGTTTATTGTTTTGGTGTTTTTACTTTATTTGTATTTGGTGTCCAAAAGGTTGTTAAGCATCTTGTTGGCTCTCTTGAAGGTATATATTGATTGTTTCTATTCAAAAAAAGATTAGAGTAAGCCAGGTGACAGATTATTAACAAATCAACAAAGATCATCTAGGATGCATTTGTAAATGTAGTTCAAAATAAACATATATAGTTCGAGCGAAATATTGTCTGGGTTGAGTCAAGTGGTTTTTCTGGTTATATGTATTCTTATAAACGGGTGAGTTATGTAATCACCTTCTGTTATTTAGTTGAAAGTGTCGTCTGTTTGCCAAGATGATCCTAGATGACTAGACGTTTGTTTGTTCAAAAGAAATTAGAAAAAAAATATATTAAAAAATCCACCAAATCACACAGCCACGGAGTGGGAACACCGATCTTCGGATTTGAGTAATCTTGAATATAATTAAAAAAATCCCCAATGAATTCATATGAATAGTGTTTCTCTCGAGATAATCCAATTTCTCACCAGACGAGTGTTTCTTGCGAGAAGATCCGATTTCTATAGCGTTTATCGCGAGATAATCCAATTTCTCACGAGATCAGCTTTTCTTGCAAGATAATCCAATTTCTCGCAAGATGAGATAATCCATTTGAGATTGACTTATTTGAAAAATCCAATTTCTCGCGAGATGCTATGATTTTATGTTATGAATGAAACCGAAACAGAGGCAGCTACAAAAGAATTAAGGAGAAGCGGGCGTACAAAACGAATTCCAGCTAGATTACAAGAGTGTGAGCTGTAAATGCCACACATTCAGTTATTTAAATTAAACTTAATTATGTAATCAAGTCCATATATAAGGACATAGAGGGAAAGTTAGTGAGCATAGAAAAATGATGTCAAGGTTGTTATTCTCTCTCTCCTCCTCTCTGTTGTAATCAGTTAGAATCTTAATACAATCCTCTATTCCTCATCCTTCTTCTCCATCTCTCTGTTATTACTTTTTAGTTTCATTTCATTGGTGCTTTCATTGGCCATTAGCTTCCATGGCTGATGGTACCAGATTTCGAGTTATTGATGACAATATCAAAGCCCTACAGGATTTTTCAGAAGCAATCGGCGGTTTCTCAATCAGAATTGCAATCAGAAGTGAGTTTGATCGCTACTTCTTTGGAAGATACGAAGAAGATTATGAACAAGGTATTGGTCCGATTGGATTCCCTTACTCCTAAAGAGAAATTCAAGCACACCGAGCATGGCCCTAATTCTTCTGGTAATGAAGGATCCTCTATCCTTGGTAGACATAAACCAACCCCAATTTATTTACCTCGTTTTTCAGGAACACACCCGGAGCGTGGGTTGCACAGGCAAATCGGTACTTTGATTTCTACTCCATCGATGATACTGATCGACTTACCATTTCTTCATTTTATCTGGATGATGTTGCAGCGGATTGGTATGATTGGCTTGCCGTCATTCCAAATTCCATGGGTGGAAGCAATTCACGGCTGATGTAATTCAACGGTTTAAAGGCTAGAGATCTGGAAGAACCTGAAGGAATCCTAGCTAAGCTTCAACAAACGTCTACTGTTGAGGAATATCGTACTCGTTTCGAAGAAGTTTCTACCCGCACGATTGAGCTTCCGGCGGCATTCATGGTTAGTTGTTTCGTTTCCGGCTTACGTTCCGATATCAAACAATCTGTCGTTATTCATCAGCCCACTACTGTAGATGAAGCCATGAAATATGCCCAACTACATGAAACTAGGCTGCAATTGAAAAAGGGTTGGGCCGGGTATCTATTAATCCATATTCTAAGCCCATTTTACCAAACCCTAAACCCCCCAGCCTTCCTTGACAACCGCTTCTTACACCACCAGCCACCAAACCACCAGCCACCACCAACCCGATCGGATTTCGTCGCTTGACACCAGCCGAATTAGCGCAAAAGCGTTCTCAGGGCTTATGCTATAAATGTGATGAGAATATATACCGCCAACCACAAGTGTCGTTCTACTCCTCAGTTACTGTTTTTTGATGAAGATTTCAACAGGTGATTCGAGCGCAACACAACATGATTCGGAACTGGCTGAGCCATTACCACTGGAAGACGCAACCCAACACTCAGCCATCTCTTATAATGCTCTTGCTGGGGGCACCTCTGCTACTATACTCAGATTTACGGGCATGGTCAAAGGCCAACCGGTTCAGGTGTTAGTCGATGGCGGCATCACTCACTGTTTTGTTCAAACAAGAGTGGCTAAATTCCTCAATTTGACAATTGAACCCATTTCCCCCTTTTTCAGTCATGGTATGCAGTGGGGAAAAAATTACCTTGCTCAGGTATAGCTAAACAAGTGGAATTAATCATTCAAAAGTCCACTATCTGTGTTGATTTTTATGTGTTACCGCTACAAGGATGGGATATGGTCCTTGGAGTATCATGGCTATCGACTCTGGGACCGGTTATTACCTACTACGCTAATTCTTCATTTGAATTTACTGTGGGCAAGGATAGCTATCACTGGCAAGGAGAAACTACTCCTGCTTTACAACCGGTCCAATTTAACAGCTTGTGCAAACTGGCTCAAGCCGATGCTATTGCTGCCTTTTATCACCTCACCTTATACTCTCCTTTCACAAACTCCCCAAACCCATGTCCTGATGACATCCTACCCATTTTACAAGAATTTTCTCTTTTATTTTCCAACCCCCTAAAGGGTTACCACCGATACGTTCTCTAGATCATGATATTGTCCTCCTTCCCAACACTTCTCCAGTTGTGGTCAAACCATACCGGTATCCCACACTTTCAAAAATAGGAAATCGATCGGTTAGTGCAGGAAATGCTGGATCAAGGCATTATTCGTCCAAGTACAAGTCCCTTCTCTTCGCCCGTTCTTTTGGTTCGCAAGAAAGATGGTACTTGGCGTTTTTGTGTAGACTACCGAGCTCTTAACTCACTTACGATACGCGATCGCTTCCCTATCCCTACTATTGATGAACTCATTGATGAATTGTTTGGAGCTAACTTCTTTTCTAAATTAGACTTATTGGCAGGCTATCATCAAATTCGATTGCAGGAGGGGGCAATAGCTAAAACGGCTTTTCGGACCCATGATGGTCATTACGAATTTCTGGTGTTACCATTTGGGTTATCTAATGCTCCTTCAACTTTTCAAAGGTTGATGAATGACATTTTCCGTCCTTACCTTCGCAGGTTTGTTCTAGTTTTTTTTGATGATATCTTGATTTATAGTTCCTCCTGGACGGAACATTTGCAACACCTTCGATTAGTTTTTCAGCTACTGATCGATAATCAGCTTGTGGCTAAATTCTCCAAATGCATTTTTGGTCAACGCAGCGTCAGCTATTTGGGTCATGTAATTTCTGATCAAGGTTTAGCTGTTGATCCCTCAAAATAGACAGCATCCAACAGTGGCCAACCCAAAAAATGTCAAAGATGTCAGGAGTTTCTTGGGCCTCGCGGGTTACTACCGGCGCTTTATCAAAAATTTTGCCTCCATTGCAGGCCCTCTCACTGATTTGCTGCGTAAAGACGCTTTTTGTTGGAATGACACCACCACTTCGGCTTTTCAACACTTGAAAGCCAGTTTGAGCTCCGCACCAGTTTTACAACCCCTGATTTTTTCTAAACCCTTCACTATTGAAACCGATGCATCAGGCACGGGGTAGGGGCTGTTTTATATCCCAAATGGCCACCCGATTGCGTACTACAGTAATAAATTGTGCCCCCGTATGCAACACGCATCCGCCTATCAGCGAGAGATGTTCGCCATCACCCAAGCGTTGGCCAAATGGCGCCAATATCTACTGGGTAGGCGTTTTCAAATCATCACTGACCAACAGTCATTACGCAACCTCAAAGATCAAGTCATTCAAACACCCGATCAACAAAAATGGCTTGGCAAATTCCTTGGCTATGACTTTGACATTATCTACCGTCCGGGTAAAAACAACGGAGCCGCGGACGCCTTATCCCGTATGCCAGCAAGCCAATTCTTGGGCCTTTCTAGCCACACACCTAATTTTCTCTCTGACTTAAAATCCGACATAGCCCTTGACCCTGATCTCCGTTCCTTATTACAAGATATTCAAAAGGCACCATCTCAGTTCCCTGATTACAAAGTTCAAGAAGGCCTCCTGCTCTTTAAAGACCGGCTTATGATTCCGCATAATTCAAACCTTTGCCAACAACTACTATTAGAATTCCATGCTTCACCAAAGGAGGTCATTCGGGAATCACACGCACATTTCATAGGCTGTCTTCCAATTTTTTTGGAAACACATGCGTCGGGATGTCAAACTTTTTGTTAATCAATGCCAAGTCTGCCAACAATGAAGTCAGCATTTTTACCTCCTGGGGGCTTCTTCAGCCACTTCCTATCCCTCAGCAGGTCTTCGAGAACTTGGCCATGGACTTCATTACCGGTCTCCCATCCTCCCACGGTAAAACAGTTATAATGGTAGTAATTGACCGACTCTCGAAGTATAGTCACTTTATCGGCCTGCCATCTTTCCTTTAATAGTGTATCTGTGGCTGAGGCTTTCGTTTCGAACATTGTCCGCCTTCATGGCATACCTCTTGACATTGTTTCCGATCGAGATTTCAAAGAATTCATGTCTGATAAGTTTTAGAAATAATTGCACCGTTATACAGGGCACTATTGTCTTTAGTACGGCTATCACCCTCAATCCGATGGGCAGTCGGAAGCTATTAATAAAAATGGGTTGAATGTATTTTGCGGTGCTTTTAGCTGACCATCCTACACGCTGGTTATCCTTCCTTCCGTGGGCTGAATTCTGGTACAATACCTCCTTTCAAACAGCTGCCCAAATGACTCCCTTTGAAATTTTATATGGCAGAAAACCGCCTACAGTGGCGCGCTACATCCGTGATACTAGTAGCAATGCTCTCCTTGAGGCCCAACTAAGGGATCGTGACCAGGTCCTCAGTACTCTCAAGCAGAACTTACTAAAAGCTCAAGCCCGTATGAAGTTATATGCTGATGCTCACCGCAAAGATGTTCAGATTCGCAGTAGGGGATTGGAGTCGTCAGAGTTAAGCTTCAACCATACCGCCAGTGGATCGGTCCGTCTTCAACGCCATCATAAATTGGGTCGTCGATATTTTGGACCCTACGAAACTACTCTAACCGCTCTTGGAGTCAGTGGCTTATTAGCTGGAACTTTTTGCCATTGGAAGATCCACGTAAGTCTTTCAAACCATGTGTTTTAAAAGTGTGTCGGGTTTATTGACCAACAGTTTTTACTCCACTTGATTTGGTAGAAGGGTTGTTAAGCCACCTTAATCCTCTTGAACCAGCAGCGGTGCTGAACCAAAAAAAGATCCAACGCGGCCACCAACCTACAAATCAACAATACATCTGGATGCAGTGGAAAGGAGTTCAACGACAAAGGAATATAGTTGGGAAATCAAGTCTTCGTTCTTGTCAAGTGGTTTTCCAGACTTTCACCTTGAGGACAAGGTGGGTTTCAAAGTTATTTAGGAATTGTTCTGTTTGCCAAATGATCCGAATGACAGAGGCAGCTTGTTCAAAAGAATTAAGGAAAAATATATTAAAAACGAATTCCAGCTAATTACACAGCCATGGCGTGGGAACACCACATCTTCATTATTTAAATTAAACTTAATTATGTAATCAAATCCATATATAAGGACATAGAGGGAAAGTTAGTGAGCATAGAAAAATGATGTCACCAGGTTGTTTTCTTCTCTCTATCCTCCTCTCTGCTGTAATCAGTTAGAATCTTAATACAATCCGTTTCTTCCTCATCCTTCTTCTCCATCTCTCTGTTATTACTTTTTAGTTTCATTTCATTTTAGCGTTATGAGGAGTGTACTGTGGTAACTCGTCGCAATTTTATGTGTTCATTTCCAAGTGTTGTACTTGTTTTACATCTTAACTATTAGGTTTGTTTCATAGTCACGTTAATACTTTTTTTCTTTTGGATTCGTTTCCGAATAAAAAAGAGGGTGTTAAATTTGCGCCAGATCGATCTTTCATCCAGCATCCAGCCTACGCCCCCCTCTCACCACGAAGACGAAGGCAAGAAATCGGCATCCAGCCGGCAGTCCTCGTCATCTAGCCGGCATCTTTACTACGGAAGCCGTTCCTCAACTCCTCGTCATCCAACCCGGCCGTTCACTTCATCCAGTCGGGTATCAGTTCTAACATCTCAATTCGATTAGGCCGCTCACGTCTCAGTAAGTATGTAATTATGATGTTTTAAACTATCATCTTATGGACTGCAAGTGCCAATCAGGCATTAGGGTTCTTAAAATTAGAAAGATTAACTGTTTAGATTATCCTTTTAGTTAAAGATTGGGCGGCAGGGACTTTGGGCATATTAACAGGTCTATGTTTGCTAGTGTAATGATCTGGTTATTTGTTTGCTACTTAAATTTGGGAAATTGTTTACTAAGTTTTTGCTAAGGAGATATGAACATTTCAGAATCAAAATGACATACGGGAATAGGGTACACGAACTAGAAGCTTAAATACATGAACCATGCCCAAATCCATCTTAAGACTTGCTAATTCCAACTCTGCTACAGCTATTACACCTGACTCTCAGTTTCTGAGTTTGGATCACCTGCACACACTATTATACACTCTTCACTATTATATGGTATATGTAGATCAGAATAAGTACTCGTAGACAATCATAAAATAGTTGTATCAATACTCAAGTTTTCTTAAAAACTATCATATAACAATTTTGAACCTTAATGACCAAAGCACATGCATTTATGAATTATGAGGATGATGTTTGAATAATTAATAGTATTAAATCCTTCGTCGTCGGAAAGTCGACCACCTGACAACTAGATAACATAACTAAAGTTCCGTGAACCTAATTTGACTATAATTAAAGTGTAGGCTTTAGCACTAATTGAGGAGGACATTTGCCATTTAATACAAGAGGAATATGGATCGATCCTTGTTTAATTATATGTTATATGTTCAGGGAGATGGGATTATGTGTGAATGCTACACACTATCTCATTAGGTGTATAGTCTAGCTAGCTTTGTATCCTTTAGTTTAATTTCGGCAATAAGTACTTTCATATATTTTACATTTTATGACCTTTTTTATGATTTGTCATGTTCAGTTATACGTTTAGTTACATGCTCAATTATTTGCTCAGCTACATGTTCTGTTCAGTTACAGGTTCAGTTCAATATTTACAATCAGTTATATGTTCAATTCCATATCAGTTCTGTAGCAGTTATATTTGCTTTCGTTTATCCATCTTATTACTGATATTGTTCTTCCTTTATTGAGCAAATTTTTGGCTCAATCGTTTTCCTTTTTGGTGTTTTCTTCTGTTTCTATGATAAATACACAAGGAAATATGGGGAATCATGAGAATGCGTAATGACAGAAATTAGAAGACGAGAGATTTAATAAAAGACTTTTTATGCTATGAGGAACATGTTTTGATTGTTAGATTTTTTTAATCTTTGATTTATTTTTTATTTAATGAATGATGTATTTAACAATGTTGTATTTGTTTGGGGTGTTAAACTATAACATTACTTGTTTAGTTGTTTCCATGGATAAAATCGACTTTAAAACGAAGCATTGTTGCCAATTTTTTATGACTCGTAGTTTTATTTCTCTTTGATTATTTCATATTTGTATATAGATTTGGAGTATGGAAATAATGGCCATGGCAGTGGCTTGCATAGATACATCTACCTTTTTTTTTTGTTTGGTGTTTTGAATGAGTTAGTCATAGATAAAGCATTTATCCAGTACCTAGTCATCGTTAGAATTTGATTGTGATCATTGCGTAAGCT
Source organism: Mikania micrantha (assembly GCA_009363875.1). Lineage (NCBI taxonomy): Eukaryota > Viridiplantae > Streptophyta > Magnoliopsida > Asterales > Asteraceae > Mikania > Mikania micrantha. The sequence continues at coordinate 58,069,977 of CM018694.1, read as the reverse complement.
ATTGACTGTTTAGTTTTCTTTTATAAAATCTGGGTAAACAGAACAGATAGAAACATATGAATGCACATTACCATTACACAGTTATCACTGGGTATAGAGATTCTTCCATAAGTTGATCAGCATGCGTAATCTTTAGGATCTTGTCTGTCACTTCAATAAAACAAATTAAAGATATCAGATTTTACACAAACCCTAATTCCATATGGTTTATAATAAGGTCTGATTTGATTGCAAAAATTATAAGTTGCAGTCCTTGTAAAAGTAGGGCTGTTCAAAAAGCTCGCTGCTCGAGGCTCGCTCAAAAAAAGCTCGACTCGAAAAAAGCTCGTTTAAAACGAGCCGAGCCAGATCCAGGGTTGGCTTGACTCGGGCTCGGCTCGAAGCTCGACTCATTGGCTCAGCTCGATTTTTAATATATATATATATATTATACATATATTTATATAAATATATTATGTATATAATAAATATTTAATATAGTAAACAAATATTTATATATATATATATATTAAATATATATGTGTAAAGTAGAAGGATAAAGAAAAAAAACGAGCTGGCTCGACTCGAGGCTCGAGATTTTTTACGAGCTCGAGCTCGAATTTTTGGCTCGAAGAAAATTTCGAGCTGGCTCGGCTTGGCTTGAAAAAGTTCGAGCTCGAGCTCGGCCTGGCTTGGCTCGATTACAGCCCTAGGTAAAAGTAAAGAAATTATAGACATATGCAAAGTGCAAACCTTGAATAGGAATTTGATTTTTGGGTGAACTGATGCTAGGAGTTTCTGTCATACAATTAAATTGATAAAAGTTAGTTCTTTATTCAAGCACCTGGTACACCTCTTTTCTTTTTTAGACAGAACCCATACTAATGATGCTATGCCTCACCTTCCGAGTTAGGACCCTAGTCAATAGATGGCACCTTGTTACTTTAAAGGGATAAGAGGTTTAAGATACAACACATGAAATTGTATAACCTTGAAAGTACATAAACGAAGAAAATTAATCATAGCTATGTCATGATAAACAAATTGAAGAACAGTTGGAAAACTCTGCAAAATGAAAGATTGCTTTATGAAATCAGTAATGATTATACTTACGTAAGGCAGCCTGAACTCTTTTTTGTCCCCATTTTCTTTAATGATGATTTGATGTGGTTTAAGTTCTGCATTAGTTTTTTTTTTTTTTTTAATCCTCTTATGTTTAAATTGTTATAATCTTCTTTCTTGTAGTTGAGTGAACCTAAAGATTCTATAACAACATATATTGAGTTTGAATTTGAGGTGGATATCCTCTAAGTATATGAAACCAAAGTCTAGATATATGAATCCTTCTTTTATTAATTGATACTTCATTTGGTAAGCCTAATGCCCGTTTTCTGTTCAACTTTTTAATTTTATGCATATAGAGTTGTAGTTTTCGAGAATAATATGTCCTTTGATAGTTTGATATTATATATGTTGTTACCTATCGTCTCATCAAATCTCTTGTATTGATAGCCATCTATTTCTATATCTGTTAAACAATGTGTTTGATTGTGGTTTGTGTGTGTTTGCCTGTTTGCATTTTGATTGTTTCTGAACCGTGATCTCTCTAGAAGCAGCCTTTCTTTACCTAGGATTAGATGTAAGGTCCGCCTACTTCCCATCATCAGACTCTAGAAATAGTTGTGCTATGAGTGGATTTTAATGGTATGGTGATGGCTGTAGTTGTGACTTTTTAAGAGTCAAATGATTTTCTTTATAGTTTGGGTAAATGATCTTATATGTTATATTAATTTATTTACAACCCGAGATTTGGGTTTCTTTATCTAGTTTTAACATTTAAGACTTGTCGAGAGTAATCTACTGGTAATGATGTCATTTGTTTAACTTCCATGAGTACCATGTGCCATGTTTTGCATCTTTTTATTGGAGAGAATAATAACATTAATAATGATTTTAGTAGTAGTAACACAATTTGGCATTTGAGCTGCCTAAACTTTATTCAGTGAAGGCCTAAAATATAGCCTATGTGAAAAACCAGATCTGAGAACACACTTTGCAATAGTGAGAACAAACTTTGCAATAGTCTATGGACTAGCTTTTAATTCTTGTAACTGGTTTTCACTTTTCAGTTGGATCAGCCAGAAAATTTGTCCTTAAACATACAAATTAACCATGACCCCTGTTTCATCAAAGCAGTATACAGGTAATATATGTCATGTATGTATGTCGGCAAATTAATTATTATCGTCTTCATTCATCAATCTTTTTTTATTTTAATTTTTAACTCATTCACAGATGATGTAAGCCTGCTAATGGTGTTACTTGACACAAATCCTTTGTTCTGGAGCTCAACTGCTGCCCCTTTATCATTCTCCAAGTTCCTATCACAGGTAGACCCTAACTAATAATATTTTATTCCATATACTGTCCTCTCTATCTGTATTTAATATTTAGATGTTTTCAAAATGATATGGTTTATTGCAGGTCATTTCGTTCTTAAATTCAATTCTTCTACTAAATCAATTGAATCAAGTAATGGTGATAGCTACCGGATTAAACTCTTGTGATTACATTTATGATTCTTCTTTGGGACCCACAACCCAGAGAGTTGATACCATGCTGCAGAAATTGGAGGAGTTTGTGATTAAAGATGAAGAGCTTAACAAGGATGACTCAGTTGACGGGATTGGGTCTTCCTTGCTTTCTGGATCTCTTTCAATGGCACTCTGTTGTATCCTTTTCATTATTTACACCATTTTATGTTTATATTTTTTTAATTACAATTTTGTATGTAAGTAGATTGTTTAAAGTAACAATAATATTGATCAGACATACAACGCACATTTCGTTCTGGGTCACTTCATCCTCAACCTCGGGTAATCGTTGTGCTCTGTTAATCATATATTGATCGAGATATCTCATATATCATCATGCTGCTGAATGAATACAGATTTTGTGCATGCACGGATCACAAGATGGACCTGGACAGTATATTTCCTACCCTTTTTTATATTCTATTGTAATTTATTTTTCTTATTATTCTGTTGCTCAAAGATTACATGTTTCTCAGATACGTAGCTATAATGAATTCAATCTTCTCTGCTCAGAGATCTATGGTATTGTTTTTGTATATATTTCTATTTGATGTGTTTAACTTAATCAACACTTTTAAAAGGGTGTATTTTAAGTAACTTTATACAGGTACCTATAGATTCTTGTGTTATCGGGTCACAGCATTCGGCATTTCTGCAACAGGTACCACATACATTTGTATTTCAAACTTTACCTAGCTGTTTCACGTTAAATTATTATTTTTTATAAATTGTTTGTTTGCCAGGCTTCTTATATAACCGGAGGTGTGTATCTGAAGCCACAACAACTTGATGGATTGTTTCAGTATCTAACGGTACGTAACCCTAGTTTTCAACACTACGTGCCATGAAAACAAATTTAGCGAGCGGACCCATTCTGATACCTTTTTCTCTTCAAATGGCCCGTTTCAACTTGCACCCATTTTGGTCAGAACCTGTTTTAACACGAATCAAATTTATACCATTACAAGAAGACTTGACCCGAACCCAATTTGACATGTTAGGTGACATGACCTGATCTAAGCAGTTTGCCAGGCTTATCAAATGTCTTTTTTTTTTCTTTTCATGCAGACGGTATTTGCAACAGATTTACATTCACGCAGCTTCTTACAGCTCCCTAAGCCTGTCGGTGTAGATTTCCGCGCCTCGTAAGTTGCTTTATATATATAGTTGGATATACTAAATACAAGTTTGTATCTAAAAACACAAAAATATATACTTTTTGTACTGGATTTGTATTTTTTCCATTATATTTTTAAATATAGTACAAAAAATAAAAGACAGAACAAAACAAACAAACTTACCCATTATATTTCACTCTTTAGTAGGGTCACGATCCTTATTCCTTACCTATATCCCAGTTGGGATAGAGAGGCTGCATCGAAGTAGTCCTGGGCTAAAAGACAGGACAAAGAAAACTTAAATCCAATACAAAAGAAACACAAATTTAGTACAAAAAATAGGTGTTTTTATGTTTTTAGACAATCTTTTTTTTGTTTGATCATCATCTTGTCTCTCTCTCTCTACACACACATATATAATGGGATTGTATCATGTGAAAATCCGATCTAAGAAAGAAAACCCTTAAACTCTATCTTTGCTGTCCATTTGGAATCTTGAAAATAAATATGTGTTCCACATGAAACCACATTTTTTTTATTCAAACCCAATTTTTTATTCAGGTCTAATGTGGACCACATTTATTTTCAAGATTCTAAATCAATGGTCAGGTTTTCACAGGATACAAACCCTGTATATTATTTACCATGTAGTACTTTGAACTTGTGTTTGAACATTGAATATGTGACAGGTGTTTTTGTCACAAAAACACAATTGACATGGGGTACATTTGCTCTGTTTGCCTGTCTATTTTCTGTAAGCATCACAAGAAGTGTTCAACTTGCGGGTGAGTGTGTTTATCCTCATTCTCATCCATATTAATTTGTTATTACCGTGTATAACTCTTACTTAATGGAATGCAGGTCTGCTTTTGGTCAACCCCAAACAGGCGTCGAATCAGAAACGAAAAGCTTCTTAAAATCAAACTGAACTTTATATGTCACGGTTTGATGATGCAGAGATGTAGCAAAGTTTGTGATTTCTTGTCTAACTGTAATACCATTCTAAATCTCGGGACAAAAGAGTTGTAGACAACCGATTTACCAGTTTTATGTTTGTAAGAAAGAGTAAATTTATAGAGCCCATGAAATGGAATATATATTTATTGTCTAGAAAAACCTCTATCCCAATTGGGATGGGGTAAGGTTTGTGTCTATCCTTCCCCCTAGACACTACTGAAAAGTGGGAATATACTGGGTAAGTTTGTTTGTCTAGAAAAGCCTAATTTATTTACTTTGGATTATAATTAGATCACATAATTTTGTTTGGTATTGCACTCAGGGGCGGAGGATTAGAAGGGACCGGGATGCCCCGCCTCCCTGTTTTTTCGCTCAGAAGTGTCGATATAATAGTATTTCGTATGAAAATCCTCCGGTTCCCTTCGTTTTCTTCCTAAAAATCCTTCGGTCCCATCCGTTTTCATCCTAAAAATCCTTCGGCCCTCTCCGTTTTCTTTCTAAAAATCCTTCGGCCCCCTCCAAACTTTTTTACATGCTCCGCCACTGATTGCACTCATCAACATTGAACCTTTTGTTTTGATTGCCAACTTCATTCTTAGAACATCCATTGTCGCAACGTTCCTACACCACCCTCATCTTTCACCACCTGGTAATTATAGCCCTTTTGTGACTATCAACCTATCAAATGATGCCCAATTTATTTTCACGAATCCTTACAATCCACCTTTGTTCAACCCATACCACTCGAAACAAACTTTAAATTATAATCTCTTTTATTCAAACATATGCTGCCGCTCCAACCAACACAACCTATGCAACAAATGCATTCAATGCTAACTTTTGCTAGTTATTTGCAATATCAACTCATGTTTTACCGACCATCAACCTTGCAAAGGACACCTTTTTTTACCGAAACAATCACTCAAGTCGAGCCCAATATTAAGGTTGTTTTCGAAACACAATCGTCACCTCTACGGCCGCCAAAAAGAAGACACAAAAGGAAAGCAGATCAAAACAAGGGTGAAGTTTTGTTAGGCATAAGTGGTCACATATGAGCTTAGAATGTGATGAAAAATAGTACAAATGACACCTGTTCCTCACTAATCATATTCATGCTTCAAAATATACGAATACATTGACGTCTAGTAAGACTACTAATCAATCACATTCTACAAGTCGTCAAATAAAACTCAATGACATTGATGAAAAGTTGAAAGAATTTGAGGGATTCAATCCATATGAACCGTTTCGCCCACCTAAGGGAACAACAGCCAATTAGCAACATAGGTGATAGGTTCCTTGTCTGAACTGGGAAAGAGAATGAAAGATAACCAAGGATGAAGCTTCTTTAGGGTTGGGGGGACCGCCCGCCCTCTTTTTTTCGTTCGTATTGTTAATTTTTCGGCCTGAAAGGTTATTTTTAGTTAAAAATAGTGGTTTCGCCCCCCTCCCCCGCATGTATTATGGCTGCCATAGTTTCCGCCCCCTTGAACTATCAACCACCCGAATAGAAGAATACTTTGAGAGGATTTGAAGAAGTTTGAACGTTTCAATGAGTTAAGTGGCGATAAGCTCAAGTTAGATGCCAAAAAGATACAATTGAATAAAGATAAACAAAAATCTCAAAGATATTAAACTACAATTTGCAAATATTAACCGTCTGAGGCAGGAACCGATGTCAAACCAACGATTCAGTTTTTATTATGATCGGTGTCACTCTAGACCAGTTTAAGAATCAAGTCGGGTTATCAGTTTTATTTTCAAAGTGGTTTTTTTCCACATCAATCTATCTATTGTAATAAATCAAAGTTTGTAGGGACACATAACACATTCGTAGACTACCTTAACTTTAATTTCTCGTCTCTCTTTCCTATTAAATACACCTTATATTAAATAGTAATATTAAATATATTTTTTATACATTTTTTTAAATTAAGAAAAATATTTTTTAATAAAATAAAATATATTAATATTAAAGAAACACAATTAAAAAACCAACTTATTATAAAATATACAATTTTTAAAAACAAAATTTTTAAAACAAAATGTTTAAGGTAACAAACATTAAAAAAATTAGTGCTTAAAAAGATAATATAATTATTTTCATTAATGGTCAACTTGTTTAATACACAGGTACTAACATCTATTCTATGTATTATAATAAATAAAGGTTTTCTTTAGCCACATGTCATCTTTTGGTGAAATCAACTTGAATTTTCCTGCCTCTCTCTTTTCAATTAATGTTATCCTCTTATTAAATAATGAATAATTATGTTTAAAATAATAAAATTGTCTACTTAAATACATGAAAACTTAAGTTAAAATAGAAAAAAAATAATCAAAATTAAAAAAATTAAAACGAAAGTGAACTAATAATAAAATATATAAAAACAAACTTCAAAACTTATATTTATTCAACCCATACAATAAGAGAGAAAAATTAACAATTTTAACAAATTATACTCTGTGTATAAATGTTTGGTTTATGACTTAGACCTGTTAAAATGGGTTTCTACTGGGTTGCAAACCGAATTTAAAACCTACTACCCGGGTTGAAACCAAAGCGGTTTCTCTCAAACACCCAACGTTTGTGCATCTTTGATCTTTCAAATACAGGAGTGTCAAGTGTGCGTGAGTCGATCAAAAATTGGGTCTTAACTCTTAAGCTGCATATTGTTCTACCATAACCACCGTCAACAGATTTCAAGTGTGATGAATCTCCTGTGAACATGGTTTGGGGCCTCTTTCCGGTCGATCCCCTTTCAGGTTACTATTGTATTCTTCAATTTGTTCCATTCATGTTACATGTTTATCAAAAGTATAATATCTTTGCAATGTAATTTCTTTCTGGAATTTCGTCGAATAACTTGTGTGCACTTCGTAGAACACAAGTTGATTCAAGAAACCATATTGGTCTTTTGATGATTGATGTTGCAGAAACAATAGTCCTATATATGTAGTTTGTTTATGGCATTTATTCGATGACACTTGAATTAACTGTAAAAGGGGGCTTTTAAAGTTAATTTGTGTGGTTTATCATAGATGACATCGAGGATTTCTTTCAAGATTTAAGAGTAAACAATGAAAACCTAGACCCTTAAAGGATTGAATCACTATGCTTGTATACATGCCTTGATGTTATTTAATGTTGTAAAACGAGTGGCAAAATGATCAATACTAAGGTTATATTCATTTGCAGGGGAAGAAAGTTATTATTTCTTTAGCAAAGGGACATATAAAGTGGGACGAAAAGGTAATCTGAATTGTTGATTCTTCTTCTTTCATATAACTCCAACTTGGTCATCTATATATTATGCATAATATAAAACATTAGATCTTATTAATCTTTTGTCTTCCCTGCAAAAGGGTAAGTACAACAACAGCCCTACCATCGCTACATTTCTATTCGTAGGGTCTAGAAAGGGTGGGATGTAAGCAAACCTTACCTTTATTATGGGAAAAACACAAACCACATAATCAAGCAAAGTATAGAAATATAAAGGTAAATAGCTATTAAAATAAGTGAAATGGTGGCATGATAAGTGGCAACATATGTAGATCATAGGATTTAAGACATAATATTATAGAGCAAACACCATAAGTGAAAAGTAGGATATTAAAAATTAGTCTCATTTCTATTAGTGTAGATTTTAATGCTTTAATTAATTAATTCGTTTCAATATGAAAACCATGAACATCTGTGTGCTTGGTATTCATATATTGATAGCCAATGTATGATTACTTAAGAACTTATCTTGATAAGTTACAACAAGATTGATAATCTTGTATTATTTTTTGTATAGGATGTGATATAAATATTAATAAAGATAAAGGAGTCTCGCGGGTACATGCAGAAATAGTCATTGATGAAATGATTTCCAAGGAGACTACAAAAAAGAAATCGTCTGAAATTAGGATAAGAGATTGCTCAAAATATGGAACATTTATAAAGAAGCCTGGTGGGTCAAAAGAAAAGGTTCATGAATTTTCAAATAAAGAGACAACATTGGATGAAGCAGACCTTATTTCATTTGGAACTGGTAATGCTACTTACAGGTATGCACTGTTTATTTTATTAAATTAATTATTTTTTATCATTGTCAGTTTTTTATTTCCTTGCTTATCCCCAAAGAAGATTGCTAATTTAGCTTGTTGCGTGTGACACCTACAGGTTTAATTATGTTCCTCTTGTGTTTTTTATGTGTGGGTTGGAGCCTGGCCAATCAAAGGAACTTAAAGAGAAGATATCATCTATAGGTAGTGTTATTCATTAATTGTTTTATTTTATTGATATATTCATTATTATTATTATTATTATTATTATTATTTGTTTTCTCATTGGGTGGGTGCGGGTGTTATGTTGTTATAAAAGTTACTTTGTTAGATACAAAACCTCTTGAATGACTTTTATGAAAACAATTATACAATGGTGTTCAGGTGCTTCTATGACTAGTAAATGGAGCCCAGAGTGCACACATATACTTCTTGATGATAATGCATCACTGAATGCTGATGTTGCTGATGCTATAATGTCTAAGATACATTTTGTTAGTAATAAATGGATAGAGGTAACTTACTGTATCCAGTTATATTGCATGCATATGCACATTGACCTCATGGTTCATGTCAAATGTTTGATAACTGTTTTTTACCATATTCTCAAGGAAATTAAACATGGGATAGGTGCTAAAGATGCCATTATTTTTCCTTGAATGGAAGTTGTTCAATTTTAGATCAAAACTGTAAAAAAATGTATAAATTCATGATAGTTGGTTTTTGTGTGTTTAAACTTTTTCCATGGGATTTAGTTACTTGCAGATAAACGTATTGGCACTGACATCCCAAATTGCAATTCGTAAGTTTCCGTTTATGTTATCATGATTGATTTTTCTTTGAACTAGAGGTAGAAATTCAACTCATTTACTTATGAATGAGTTGATCTGGTGGTGTTTTATCTCAATTGGATTAAAGTTTGCCCAATCAAACAGGCAAACAAGCATACTTAATATTATCCCACTCATATAATGTGTCAAATTGAACGGGCTGAAAGTTTGTTAAACTCTATTTTTGATGCAAACAACATCCTAATTTGTTTTATTCGGTTAGTATTGTAATAATATTGTTTTTACAATCATAAATATTACAATAACACATTTATCATTTATTTATTTATTTATTTATAAGAAAACTACAAAATTCTAAAGAAAAAAGTCCCAGTCAATCCAGCCCCAACTAAAAGACTCGTTACAACCCAAACCCATTTTGACTTGTTAGCAAACCTGCAGACATGTTCCTACTGTGAAGTTGCAAGGGGTCTCTATTAAAGTTGCTGAGCCCGAGTCTCGAGAAAATTGTTTAAGTGGTAACACTTTTCTGCTGGAGTCATCAGACAAGGTAAGTTTTTTATAATACGCACACACACACACATATTTAATATGTAAGATAAAGCATTTCGATGTTATTGTGCCTTTTTTATTACTGATTTCTTAGCTATCTGAGGCTTTTATAAGATACGCTTCTTTGTTTGTTTGTACTTTTGTTTCGACAGTTATCAATAGTGAGTTCAGTGGTGGTTGCCTTCTGTAACATTAGACTTAAACTTATTGATGCAATGAGATCCTGTCAAATGCACGTCTAAGTATATAACTGATTTTGTTATTAACTTTAACCGGATGTTAGTAATAGTGTTTGCATAGGTGGCACTATGTGGTGGTTTTGGTAACTGGTCAGGTTAGCCCACTAACATTTTTTTTTCTTTCAACTTTAGAAAGACTTTTTGTGTCAACTTGGATTATCAAAAAATATTATAATAATATTAATAATAACAATAGTCTAAATCTTTGAAATAGATGAATTAGGAGGTTACATGCATACAAAATAGACTTTGGGCGACTTTCAACCAGTCTGACACTTATGAGATAGAACATATTTGCTCCACTTTTACATAAATCTGATGAATATCATTCGAGATACTCAGCATTTAGTTGATATTTTTTTAACCTTGTGGAGATAGCCTAGTGGCAAGGGTGTTGGGGCCTCAATCTTGAGGTCATAAGTTCTAGTCATGGTGGTGACAATTTCTCCACAAGGCCACCTACTTGGGTGCTTGCGCCCGCGGTTTACCCGTTCCCCCCGGTTAGTCGGGTATTGGGAGGGGGCCCGGGGTTTACCACACGAGTGGGTTCCCCGGTCATCAAAAAAAAAAAAGGATATCTAGGCTTTAGGGTTGCTCCATTTTTACATAAATGTGATGAATATCATTCGAGCTACTCAGCATTTAGTTGATATTTTTCAATAATATATCTAATTTGCTCTAAACTATTGTCCTTTAAGTTATTCCTTATATTTATAATCTTTCTTCTTTTGAAAGTGTGAATGATGCTTTAGTTTGATGCATTCTATTTCTGATTTTAAGGCATAGAGTTTCACATTTGTCTTATGTTTTCCAGTATAAATTTAAGAAAAAGTTGCAGTCATTACTTGAAGCCTTTGGTGCAAAAGTTATTCCTGTTGGAGAATTCATTCCAAATAGTCAGGTTCCCATTTCTTCATTTTAGTTATATGTTCTACAGAATTAATTATAATTATGTATTTATTTAAAAATTATTAGGGTGTGGCGGAAGATGAAACTAATCGTATCGTACACGTAATCTCTGCAAATGACTCTGAGTGCTCTCATGATCTAATTTCTCTTCCTAAAGTGAGTGAAATCAACTTATTATGCGCTATATTATCTGGTCACCTGGATCCTGTTGTTTTTGTATCACCACCTGGTAAGATTTCCTATTTTGTATTTGAAAAAAGTATTTTTAATTTGTTTAATACTTAAACAGTTTATTCATTTAAACTTGTTATTTAAATTCCAGTTGCAGTAGTTGTCTCCTCTACATGCTCCACAGATGAGACAGTTGTAGCTGATTCTGAACCAGAAGCTGAAATCACGTCAGTTTATACATCTGGAATACGCAAAATACAATCTGTTGAAGATGGAAAAGAAATAATATCTGTTCACAGTGTTGAATCTGTTAATGAAATGGAAATACATACAACAAAGTTCAATGTGGAGAAAAATACAATCACAGATGAAATTAGTGTAAAGTCAAAAAAGGATGATGGAATGTTGACCCGAGAGCATAAGATTGATGATGACGAAGATGCAGAAATTGGGGCTTCAGATGTAATTTTCAGCCAAGATTTGATCATACGGAATGCAAACTTACAACCTTCTACGACAAAGAATCAAGTTTTGAACTTCAAACGATTTAAGAAGGTATGTTGGCTGCTTTGCTTCACCGTAGTTGTGTCCATGCATGAATGATCAAGCTGCGTTGTTTGAAACAGGCTGGGATGGGTTGATCAGAATTATCTTCTCAGTTCTTTGTAGACAGTTATTGTCTTCTAGTTATTATGATCACAACCACCATATTTTTACAATAATAATCTAAATCTTTGGGGAAAAAAAGAAATAAAAGGGAAAAAAAACGATTGAAGAGGTTGTATGCGTTAAAAAGACTTTATACGACTTTCAATATTTAACCTTTTTGCTGATTTTTATTTGACCCATTTGGGATATAACAAAAACCGAACCACTTATAATAAACGGTCAAAAAGATCTCCCCTGTTCATTTTTTTTAATATATTAGTCTTATTTATAATAATGGAAATAACTTGCAGATGGCGACCGAATCAGGAAATGGTTTCTATAATCTTGTACCTTTTTCAAAGCATCCATACAAGTATGATGAACATATCTTTGATCCTGCTTTCACTTGTATATTATCTTATATTCGTTATTAATAAATATAAAAAAATAAAAAAGTTTTTGTATATTTGTTTGAATCTGTGGCAGAGGGTCTGAATATGAGAATGAGTTAGTTGCAGAATCATTGAAAGAAGAAAAGAAACGTAAACAAAGAGAGTCTGTTGCAGAAGATCTATTCAACAATGCAAAGGTACATTTAGAACAGGGTTAATCCATCAATTTATAGATAATTAACTATAAATTTACTATTAAATTAAAAAACTTTATTAATAAACCATTTTGGGGTTTTAAACGTTTGAGCACACTTTGAGCGACTTTTAACCTGTTCTGCAAGTTCCGTTGTTGGCTTAGTTTTAAGTTTCGACTCGTTGGAGATAACTGCAACTTAAATTGACTGGCTTTTAATAGTTGCATTTGTGATTTCTCATTAACGTTTTAGGCGAAGCAGCGTGGAGCAGCGGGTTTCATCTCAGGACTTTTTAAGTGAAGATGATGCAACATAATTGTGTATTATTTATGTGTAATTAGCATCTTCAATCGTCGCTAACCGAAGCATAATTGCAAACATTAACCAATTCAGTGAATATGATCCATTTTTGTTGGGGGGAATATTGTTTCAAATATTTACGTTAGTGGTAATTTGTTTTATAGGTATTAACTCCGTATTTGCATGATAAAATCACGCAAAACAATTAACGTTATAGTTAATTTTATCACGCCGACTTTGAACATTTTAGTTTTAAGATATTTTACTGTGAAACATAATCTAACTAGAAAAGTATTTAAGTTTTACTCTTAAAGTTAATCTAGCAAGAAAAGTACTTTAACCTTTTGTTTCAAACAACTAAAATATTTAAATCTTTTGTGACTAAAATAAAAAACCAATAGCTAACTATTCAAACTTTTGTTTTAAAATAAAAGAAATAAAAATTCACCGAATTAATAAGATGTGCATGACAAGTGGAACTTGATATATGCCTGCTTAAGGATTATACACCAGGCGTGTATATAGTCACAAGTTACTATCCTCTCACGTATTTTAATTTTTAATCATTAAAATACTTATTTTAAATTCTATAGGAGGGAATTTAATGTTTAAATTCATATAAAGCTAATGTTATAGAGAAATCTTGGAAATGCTATGAGATTTATGTGGTGTAAACAAATAATATCTGATATATTATGATCATGTGGATGTTTATAAATTCATTTTATCTCTACTCCTTAATCCTCAACTTAGAGTTTGCTTTTACTATAACCCACTCTTTTAAGTCAATAAAATCACCTTTACAATTTCTTGCTATCAAAATAATTATCAAACCTTCTCTTTTCAATAAGGTTTGTAATAATCAAAAATATGTCTTGCTAAACTTGATAGTGGTCATCACTTTGTCTTTTCATAAATTCTGAAAGTGATCACTCCTGTTTCCTGTTGCAAGTACATATACAAATCACCACATATAATATTTTTTACGCTTGCTTAGTTTTTTTTGAAGGCTTTACGCTAAATGACTGATTTAAGCCCAAACAGGCACACATCGAAGCAGAGGTGGCCAACGTACCCGGAACCGGAACCGAGGAACCGGTGGGTACGGGCGGTTCCGGGTTTTCATAGAAATCGGAACAGGAACCGAAAAAACCGGAACCGGTTCCACCCTTAAACCGGTCAAACCGGAACCGGCAAAAAACCGGTTGGAACCGGTCAAAAACTGGAACCGGTTCTTGACTTTGTTGACCGGAACCCGGTTTCAGAACCAGTTCCGGTTCCAAAAAAGCCCGGTTTGGCCATCTCTACATCCAAGGGCAAGCCTAGTCGTCACCCTTCAACTCATCAGATAAACGGGAACCAGATAAATCCGTAAACCATCTTCCTTGCTTAGGTTTGAACAACTGACCTAAATAAGGTGCAGTTTCTCCCTTTCATCGTAATACCACTTAAGCTAAAAGGCCTTTGTTTTTACACTTGCTAAGTGATGGCAGTTTTGACTTTTTTATTTGTGTTAATTACTTATTAGTATCTTGAAATCATGTCGCAACTGTGTGTTCCTGACGTTATTTTTATTATTGTGTTTGCCTTGTATCTCTATTTAACATTTTTTTTATTGATTCACACCTGACACATAGTGATGGTGTGACATCATGTTAAGCAGGTCGAGTTGTTTGCAACAAATTGACCCAACTCCATGTTCTTGTTCAAAAAATTTACAATGAAAAACACGCAATAATATATACATACACACACCTTTTCTTGGATATTTTGATGTTAACTCTTAATATTGAAAAACACACCATAACACTTTTTTTTAGATAATTTTAGTCATAGAACTTAAAAGATCTCTTTTGGATGAAAGAAATATTCATTTTTAGGGGTAAAGTTTGTGTCTATCCTTCCCTCTCCAGACTCTATTGAAAAGTGAAAATATATTGGGTAAGTTTGTTACGTTATTGTCATTTTTTTGTCACTTTTATTTTTTTATTGTTCAGCCGCCTATTACTACCATCAATTAACGCTTGTCACAAACTATCACAGAAAATGTTTTAAATTATAAAATTAAAAACACAAGCCACCAATCACACACAATTGAACCCCAAAGATCATAAACCACCAAACATACAACTGAACCACAAAATCTTCAACCGGATGGATTAACCAAAACCAACCCATAATCAACTATTAACCAAAACTATAACCTGGCTAACCATACACCAGAATTAATTTCAGTTATAATTAAGACTATCTTTTAACTGAAAACTATCAGTTATCTTTAGGGTTGTAAACGAACCAAACGAACACGAACGAGCCTTTGTTCGTGTTCGTTTGTTTAACTTTTAACTTGTTCACTAACGTAAGGGTGCACAAATCGGTTAACCGGTCGAAAACCGGTTTTGGAATAACCGAACCGGTTAACCGGTCAAAGTATGGAAACCGGTTTTTACCAATAACCGGTTCGGTTAATAATCGGTTTCTCGAGCTCAAAAATCGAAACCGATATATAACCGAAACCGGTTAACCACCAAATAACCGATTTTTTTATGAGAAGGACCGGTTAACCGGTTTGGTCTCTTAAAACCTTAAAACGGTCCCAAACCGGTCCCAAACCGCCGGTTTTTTTGAAAACCTAAAACCGATTTCAATAACCGGTTTAAAAACCGGTTTCTAACCGGTTACGAACGGGTACCGGTTCAGTTAACAGGTTTTTTTGTGCATCTCTACACTAACGGTTCATAAACGCTAACCCAATGAAAATTTCATTAAGGACTTGATTGTTCATGAACGTTGACGACACAAACGAACACATATTATTTAAACCATAAAAATCAACATTATAAATCTCAAGCATTAGAATATAAATATGAAGTTGTACGCTTTATAAAAAATAAAAAATTAGTACCATAAAACCAAACAAAACTTAAAAGTAATGGCTGTAATTGAAAGTATCCTAAACCAATGTTCCAAAAGTCTTAGTTTAAAAATTATATATTTTTAACAAGATACAAATTACAAATAACTATATTCAAGTTTAAATATTATGGTATTAAACTAAAAATAAAAAAAATATAATATAAATATAAATATAAATATAATAAACAAACATAAACGAATCATAAACGAATGTAAACAAACAATTTACCAGACGTTCACATACACAAATGAAACGAACACGACCTCTGCTCATTTTTGTTCATTTAACTAAACAAACAGAAATGTGTTGGTCGTGTTCGTTCATTTATTAAACAAGTGAACAATGACGAACTTCATGCCGAACAGTTCACGAACTATTCACTGAACGTTCGGATCGTTTAGAGCGCTAGTTATCTTTAAACCTATTTAGCTCAAGGCCTTTACGTTCAAAGGTCAACCTCTTTCGGATAATTTCCATTTCTCGTGTCTTCATGCCCATGACATTGAGAGCGTAGATCGTGAAAAAATGATCCATACCCAACAAGCAAACCCGACCCGAATTCATAGAATAATGGGTAACGAACAACCTAACAAACTTGTCATTTGACATGGGATATCAAACTCCTCATCATTCCTAGTCGTTAATTGAAAGCATGAAATATCATATCACAAAAATTAATATCTATGTATTATAATAAATCAACCTTTTTTAGCCACGTGTCATTCATTGACACTACTTTTGGCTTTTATTTCCCGCTTATGCTTCCTCTTTATTTTTCACGCGGGTCATGGAGCGACCCTTACTTTTTTTACCCGGGTATAAGACGCTTCTTACCCCCAAATTCCCCATCTTCTTTTTTCGACCAAACCCTAGAGTGGAATCTCCATTGGCACCCACCGTACTTCTCTGTAATTACCATCATATGTAAGTTTCCATCCTTTAATGATTCTCTGCTCAAAAATTACTTCGTATCTTTGATCGATTCATTAATCATTGTTTGTTAATTTTGTTGCTTCGTATAAATACTCTTCGAGTGAAATGGAGACCGTACCAACGCAATCAATGAATGATTTTCATTGATATTTTTTATGGTTAGACACGTGTTAATTGTTTTGTGGTTGATGTCGACGGAGCTTAGCTAATAAACTAACTAAAAACCGACTCTAAAATAGACACAAAGTAATAAATCTAGACTCTCTAAAACCTAAGCTACCGACAGTCAAGTGTACCTATCGTATGTAGTAGAGCAAAGCAAGTCCGGATATCGAACCCACAGACTTCTACAGACTGTACTAACTAGACTCTATGACTTATCTATACAAAATTTGTACTTAAATAAAATGATAATAAGGAGGGGGGGTTTTACTAACAAAACTAATAATAACTAAAAGAAAGCTAAAGAGAAAACACCAGACTAAAACGAAAATCAGACGAGGAAAGAACACTACCTAGGCATGAATCCTACACATGTTCAACAAAGAATCTATCGGTAATGGAAACAATGTGACACCGGGATCTTAAAATACTAAACTCAAAGGAAACCTAGAGCACCCTCGACTCTTCTCAAGGATTGTCAACTAAAAGTCCTAGAAGCCGTTAAACCACCGGTTAAATGGATTTCCCTCACAGGTCATCCAATTATACTCAAAATGTATCCGCTAGACAATCTACCTCACGGCACGATAATCTCAAAACACCTAAGAAGTAACTGTTGAACAATCTACCTCACAGCGCGAAAGTCACAGTTTTCTTAAATGCTAGGGATGACTTGGGTTTTCCTATTGGATTCGGTAAACAAAGATATAAGATGAACTAGAAAGATCTTCTCACAAAGCTTCTAAACTAGCAAATCTAACACCCTAGACAAACCGGCAATCTCTCACCTCACGGCTATCAAGATTGGTTGCACATCTAATATATCTATATCAAGATAATAACTCCTATGGTGAACTCGTACGCAGTAAACCATCCAATAATCAAAAACACACAGTAATTGACCTAGCATGCACCTATTACATGAAAGACATTCACCAAGGCACACAAGGAGTAAATCATCAATCCATAAACAATCATAGACACACATAAACATCCAATAATCCAATCCAAATTTGTTACATCATGAGTTCATCACATAAACATAATCCAAAACCAATAAAAACCAATGTTAAACATGTGCAATCATCAAAACCTAGGTAGTTCTAAAAGATTTAGCCAAGAAACATCATATGAATACAATCCATAATCTGATTAAAGTGAATGAGAAACATGGAAATCAAAGAAAACAAAGAAACAAAGAAAACCGAATGAAGAACACCCGATATCTTCGATCCTAGGCCTTCAATCTTCAATCCAACGCTTTCCCAACCTTCTAATCCCCTTAGAATAGACTTTCTTCGTCCTCCTAGTCGCCTCCAGCCGTTCAAAAACGTATATCTCCCTAGGGTTTTCGACTTTTTGGCTTAAAACTGATTTTCTGCGATTTTAAGTCTGTGGCGTAGTGCGACAGATACCTCTAAATCCGTCGCGTAGCGCGAGAGATTTCAGAGGACATTTTTGTCTTTTCCACCTCTAGCGTAGCGCGACAGGGTTTGCTATTGTTGTCGCGTAGCGCGACAGATTTCAGAATTCAGTTTTTTTCTTCTCTTGTTTCCGGGTCCGTCCTTATCCAACCGTGAGCTCGTTTCTTTGTATTTTATCACCAAATATATATGTTTATTACCTGCGAACATCAAATTACAGAAATGTGAAGCACCAACTTAAATCGACTCTAAAACAGAATAAAACTGTACAGAAACGAAACAAAAACAAATAGAAAAACAGATGTGTTTGACAACACATCAGTGGTAGTTAAACTTGTATTAAAAAGGTTGTCCCCTGGATCGAAAAAATCAAGAGGGATGCATGGTTTGTACCGGATTAGATCTACAGACTACAATGTCCTCCTATCAATCTTATAATGTTTGGATGGATCAAGATTTAGATGCATCTTTTTAACCTTAAGAATATTGAATTGTTTATTTATTTTTTATATCTTTGTTTTTTGTTTATAGGAATACTTTGTTTTTGTTTACAAGTGTTTGTTTATTTCTGAATTTTTGTTTCAAAATTTCATTTTGGTTTTTATAGATTTAAGACCAGTCTAGACGATCATAACATAGTTTTTTTATAGAATTATTTAGATTTCTTACTAGGTTTGGTGAATTGATTGGTTGATTAGTTTTGTTATTAATCGGGTTTTATCTTGGTTGTTTTTTTTTGTAGGATGAAATGTAGGTCCATTATCAATTGAAGCATTTCAGTTTAAGGAACATTTTATCCGAACAGGTTGGTCCTACTAAAGGTTTATTACATTTGGCTTGATGAGCTTTGGTTTTGGTGGATTTTGGTTTTACATTTATGATGATTAATTAGGGTTTTTGTGATGTAAATAAACTTGCATTTGATCATGTATGTGATTAGAGTCTCATAATAAACAGATTATAATGTGCATGACATTATGTGATCAGGTATGTGCGACCATGTTTTCAATTCATAATCATTTAAATCTTAACTTTACTATTGACTTTATATAAAATTATTTTATTACGTTCGAAAATATTGAGAGACTAAAACAAGCAAAAGAATCAAACTTAATTCAACTATGCTTGATGTGCACAGTTGGTTAAAATTATATAAAATATCATTAGCAAATATAGTAAACATTTTTACATGCGATCATTGGTGTCAAGTTAATATGTTTTGTTACAATTGGATCAATTTTGTTACTGTTGTAGATATGCTATACATTTGGCTTATGAACCATTGTGACCCATGTTAAGAGGATAGCTATCAAAAGCTGACAAATCTAAATGCAGTTAACGTAGCGGTGATTGGGCTTGTGGATTTCAGATAAATCTTCTTAACCTAAAGAATATCATTGTTAGATTTGGAAAAAAATTAATGAAATGAAAATTTTGATTTCAAAGTGTGGGATACATGCATGTATAGTTCTATTTATAAAAAAGGTTTTAGACATGTTTTGGATGCATCATAAATACATTTTATAAAAAGATATAAAATGGTTTTTCTATTTTGAATGCTTCTACAATTACATTGTTTATATGTCTAAATAGTCCAAAGTCTCGGTAGTTAGCTTTTGGTCGTCCAGTTGTAACAAATACTTAAAATTTTGTGTTATCACTCATGAAAAGGTTAAGAGATTAAAACAAGTCAAAGAAGCAAGCTAAATTAAGGTATGATTGCTCTACTTAGATGGTTCAAATTCATATAATGACCGTGTTAGTGAATATAGAAAGCTTTCACATGTAGCCATTGTGGCCCATGTTAAATGGCTTCATAAGCTGAATAGCCTAAATGAAGTTAATGTAGAATGCTTAGGCATTCAAATTTTAGGTATTTTAGTATTTTATTTCATTTATTTTTTCACACACGGCTTTTTGTAAATTTCTTTCATTTTGCTTATGAATGACTCAATTTCTGTCATGTAATTAACAACAAGAAGAACAATATTCTCAAACTAGATTCTAAATTCATGCATTTTCTTGCTATATAGTACTATTCAAAGGGCTTAGATTCTAGATTCATACATTCTCTGTTATGAAGTATACCTTGATTTTGTAGGTTTTTGATTTCAGCTTTAATGACCTAAGTTTGAACCACTTGAAAGCATGTAATTTCTTGCATGTTTGTTTTTCTGAAGCATCATTATTTTGCCTTCTTTCTTGCTAAATTTATTGTGAAATTTACAATATGATGATTTTTTAAATCCATGTGTCAGTTATGCCTTGATGTGAATCAAATTATATCAATTTTGATTCTTCTTGCACTCCAAAATTTAGAGACACTGTAATTTGTATTTGGAGCTATACAATGTAATATATATTTATTTATCATAAATGTATTTCAATTGCATTATTTTGGTTACCGAATCCCGTGTAACACACGGGTTATAACCTAGTATATATATATATATATATATATAGGGGAAGGATATTTTGGAAACCTAATTGAGATAAAGAAACTTTGAAAACCTTATGTGGACCATAGATCTTGATTTTTAATGGTGGACATTAAAGGTAATAAAGTTGATTAGATTTTTTTGGATTAAAAATATTGAATGTGGTACAAAATAGTACAATAAGGGTAGAATTGGAAATGTGTATTGTGTACTTGTTTGACTTTGATATTAAAAATAAAGAAACAATAGTACAACTTCCTCCCATTTTCCTCTTTCTCTTTCATTCTCATCAGAATTTTGCCAAATAAATATAATTTTTCATCTTTTCTTTATAGTATACAAATTGAGTCGTGTTACATCTAATTTACGTTTTTTGATTTCAGATAAAACAAAATATTTTCATCTTTAAATATTTCATTCTTTTTATTTTTCCACCTTTAATTTTCCCACCTTTTTTCCCCCATTTGTTTTCCCACCTTTTTAAATTTCCCCCCTTTCATTTCTTATCAGAAATTTGTCACATGAATATAATTTTTCATCTTTTCTTTATAGTATATAAATTGCGTCGTGTTACATCTTATTTACGTTTTTTGATTTCAGCTAAAAAACAAAAGATTTTCATATTTAAATATTTCATTCCTTTTATTTTTCCACCTTTAATTTTCCCACATTTTTCACTCGATTTGTTTTCCTACCTTTTTAAATTCCCCCCCCCCTTTCATTTCTTACCAGAAATTTTACATGAATATAACTTTTCATCTTTTCTTTATAGTATACAAATTGCGTCGTGTTACATCTGATTTACGTTTTTTTGATTTCAGCTAAAAAAACAAAAGATTTTCATATTTAAATATTTCATTCCTTTGATTTTTTCACCTTTTATTTTCCCACATTTTCCCCCATTTGTTTTCCCATCTTTTTAAAATTTCACCCCTTTCAATTTCTTACAAGAAATTTGCCACATGAATATAACTTTTCATCTTTTCTTTATAGTATACAAATTGCGTTGTGTTACATCTGATTTATGTTTTTTGATTTCATTTAAAAAAACAAAAGATTTTCATCTTTAAATATTTGATACCTTTTATTTTCCACCTTTTATTTTTCTCATCTTTAATTTTTCCACATTTTTTTCCACTATTTGTTTTTTCCAATTTTTTTAAATATTTCCCTTATTTGATTTCCCACCATAAATTTTGTCACATGAAACTTTTCGTCTTTTTTTCTTATAGTATATAACTGCTTTCTTGTTACATCAAAATTACGTTTTTTAATTTCAACTCAAAAACAAAAGATTTTAATTTTTAAATATTTCATACTTTATATTTTTCACACATGTTTTTCCCACAATTCGTTTTCTCCAAAATTTTAAATATTCCCCCCTTTTTTTTAAATGGATGCTGGCTTTATATAACTGTTGTATATGTTACATCAATGTGTTACATATATGTAACAGGAACCCTGACTTTATATATGTGACACCTCGTAAATTCCAGGTCAGCAACTCTATTATTTTATTAATAATGTTTATTATTATCACATACGTGGCACTAGAATGAATGCATTTAGTGTGACACGTGGCACAACATTCTGAACACGCCGATAACTCAGGGAATTATCGCACAACACTCGCACGTGTCTTGAATAACGAACGTTGGTGAACAGATCAAACTGTAACACGAAAACACTGCACTTAGGTTCGGTGAACCTAAATTAGTTAGAACAAGGCCTATGTGTCGAGAAACGATGATCGTATTCGAGAAATACGAAAGATTCGGTTCAAAACAATGAAATTGGGCCTATTGGGCTCAACCGAGACCCATCGCGGTACGCGATGGGCACCCAATTGGGCCTTCGCGATACGCGAAGCTCAAGCGGGAGAATTTGAATTCTCCGAAAAACGTCGCGGTACGCGACGACTGATCAACTTCCACCACCGCGGTACGCGGCGTGTTTCGGGAACAGAATGATTATTTTAATCACCGCGGTACGCGGAGATGCTTTTTGGACGGTGTCGCGGTACGCGACAGGTCTAGTTTCGCAAAAATCTTTATATAACCAATGTTAATCATTCTGTCGCCCCTACTTCATTTCTCTCGACTGAAACCCATCTTCTTCGACCTGAACCACTCTGATAACACCATTGGAGCTGCAAGGAAGCCATCTTGAAGGTTCCATTGAAGATTTGAGGTGCAAGGAGACTTTGGGAGGCCATCTAGCTCATCCCACCACTTGTACCAACCACCTTGGACGAATTCAGGCGATTCCCAGGCCCTCTAGCTGCTGTGTGGTTGATCATCTAGTTGGATTTAACTCAAGAAGGTAGTTCCTACGATCAATCTTATCTAAAATCGTCACTAATCACACATGCATCGTGATTCACACACATGCAACACCATCACTCACCATTGTCACAAATTTTTGATGTTAATAATCTGTAAATGAATGTGTTTATCACTGATTTGATGATTTGATAGTGATCTATGACGATTCTTATTGATTTAAATGGCCATATGTTGCTTTTGTGATGAAATGGGTACTTTTGAGTACATGCATGAATGATCTAAGTGTTTATACATGATTTCTGATAATAAAATGTTATGATAAGTGATATTGATGATGGATTACAATGTGTAGAAGTATTGATTTTGATCGAAAGCATGCCTAGTTACATTATTACTAAATATGGAAACTTTTATGTTACAAAATGGGTATTTTTGATGAAACGACTCCATTTGCATGTTTAGATCCATATGATATGTTTAAAAATGATGTTTAGAAGTTAAATGATGATTGTTTGATGAATAGGAATGATTAGAATGATCAAAGGATGATTTTCATGAATGTTACTATAAATAGTAACTTTTTATCGCAAGTTCGCAACTTGTTGATAGATATGATAATGTTATGAGTCTAACATGTTTATTTAGTGATTTCATGATGATATTGAAGGGATTATGTTGATTGGGAGGCTTGATTTTGGTTGTTTCTACAAGTTACTAAATATAGTAACTTTACTTTGCTAAGTCAATGAATTGTCACATGTTAGTCGTAACGATCATGATTAAAAGGCTATTTAGGACTAAGATAATGATGTTAGGCGATATTAGTTGTTAAACTTGATGGAATATGCTTATTTTAGAGAACTTTCTAATTATGGAAATTTTTATGCGCAAACTATGTTAAACCGACTATGTGTAACGATGTGCTATGTGATAACATGCTCATTTAGGATAAATATGCATGTTAGAATAATCGGAATATGATTTTATGCATGACTTGCCAAATGTGGAAACTTTCCTAAAATAGGAACTTACCATAAACAGTAAGTTCCCTCATAGGAATGACTCTTGGTATCCGTACACTTCACACGACACTAAATCGCACGTTACATGAACATTGGATCCAAAACCGTCACCAACGGGTCGTTAGGTCAAACACGGTCAACACGGTCAAACACGGTCAACATGACCTACTTAACAACTCGGTGTTGTTAAACACGAACACGGTCCTGTGAGGCCCACATGTATGCAAACACGAACTTATAGTACCTATGTGATATAGGTGACTACTAGCCGGCGAGCTACACAAACTCTTTGAGCAAACGCATTTCACAAACTCAGGTGAGTTTACGGCCCCACTTTTACTCATTAACTGTTTTGCTAAACTTTTGGGGTGAGAACACAATGCAACTGTTTTAGATATATGACTGGTATGTTGTGAAAACCATTTTCGAGTGTAACTATTATCGCTTAAAGTCCTCACTTATCCTTACCGTTAGTTGTGTATTCAAACGAGTCGTAATTACGTAGTACTACTGGGTTTGACTAACCCCACTCGGCACCAATGTTGACTGGAGGTCATAACGAGTGTAATTTCGATGGGAATGCGGGTTCAGCGATGACCTGCGGAGGCAAATGGGAACAGTCTAGTTTCGGTAAGATGAACTGACACACTCCACGGATCGTAGTATCCAACAACTAAACTTAACATACCCAGTATATGTCTGTTTACTTTTCAGTCTGTCTAAACCTGTGAACTCACCAACTTTATAGTTGACACTTTTTCGCATGTATTCTCAGGTAACTAACGGAGCTTACGCTAGGATGCGCACAAGGAAGCCTTAAGGAGTCTGGCCTGCATGTAGACTCGTGTCTTAGGCATTGTGTGCATTGGATGTGATTTGAAAACAATTTAAACTTTCGTAGTGTCTGTTTCAAACAATTTACTTTTCGCTGTATTTCTCTTTATTTCCACTACTGTAATATTAAATACTTTCCGCTGCTTAATTATGAAAGCTATGTTATTTTACAAATCTGTGTGATTGTGTAACCCATATAGAGTCGTTCTATATGACCATGAGCTGTGATCCTGGCCACGTCACACCCACGTGGACTGACACCACGAGTGGGAATTTGGGGGTGTGACAATATAACTGCTGTATATGTTACATCAATGTCGGTAATTCGCGACTATAATGGAGAAACATATACTTTTAGCACAATCATTTTCCGAGTTGATCATTTAATACATTTTTGTATTATGTTACATCAAAGTTACATAACTTATAATTATTTTAGTTATGTATTTTTTATTTGTATTATGTTACATCGAAGTTACATGATTCATTATGCAAATGATGATTTTTGTTGGTATTGTATGAAAAAATTGTAACGAGTATTGTCAAAAACAATTAATTCTAAAGTCATAAGATTTTAATTTATATTTATATTTTAAATTAGTCATAAGCATATATGTTACATTTAATGGTTATGAGCATTTATGTAACACATGTAAGTATGTGAAATTTAAAACAATAAGTAGATATGCAGCAAAGTGTTAGATATATGTAACAAATATATAATTTAGAATGTCTCTTTGAAATATCTATGTTTTAATATATTTTGTATAATGTTACATCATTGAAAATTATTTCAGCTACGTAATTTTTATTTATATTATGTTACATCGAAATTACATGATGAAACGGTGGGAACTCCGGCAGGAGATGTCGTGATGGGATGAATCGAGACTGGTGGTTGTGTGGAGAGGGGGATTCCGACTAATTATGTAACGTGGTTCAATTTTATTAATTTTATATACGTAGCCAATTGTTACATTGACGTTACACAAAATTACATATATGTAATTTTAACATCTATGTAACACATATATATTCCAACAAAAAAAAATCTGGTTATACTAACTTTACATATGTAATTTGCATGTAAACATGAGCTTAAAAATATTTGAGCAAAAAAAGAAAACAAAAAAAAAGAATACAAATTATGAAATATTGACCAAAATATAAAATTTGTAACATAATACTCTAGTTACACTAACTTTACATATGCAACAATAACGTAACATAATGAAATGTTATAGAATGTAACATTAAAAATTTTAAGACAGTATAACAAGTCCGTCGAGATGTAAAATAAACGTAACTTGAGTGTTAGTTTCTATAATATTGGATTATAAGTATCTGATTGTATAAAATATTACTAACCATAAAAAAATTTCTTTTATACATAACATTGTTATGAAATAATATATAATTTTTTTATTTAAATATAACGAAATGCAAAATTCGGGTATTTATTATGAAATTATGCGTTTATAAAAAAGAATATTAATTGAGGAGGGAAAAATGGTGTGAAAAATAAAAGAAAAAAAAAATAGGGGGGGATATTTAAAAAATAATTTTTTTTCAATGTAAATTTGAACACCGTAACCCAATACAAAAAATGGTCGGAAAAATAAAAGGTGGAAAAATAAAAAGGTTGGAAATATTTACAAATTCAACTTTTTGTTATTGAGCTTTAAACACCGTAACATTGATGTAACACGACAACAATTATGATGTAACACGACAAATGGTGGGAAAAAATGTGGGAAAAATAAAAAGGTGGGAAAAATAAAGTGTATGAAATATTTAAAAATTAAAATCTTTTGTTTTTGAGCTGAAATCAAAAAACGTAATTTTGATGTAACACGACAGCAATTGTATACTATAAGGAAAAGACGAAAAGTTTTAATGTGGCAAAATTTATGGTGGGAAATCAAATCCGGAAATATTTAAAAAGTTGGGGAAAACAAATGGGAGGAAAAACAAAAGGTATAAATATTTAAAAATTAAAATCTTTTGTTTTTGAGCTGAAATCAAAAAACGCAAGTTTGATGTAACACTACAGCAGTTGTATACTATAAAGAAAAGACGAAAAGTTGATCCTAATTAAATTTGAAGTCACTTTGATTTTGTTACGTTTATGTAACATTTTTGTAAAGGCATGTAACGTATACGTAACATAGTTCCATTTAATATAAGTAACCAGTTGTTACGTATTTGTTACATTGATGTTACATAAAATTTGCATATATATAACTTTGAATATCTTTGAAATATTTTATTTTACAAATATATAACATGGTGTTACAAATATGTTACTCTATGTGTAACTATGCATGAAAAACCAATTACCTGAAGCACTGTCGGATCTTAAGTTAGAAACTGGTTTTAAATCGGTTTTAGGTTTCAAGTGACATGATACTTGTATTGTATTACGTTACATCACGCTAACATTGTAAAAAAGTGTTCAAAATTTTAAAAACGGTTTCAAGGATAAAGTAACTGCATATATATAATGTAACATTAACGTAACACGTATATCCTGCAACAAATAAAAAAAAGGAAAGATGTAAACAATCTGGTACTAAAATCTATAGTGTAACATCATTGTAACAAGGTAAAAATTTAAAAACACACATGAATACCTGATTGTTCAAATTTCGGATGCGAAAATTCAATGTAAGAAATTTCAGGTTGCATTAAAAAACCAAAAGAGTACAATAATATAATTGATGGAAAGTTTTGCATTTTAAATTATGAAATAAATGATATTTATTATACAGTAATTAAAAATTAATATAAAAATATACACATAAGTGTAATATGTTTCAGCTTGCTAGATATGATAAACAAAACAAAGTATATAATGTAACATCAGCGTAACATGTTTCAGGTTGCAATAATTAAAGAAAATACTAATGAAGAAGAAACGAAGAGATCAAATATCAAATGAAAATATGTAAATTATTACATGATATTGTACTATGTAAGTGATTTCTTGACTATTTTAAGTTATAGTACACAAGTACAATTTAAAATATATGATTAATCTTTTTGAAAAAGCAAACATTAAATGCTTGTGTACTACATTTATGCTGTGACACCCCAAAACCTCCACGTGATTACACGTGTTCAAATTATGGTCCCAGAAAATTTCGACTTAAATATTACAAAACATTTCGTTCGGAAGCGTGAAAACTAATTACATATGTTAAACATACTTGTTTTGTTACTAATCATTTCACAAAATCACAAATACTTAGTTTGTATGTGACCACAAACTTTCGACATGCATAACGTTTGATTCTTCACAAACTCTTGCCCGATCATGATCTCCAAACCGTACCTATTTATGACCTGAAAACACCACAATTAATCAAGTGTTAGTTCATAAGAACTAAGTGAGTTAACCCCTTTGACCCCCGGAATCAAATTCATCACGAAAATTGAAATCCGGGAATTTTACACAGCCCGGCGTATGGTACTGCATCCCCGGCGTACAGTACGCCAGGACACCAGCGTACAACAGAATGCTTTCAGCGTACCATACTGTGCCTGGCGTACAGTACGCCCCCTGCGGCGTACAGTACGCCCTCTGCGGCGTACTGTACTCTGCCTACAGCTATTTTTCAACTATTTCACATTTTAAACACCCAAAACCATTTCTAAACATTCCGGGGTTTCAAAATACATTTAAAACTCAATATATCACATATACAATCATATCTAAGATTGTAATTTCATCAATTTCAAAATAATCAATCACAATTGATTTTTAAAATAATCACTAATGGGTCAATTTTGCCCATTCCATTGACTTAATCATTTTCATCTCATTTCCACTCCATGACGCTACATGGAAGCTAACTAAGTCCCAAACCATTTGTGGTGACTTATCATTCTTTTATCAACCACATTGCATTATCAAACAATTGGTTATCAAATTTTTAAACAAACATTAGGCTTTGGATTATCTCACCCAAACCTCAATTTATCAATTCAAGTCTAATGCAATTTATCATTCATTTGAATATTCACATCAATTTGTTTAGCCAATATTCATATCAAACATTTGTATAATCATACTTTCAAGTTAATTTTTATTTACAGGTCAAAACCCATTTTAATTAACTTATCATTTCAACCCACCCATACGTGGATTACCCCCAACGCCACAACAATGTGGACTTACATGACAGACCCAATGCCACACACCAGTGGTCTTACATAATAATTCCAATGCCATTTCATTATGGACTTACATGACAAACACCAACGCCATATCATTATGGACTTACATGACAAACCCAATGCCACGCACCAGTGGTCTTACATGATAATTCCAACGCCATTTCATTATGGACTTACATGACAAACACCAACGCCATATCATTATGGACTTACATGACAAACCCAATGCCACGCACCAGTGGTCTTACATGATAATTCCAACGCCATTTCATTATGGACTTACATGACAAACACCAACGCCATATCATTATGGACTTACATGACAAACCCAATGCCACACACCAGTGGTCTTACATGATAATTTCAATGTCATTTCATTATGGACTTACATGTTCCTCCACACGAATGTGGATCATCACCAATTCTCTGTATCGTTTATTCTAAACATATATTGACACTTTCATTAGTTATGCAAAACATTAACCAATTTCAACAAAAATCAATTTGTCACATCCAATATTGTTTCAACAATCCAAATACCACCCCATGTGGTTTCATATTCATATAATTCCACACAATGTGGATTGTCATCATTTTCTATGCTAAATATCAATTAACATTTAACAATGCCTTTCAACTTATGCATTTAGCACATAATATTCATCCAATACTACAAGACATCTATCAAGTAGTTAAATACCACCCCATGTGGTTCCATATTCATATTTCAAATTTCATGACACATATGGTCAATTTATCATTTAATTTATCACAAATACTACAAATCAATTACAAGTAGTTACAACCACATAATCACATAACACATAAGCACTAATATGTCTTATGGTTGCATATTAGTGAGTAGGTAACTCACCTTGGCCCGTAGGAAATGCCAAACCCCGTAACTCCTTCTCGAGTCTATACTTTACTTTCAATTTCATTTCCTATACAAATATTATAGCATACACTCCATTTAGAGTTTTCAAATCCAAACAAACAAAACAATAACACTAGGTTTCCATTTTCTAAATGTTTAACCAAATTCTTATTTTGACCCGTTAATGTAATTATGGGTCTTATCCATTTTTCAAGTATCTTAGACACTTGTAACACACCCAATTATATGTATATGATCTACTAGTACCATACATTATTGTTCCAAGACATATCTACTCAGTTTCACATTCGAAATCACCTTTCGAAATGTCACAATTTAGTGCAGCAACTTTTTGAGTTGCTGCTGTAAATGCCAAATTTGACCAACATAAGATCTTAATTAGCCTTTGGTGTTCAAATATGGATTGTAGTAGACTCTAAGAGATTTCCAACCATATAAGATACATTTTCTACAGATTTTTATACAATTTTATGTGATTTTTCGAAGAACAGAACAGATTCATCCTTTAACCAAAATTTCAGCTTTTTACAAAATCTGTGAAGCTGTTTTCAACTGAAATTTTCGTGTACTTAAGATTCATATATTTTCTCATTCTAAAACTCTGTAGAAAGTAGACTCAATAAGCTTTCCAAAAATATCTTATATGACTCAAACCGATTATCGGTTGATTTTATATGATTTTTCAAAAATCAGCACAACAACAAAATTATTTTCTATCAGCATGCTGAGATTTCAATCATGCTATAAAAATCATCCATTTTGACTCCCTTACAACCCGAATCAGTTTATGGGGTTCAAAGACAAAATATAGTATTCTCAAATACCTTTCCAAGCATATAAAATACGCCTCAATCGGAGGTACGGTTGATTTTATATGAATTTTCAAAAACAGTGCAGTAACCAAAATAATTTCAATCTGCACTTGATCTTTCTTTTTCAAGCAAACATTTAAACAAGCACTTGGTGTGCATAAGATTTCTAACTCACAACTTAATCACCTAAAATCCATTAATTAACCATCATGCATGATCATCAAATCTCAAAATAGGTGATTTCATGTTAATATACATGAATCCCTAACTATCTAACACTCAAGAACAACTTTTTTTCAAGTTTTTACTCAAACCCATTTACACACATGGTGACCCACGAAAATTAAGATCAAAACTTATAAAATCACTTACTAGGATGTTCTATGATGCAAGAAGAATCATTGTAGATGAATGCATTCAAGATCCAACAATAGTTAGATGAAAATTTGATCAAAGTATGAAAATTTTGGGGTTTTCTTCTTCTTGTTTCACGTTTGCCAGAGAAAGAGGAAGAGAAGGGTTGTGATTTTGACTTTGGTCAACATCCTCCCTTATATATTAAGTTAAGTTTGATATATTGTCAAATTTAGTCCCTCTACTTGTATTTAACTTTAAACAACATTTTCATTTTACTAGTAGTTAATATTTAAGAAATTAACCTACTAGTTAATACAAATTCAACTTAAACATAACCATTATATTAATATTATCACTTAATCGAAATTGGGATGTTACATATGCATGTTAACTTATAAATATTTTTTAACTTTTGTTTTAATGAGGGAAGCCCACGATTCATCAATTAAAGTTTTTTCAAAATTATAAATTGCTAAACAAAATAATATGGTTTCTGCAACTCTGTGTAAACTGGACGTAACAATGTAATTTTTTCATGATTTTTATTTGTTTGAAATATTATATATGTGTATTATTACACAGCCAATTGATGTAAATTAGAGTGTTCAATGATTCAACAGAAACGGGTGACATAGCATCAACAGAAACGATAGACATATCATCTTCTTCTCGTTTGGGAAAAGAATCTGTGGGTCTTTGAACAATAGAATCATCAAATTTGTAATTCAGAACACATTCATCATCAAATGGACCGTAATTAAATGGAAAATCAACTTTCTCGACTTTTATCAACGTATGTAGCCGCGAGCTTTGGTATACGCCTAATGTGTGTTTTATCTTCTGGAACTTCTTCTTGTACGGACATTGGAGATTTTTTTTAGAGCTTGGCATGCTTGGTATACGCCTAATGTGTGTTTTATCTTCTGGAACTTCTTCTTGGACGGGCATAGGAGATTTTTTTAGAACTTGACATGCTTGGCATACGCCTAATGTTTGTTTTATCTTCTAGATCTTCTTCTTTGACGAACAGTGAATATTTTTTTAGAGCTTGACACGCTTGAAAATTAATGGTGAAACAAAGTATTGGTTGGCAATGAAATGTTAAAGTGTGGATATATATATATATAAGCAATGTGTAGGATGTGTTAGGTATAACAATAAATATAGACAAAAAAAAGCTCGAAAAACGTAACATGGATGTAACATATAAAACAGTTATATAAGTGCAGACACCATTTGAAAAGGAGAGGAATATTTAAAAAGTTAGATAAAACAAATGGCGGGAAAAGCATGTGAGAAAATAAAAGGTGGGAAAAATTTAAAAATTTAAATCTCGTAATTTTGAGCCGAAATTAAAAATCGTAATTTTGATGTAACAATTAATCGGTTGTATACAATAAGGAAAAAACAAAAAGATTAATATAGCAAAATTTATGGCGAGAAATCAAAAGGGGGGAATATTTAAAAAGTTGGGGAAAACAAAATGATGGGAAAAAAAGATAGAAAAATTAAAGGTGGAAATAAAATGTATTAAATATTTAAAAAATGAAAATCTTTAGTTTTTTAGCTGAAATAAAATAACGTAAATTAGATGTAACACCGACGCAAGTTGTATTATGTAAATAAAAGACGAAAATTTTCATGTGGGAAAAATCTGGTGGAAAATGGAAGGGAGGAAATTTAAAAACAAATTTATTTTGCTTATTATTTTAATTTGATGAGAGAGAATGTGGTAAATTAATAAAATAGTGGGTGATAGTACAAATGGAGTAAAAGACTATAGTGCCCTTGTGTTTAATAATTTTAGTAAAATGAAATAAAGATGTGGCAAATTGTGAACCAAGTATTGGGTTTTTGAAGTTTGCACATCTCAAGTGAGTTTCTATAATATACATGCCCTATATATATATATATATAGGAAGTGATCTATTGCTAACCTTAGGATAGAGCAATAACTCATTAACCTCACCATATTTAATGATCAAATTACAAGATGCTTATCTAATGGTTGATATTAAAATATAATATAATAATCTAATTGATTTGAAAAAAAGGGAATAAGGGTATTAATGTAATTTGCTATATTAAATACTTTACCCCATCTTTTTTTATAAATCCATAACTTTTTTATACTATAATATTTTTTTATAAAAATTGCACCATTTTACTCGTCTTTTTTTTCTCTTTAATTCCGTTATAGTCTTGACTAGGCTTTTTTATTTTTTTTCGGATGTTCATATTTACACCAATGTAACAAGTATAAAACTAACATATTATTTGTAACGAGTTGTAACGAATTTGGGTTTACATTGTTGTATAATAAATAGGGGTTAAGTTTAAGAGTGTAAACGAGCCAAGCCGATCCGAAGCTCGTTAATTACGTTATATTCTTGACTATGTTTTTTATTTTTTCCGGATGCTCGTTAATTACGTTAAATTCTTGATTTTGTAACGAATTTTGGTTTTTAAAGTACTAAAATGTATTTACAATCTTGTAAATATAATTTTTAAAGTATGAAAATGTATTTAAAATCTTGTAGATATAACGAATTTTGGTTTTTATCAACAAAATGTTATAGTATTTTTTTTAAATATTAAAACGTATTACAATCTAGTAGATATAACGAATTTTGGTTTTTATCAACAAAATGTTATAGTATTTTTTTAAAGTATTAAAATGTATTTACAATCATGTAGATATAACGAATTTTGGTTTTTATCTGCAAAATGTTATAGTATTTTTTTTAAAGTATTAAAATATATCTAGAATCTTGTAGATATAATTTTTTTAAAGTATTAAAACGTATTTACAATCTTGTATATATAACGAATTTTGGTTTTTATCAACAAAATGTTATATTATTTTTTTAAAATATTAAAATGTCTTTACAATCTTGTAGATATAACTTTTTTTAAAGTATTAAAACGTATTTACAATCTAGTAGATATAACGAATTTTGGTTTTTATCAACAAAATGTTATAGTATTTTTTTAAAGTATTAAAATGTATTTACAATCTTGTAGATATAATTTTTTTATAGTATTAAAATGTATTTACAATCTTGTAGATATAACGAATTTCGGAGCATCCGGAAAAAATAAAAAAACCTAGTCAAGAATATAACGTAATTAACTAGCTCGGGATCGGCTTGGCTCGTTTACACTCTTAAACGTAAACCCTATTTATTCTACAACAATGTAAACCCAAATTCGTTACAGATCGTTACAAAATTTTTTTATTTTTATACTTGTTACATTGGTGTAAATACGAACATCCGAAAAAAAATAAAAAAACTAGTCAAGACTATAACGGAATTAAAGAGAAAAATAAGACGAGTAAAATGGTGCAATTTTTATAAAAAATATTATAGTATAAAAAAGTTATGGATGTATAAAAAAAGAGGGGGTAAGTTAGTACATAAAACAAATTACTAATGTACCCTTATCAAATAATAAAAGAAAAATCCATGTGTTTATTTCTGATTGGGTAAAGAGAGTTAATGGGTTATTGCTCTAAGTGTAAGTTAGTATTTGATCACATTCCTATATATATATATAGGGCAAGATATAAAAAATAACCCTCTTTTTTTGCTACAACTACATAACTCATTTAAACCAATCATAAACTTACACATAAGCATTACATTAAAATATTAAAAAGGGCATCATAGTCATTTTACCCCTTATAAGTTTCCCCCCCTCTTTTTTAAACATTAATAAATTTTTTATAATATATTATTTTTTTAAAAAAATTGCACCATTATATTCGTCTCATTTTTCTCTTTAATTCCGTTATAGTCTCGACTAATTTTTTTTACTTTTTTTAAATACCCTATATTTACATCATTGTAACGAGGTTAAATATAGCAAATTTATTTGAAATTTTTTTAAAAATGATAAATTACAGTGATGTAATTTACATTGACGTAAAATTCGGTTTCGGTTTTTTTCGGTAAATTTGGTTTAAATTACAGTGATGTAATTTACATTGACAACAAATTAGTTTAAATTTTTTTCGAACAATGATAAATTACATCACTATAATTATCATTGTGAGAGAAAAAAATCAAAATAATGTGTTCTATTACATCACTGTAATTTATCATTGTAATTATCATTGACGTAAAATTCGGTTTCGGTTTTTTTCTGTGAATTTGGTTTAAATTATAGTGATGTAATTTACATTGACAACAAATTAGTTTAAATTTTTTTCGAACAATGATAAATTACATCACTATAATTATCATTGTGAGAGAAAAAAAATCAAAAATAATGTGTTCTATTACATCACTGTAATTTATCATTGTAATTATCATTGTTAGAGAAAAAAAATAAAAAATGTGTTACGTCACCGTTAATTATGTCATTGTAAATTACTTCATTTTGTGTTACATTACTTCATTTTTTGTTA
This sequence comes from Mikania micrantha, assembly GCA_009363875.1. Lineage (NCBI taxonomy): Eukaryota > Viridiplantae > Streptophyta > Magnoliopsida > Asterales > Asteraceae > Mikania > Mikania micrantha. The sequence continues at coordinate 58,034,408 of CM018694.1, read as the reverse complement.
CATTACTGTAATTTACCATTGTTAGAAAAAATTTCTAATTAATTTGTTATCTTTAAGCTCGTTACAATGATGTAAATACATGACATAAAAAAAAAACCTAGTCGAGACTATAACGAAATTAAAGAGAAAAATGAGACGAGTATAATGGTGCAATTTTTTTAAAAAAATAATATAGTATAAAAAAGTTATGAATGTTTAAAAAAAATGGGTAAACTTTACTTAAATAACAAATGTCTTAAATGCCTTTTATATTAAAAAAAAGAAAAAAAAAAGGAATCTGACACGTGTCACCATCCTATACACTTACATTTTTAAAGTAACCATTGGATGATGGTTAATGGTTGTAACATAAGATGAGGGTTATAAAAAATTCCATCCCATATATATATATATATATATATATATATATATAGTATAAGGTTTGGCTAGAAAGTCTAGAAACCATGAGAAGTGTGAGAAGGGATCTCAACCATTAGATCAATTTGTTTTGTGGTTGAGATTAATCTGGTGGTATTTTCGTGATTAATTATAAGTTAAAATCATCAGTAAGGGTAGAATGGGAAGATCTAGCAAAAAATCTGCACATGCAAGTCACATGCATTTTCCTCCATCTTTTTTAAACGTTCATAACTTTTTTATACGTTATTATTTTTTAAAAAAAGTTACACCATAAAATCAAGCATTTCTTTATCTTTATAACGAGTATAATATTAATTGTTTAAAAAAATTAACAAAACTATATGTTCATAAAACTTGCATTTTTATGGCGTTTTTGAAACACTACTAGCAGAGCATAGAACACCACAGGACATTTTATGGCGTTTTTGATATGTTTTAAGAAACTGTTTTTTTATGGTGTTTTTTCGTATGTTAATGAAACTTAGCGTTTATGGTGTTTTTTTGAAAGCTCATAAAACACTTTGATGTTTTTCACTAAATAAACAAAAATGTTAAAAAATGTTTTATGGTGTTTATTTTACGTCACTTCTAAATTTTTCTCAGATAACAATATTTTATGGTGTTTTTATCTTGAAAATACACATGGTGTTTTTCATTCAGCAAATGTACATGTTGTTGAATACATACATTCGTTTTATTTTGTAAATCAACATGGTGTTTTGCGAATTTTGGTGTTTTATCGTAGGTGCATGAAAACTAAACATTTTATGGTTTTTTTGATGTTCATAAAATTACTTGTTTTATAGTGTTTTTTAATGAATAAACAAAAAGAAAAATGAAGCTTTATGGTGTTTTTCTATATGTTTTTTCTTAAGTTCACAATTTTTTTCGAATAACAATGTTTTATGGTGTTTTATCTTTAAAATACATGCTGTGTTTTTATTCAGCAAATACACATAGAAAACACCATAAAATGCCCATATGTAAAATTATGAAGTTTAAAAACATCAAGTGCAAAATTAAGCGTTATTATTTTGTTTAGTGGTCAAAAACACCATAAAACATTTAGTTTCATCCTGCAAAAACACCATAAAGCAAAAACAGCATAATATCAAGCATAAATGTGCTTTATGGTGTTTTTCAATATATTTTATTCGATAATACCATAAAACGAAACTTAAAAAACACCAGGTTTAAACTAAAGTGTTTATGGTGTTTTTTGCATTCAAAAACACCATAAAATGCCCTGTGGTGTTTTATGTTCTGCTAGTAGTTTTCAAAAACACCATAAAAACGCAAGTTTCATGAACATCTAGTTTTGTTAATTTTTTTAATATAGCAATATTATACTTGTTAAAAAGGTAAAAAAAACACTTGATTTTATGGTGTAATTTTTTAAAAAAAATGTTAACGTGTAAAATAGTTACGAACGTTTAAAAAAAATGGATAAAGTTGCATGTGACTTGCATGTGCAACCTTCTTTTTTATTTTGCCATCTATACCCTTTAACCTAATGTACACATGTCACTTCCTTGTTACTTCTCACACTTCTCATGGTTTTTAGCCTTCTTAAAATATCTCTCCCCTATATATATATATATCCATGTTTTTATTTCAAATAAGTTAAAAGTAGGATTTGAAAGTTTTAATTCAATGGATGAATTAGTTATCAATTATAATAATAATAATTATAATAATATATAAATTACATAGACAAAAGTTATTTGATTTTTTCTCAATTCTAAACAAAGTCAATTAGTCACCCACACGTCATTATTTGAAATCAAATGTGTAAAAATAGCACAAAGTCATCACCGGTAGATAACCCAAAAAACCATCCAATATCTTTCACGAGTTGTACCCATAGGCTTTAACGCATTGTTGTGTTGTACACTTGTGTTTTGTAGTTGTACGGTACAACCATAAGATGCAGAATATTAAAATGGTAGAATCAGGCAACCGAAGATGTATAAATGTAAACACTACGCAAAACCGTGTATAGAAAACTATACCAAAAAGTGACCGCTCAACAACTTCACATACAAAGTCAAATAAGGATGCTTTCGACCCTTCTACTTTCACTAAATTACAAAACTCGTCCATGTATTAGGCATTTGAACAACTCAAGAAAAAAGTTTCAATAAACGCTTATAAGCGAATAACGCAATTTTGTTTCGTATAGCTCTATTAGATAATTGCTACGCGAGGTGCTCAACATTCATAAATACGTATATACTAATTATACAACCAAAGAGCTTCTAGTCTAGTAATTATTCTCTTGACTTTCCTGTGAGAAGTTTTGGATTTAATTACAAACCAAAACATATTTGTTAAGAAAAGGCCAACGGGCTTACCCAGTTGTAAGATTTCATCTAAGGTGGGCTTGTACGGATGCCCCAGAACGTCAAATTTAAAGGGACATGATCTTGAGACAACACTTTAACATAGGAAAACATAATGTTTTGTCAAATTGGGTAAAAAATTGTAAAATGCTTATTATAACAAGTATTAAATGTACAAAACCCAAATTGAAAGGACTATTTTGTAACCTTTAGTTCCATATGACTTAATCTGCTCATTTGTTTTTCCATGTATTATATAACACAACACTTCATCAAAAGAAGAAAAAAGTGTTTGTTCTACTTTGCTTGCTTCTTGAGCCAAGCATCAAAGTACATAAAAACAACATAGTTTTTCACCATAATCATCATCATCATCTCATTCAAATGGCAGATCACCAAAGAATCCACCCTGACCCGGTTGAACCGAAGAATGATCTCGAATCACAACAAAAGCCAACCGCACCATTGGTCCCCCGAGGCTCATCTCAGTCTGAAAACGGTCACCCAACTGACCCACACCCGCCTTTCCAGCGCACCATCCCGGTCCAATACTCCAAACCACCCAAAAAGAAAAATTGGTGCACCCGGTGCCTATGTTGCACACTTTGTATAGTGGTCACACTCGTGCTCGTTATAGGCATACTAGCAGCAATTGTTTACTTCGGTTTTGACCCAAAACTGCCGAAATACTCGGTTGATGGCATTGCCATCACCCAGTTTGATTTAAACACTGACAACTCGCTATCGGCACAATTCAATGTCAACATAACCGCAAGAAATCCCAACACGAAGATTGGAATCTCGTATGAAGGTGGATCAAAACTGACTGTGATCTACATGGGTACGGTCCTTTGTGAAGGATCATGGCCCAAATTCTATCAGGGTCACAGAAACACAACTTTACTAGATGTTCCACTAACGGGTCAAACTCAAGATGCAACCGGTTTATTAGGCTCGTTACAAGCCCAGCAACAAACCGGAACTGTTCCTTTGGTTCTCAGAGCAAAGGTTCCGGTTAGAATCAAGCTTGGTAAGTTGAAACTGCCTAAATGGAAGCCATTGGTGAGGTGTCGGGTGAATGTAAATACGTTATCTGCTGATAATAATATCAGGATTGGGGATAGTAGCTGCAGTTTCAAATTTAGGTTATAATTCTTTAGATTTATGGTTGTATTATTATGGTGTTTTGTATTTGGTTTTTTTTTTTTTTTTTTTTTTTTTTTTGACATTGAAGAGAAAGAGGAGGATGATATATCAGTTTTTCCTCCCTATCTACATTGGGATTCATTTGTAACTTACCAGGTGTGTATGATATATGGTTATATATGTTTTGCGATAATAAAGATACTGATTCGTTTAAACGGTTTACTTTTGTTATAGTTTTCAGACTTGTAAGATGTTCAACTTAATTTGGTAAATCAAGCCTGACCCGTTTTGATCAGTTTTATAAGTTTGCTGCTGTAATCTGAATTCTGAACCTTTTACCAAAGGATCAATCTATGCTAAGTACATACTATGGTGGATCAAAAAAGGTTTAGGATATGCATTCTATCAGAAGCATGTATAATCCAAAAAAAAAGGTCAATTCATGCTTCGACAAATCTAAACCACTCCTAATAACGGATTAATTAACTATAAACATTATCTATCACTTTAGACTAATTTGATATGTATCATCAGCAATACAAGTTTCAATGCATTATGTTATGGTTTTAGTAAACTATAGCTAAGGGGATTAGTTGAATAACTACTATACATACAAATAGGAGAAAATTAAAATAATTAAAAAAAAAATAAAAATCCTAACATGTCTAGAAAGAATTCTGGACCATCGGTCTAAAATGACACGGTGACAGTTTTGGAAAGGCATAAAAAAGAATCATTTCATGTTGTTGACCGTTTTGGTTTAAATCTAATTCCACTAAAATTTTATACTCAAATAATCTTTGTGTAATTCATTATTAAAGAAAAGAAAAACAAAAAATCAAGCATTTAATTTTCTTAAATTGAGGAATAGTATTGTTATATTTTAAAAAATGCGTTTTTAAAGGCTTGATTCACTGTGCCTACAACGGTGTGTCCAAACACCTGTAACAACAGTGCGCCAAACCCAAGTACAACTACGAGTCTAACGTTGTCGTTGACTTGTTGTAATGTGTGTTTGATTACATAAATTCCCCCTCCCCGTTACAATAGTGTGTCTAACTTGTAGTTGTCAAAGGTGCTAGGCGCATAGACCTCGTCTGGAGCCTAGGCACAAGGCAAAAAAAAAAAGCATTAGTGCAAGACAAAAATGGCACGATAATAAAAAAAAATGCATTAAATATTATTTATGTATTATTCATTTACAAATATAACAAACTTCTAACATATAAACTTTTAATGTGAGTGTGTGTATTAAAAAGTTTATGTTAGTAAAATATATATAAGAGTTAGCAGCCTAGATAAATAATTTAAGATAAAAAAAACCCTCAAATATCTGACACTGAATCCAAAAATTGAAACCCTGGCGACCTGGAACAGCAGAAAGAAGATGCAGCGGTGGCTGCTACAACTTAACAGGTTCGTCACTTCTCCCCTTGATCTTCTTCAGTTGATTGAAAGTTTGCCGAAAAGTTTCGCCTAAACATGGCCCGAAAGTCACCGGCGTGCCTAGGTCACCTTTGACAACATAAGTCTAACCTACGTGTATTGCTGCCAGAAGCTTCTATAATTAGACATACTCAATTACCTCTCACTTTAAAGTACATGTGTGTACGGATTCTATGATTTTTTTTTTGTGTTTTTGAAATATCCTTTAATTGTCAATTCAAGCTTTCATAGATCTAAACGACTAATATACACACCAAATTTATTAACAACTAACATTATCTACCATTTTGTGACCATGTAAAGATTTTGGAACAATAGATATATAGGATTAGTTGAATAACTACTTTGCTACTATATATAATACACACAGGTAATGCACGTATGTACCTCACTGATAGCCATGAATATCTGTTTAAACTTGCTATGGCTTTAAACAATTTAGCTATTGAAATTTCAACAGCTGGATTCCTTGGATGTGGTTAATTGAAATGGGCGGGTTGGTACACCTCTGGGCAAATGAGTTCTTAAACATTCTTGTTACATAAAAGGAGTTCTAGAAAGATATGATCTACTTTCATTTAAAAGCTAAAAGAATCCACCCCAACACATATAGCAAGCACTTAATTTTTTAAGTTTACAAATCTAATATTGTTTTCACAAATAAGCCGTTTGCATTTTCTTAAAAAAAACATAATTGCAATTAAGCAGCATACCATGTAGCTCGTCAGTGAATAACAGGCTTCAGAGGATGAGCTCTCACTTCCGACAAATCTAGGCTTGCATCAATTTCCTCATCCAGTTCCCCAATAATGCTTCTGGAGAAAAAGATAAGAATAATTGATTAGTCTTAAAAAAATATAAAATCAAAGTGGCAAAATGCTAGATTGGTTAACAGGTCAAACGAGTAAATTTTGGTATGTGTCGGGATGGGTTTAATTTTTTTTTTTAAAACCCTAGTTAGTGTATCATATGTCATTACAAAAAATTAGACCATACCAATAATGATGTAACTTTAGAATGAACGGTATAAGAGGTTATCCGTTAAAAATACAATTTGGGCAACTTTGGGATGGAATAGTATATTATAATATAAATGAACAATGTTAAGTCATTAAACGAAACATACATGTTATCACCCCTTATGATGTAAAGACCCAATACAAGTTGTTGAACTCCTTCCTGCATAAAAAAGTGATAAATATTGGTCAGATAATAAAACAAATATGAAAAAAAAAGCAATTGGGCATTATTGTATTAAAGATTACGTTAAAAATTTAAATATATATCAGTTTATAAATATAGAATGATTAAATACATGGATCTTGACATTTTCAACCCAATTTTTTTTTTCTTTCAAAAAGTCTGGATAATGCCAGACTCCAGATGTTGCCGCTCAAAAAAGGATTGGTTATTTACATACCCAACTTTTTTATTTTAACACCCCACCGACCCTATACGCCTCGTATAGGCCTATACGAAGCGTATAGCCCCTTCTGACACTCAATGATTCGAAAATGATTGGTCACGTATATGCCGCGTATAGGAGTCCAATCATTGACACTATCAAATTCTGACAACCAATGATTGCCCTCCCTATACGAGGCGTATACAGGGTGTAGAGGGTGTGGGGTGGGTGTGAGAATAAGAGGACTCTTCTAAATTTTAGATTCCAACATTTAAAGCCTCTCTTAGTGTATAACAAACCAGAGGGAAAAAAATCTTAAGATCAATAATATTTTTATGTTGAAATTGAACAAACCTTGGTGGAATAAACTCTTTCATGAGATTCATCTAGAATTATGTTGGTTGCTTGATCAAAACCTTTTAGAACTCCCTAAATGGCAACCATGATAATTAATCAAGAAATTATGTATAGTTTAAGGTGGTGATCCAATAGAAAAAAATAAAACTCACCACTATGTTTCGTCCATCGTTTGTGATAACTGAAATGAGTTCTGTAAGCAAGGATTTAATGAAACGGAGAACAGAACATTAACATTAGAAAAAAATGATTCAAACAAGAAATTTACATTAAACCTAATAAAACAACAATCATTTTGAGATGTACTTACGATCGACAACAGATTCAAGCCCAGGGCCACCCAGCATTTTTGCAACACCACAAAAAGGATCAGCTTACTTGAAATCACTCGTAATTCAAGCCTTGAATCGATGAAATCCAAGAGTAACAAATTGCATATTTGGGAGAGAAATGATTAGCCACAATTGATAAGAAATTTTAATGAAAATAACTTGTCAATATCTAAGTAATAAGTTGGATGTCATCAATAGTATTTCTTTCTGAGGCTAAAGAAATAAATACTGTAGATATGTATGAAAGTCATATATGCATAAATCATTTTCTATTGAAAGTTGAAATTGGGGTTTGTGTAAAAGATTGTGTTGGTCAACATATGAAAGATTTTCAACACCCAATAATTTAACAACTTTATAATAGTATTCTTGTTCATATGCTTGTAAGTGTTCTATTTATCCAGGTTTAATGAATGAAAACTAAACAATCAATAACCAACATTATCAAATTCTAAAGAAAACTTAGGTATTGGCCATTGGGTGAAGGCTAAATCTATAAATAACTAACCAAATACATAAACAAGATAACATAAATGTATCGATATAATTATGATGTTATCAAAAAAAAGACACGAACTGGAAGGTAACACAGAGAGGGCTGCACCGGTAAGACCTCCGGCCTAAAACCCTAAAGAATATACGCATTTGTTGGTCCTAAACTTGACGACATTGCTTCATTTTAAGCAAAGCGTTACTCGTATGGTCTATCCGACTAATTATTCATTGGGGACTTTCATCAAACAGGTGGAATGCATATTAGGTTAAGCGGATTTCATAACAGAACAGCAATTTCATTGAAATTACCTCTTTAATGGCGGATAGATAACCCAAAAAGACAAGACGAAAACGTTGTTGCTGTTTGTTTCACTTCATTCATCACGTCCTTCGCATCGAATTCGGCTATGGAGGTGAACTGTAAGCAACAACAGTTCGTGGCACTATTATTGCTTTAATGTTTCTAATTTTCAGGTACTTTTACTTTGACATAATGTACACTTTGGCCCTTAAGTTTTAGTTTAGGCTTATCGCATCCTTTGATCTTTTTGGTTCCCCACTTCCCCATCGGTCGAAAAGTATATTAAAAGCATCCTTTTTCACAAAAAAGCAAAATCATTCGTTGCGCTAGAAACCATGGACGGACCTTAAGAAGGGCCCCCTGTTTTTCCGGTCAGAGGTTGATTTAGTAGTCTTTCGTCGGAAAATCTTTTGGTCTCCTCCGTTTTCTTCCTAAGAACCTTCGGTCCCCTCCGTTTGCAATGGTATAAAAGGTTTGTTGAACGCTCTACATCATATTAAAGAGAAAACACAAAAGGACGGGCTGAAGAATAAGCATGAGACTATTTCTAGGTGAATTTCATGATCTGCTGACTTTTATTGTGCCTAATTTTTAATGAAGTTATATATATGTTCTTGCTCTCTGGCTCCTACTTAATAATATGTATATTTGCTGGATTGTATGTATGTTTTTATTGTGTATTATGAAACTGGATGTATTCATTCATATATTAAACTTTAATTTTGTGTGTTAATATTGATAATACTTGCAAGTTGCAAATGAGAAGGTTGATGAAAATTCGTATTCTCCTGATTTTTTGAATGGGCATAAAATCTAAGGTTTACCAAATCACAACTTGGTATTAAAAACTGGTGGTCCTGTTATGTATCTTGGAAATATTGACGAGAAGGTGGTTTATGCAATTGCAATGACACTCAACTTCAAGTAATATGTTTGGTAAACTGTGCTATAAAAGTTCAAATTATCTCTAAAAGTAACATTGGTACTCAAACTTTTATTCCTATAATTTCTTTAATGACCACATACTTACAACTTTTTTTTAAATTAAAAGAATACAATTTCCACTTATGGTATGTTTTATTATGACCATGAATAAAAGTCAAGAACAATCACTTTTTAAAGTATGCTTATTTTTTAAAGAACATGTTTTTACTCATGGTCAACTTTATGTTGCATGTTCAAAAGTTACAATAAGAGACAGCCATTAGCTATAATTCCTAAACATTGTTGATAGACCTTAAAACGTAACACCAAGTATTGTATATGAATAAATATTTAGAGACTTAAAGTTCCTTGATGTAATTTTAATATTTTCTACTATTTTTGATTTAACATGTATATTTGTTTTATAATATTTATGTATCTTTTATTTGTTTAGTTACATGGGTAATAGCCTAATTAGGGTGTTCAAAATATTCAAAAATAGAAAAAATCGGAACCCCGAAAAAACTGTATCCGAAACTCGAAAAAACCGTATCCGAAATCTATTTCGGGTCGGATAATATGATTTTATATTCGAGTCGGGTCGGGTTTCGGATACACCAAAAAAATTTTCAAACCCGAAAAACTTAATTCAGAAAACCCGAATAACTTGTTATCCGACCCGATAAACACCTTAAACATAATGTATTATATGCACTCCATTGCGTTGCGTGCAGTCTAAATTTGGGGAAGAGCACGAAATGGAAAACCGTGACGATCAAAATCCAAACAACAATTCGTCGTCATCATCATCGTTCGTCATCAAAATACCTTCATACCAAGAAGTTATTCAGAGCTCCCAATCGAAACCCCCTGTTCAATCGCTTTTCAATCCTTCTCAGTCCTTCACTCAAGCATTCGATTATATCAAGAACACTGAGTTTTATGCTCCACCACCACCACCAGCAGCTTCAGCATCTTCCCAATCCGATTCTTCAACTTCAAGGTGACGCTCTTAGTTGATTGATTCATTTTGTTCTCTGATTTTCCCTTCGGTTTCGTAAAATTAGGGTTTTGTTTGCTCTGTTTTATTTATTAATTTTTTATTTTTTTTATCAGGGGGGGTTCTACTCCGGCTTCATTGCCGTCTTCAGCTGCAAATTCTACAGGCGCGTCTTCGTCTTCTACGCTAAATCGCAATGCAATACTTGTTAGTCATAGGCAGGTGAGATAGTTTTTTAAGGAAGCACACTTTGTTTTTATTGTAAGGGTCATATTTGGCTTTGTTTATGAAGATTTAGGTTCCTAGTAATTTAGAGTTTACGCTATGTTCATTCTAAAAAACTGACAGTCAAACCAACTTACCAAACATAATCGCAATCATAGCGAGCTATTGGAGTTTCCCTCCATTCCCTAACATTGAGGCTGCTCCCCCCAAGACCCTGACTTCAAAACTTTTTTTTTTCTTCTTTTTCGTCTATGGCAGCATTAAATATATCTAAGAGAAAACACAGTATTCGATGACCTAATTATCTGTATGATGGTTAAAATTGATTAGATCACTTACCTAAATTTTTTTTTTTGAACGGCGAAGGTCTCAATCGTGTGAACCCACTGTTTCCAGGCCATGTTACCAAGGTCTAGTTACCTAGACCTCCCATGAGCCACCACAACCACCCCAGGAGAAAACCTCACTGGGAAAAACCCTAACCCCCTAGACCCCTTTTTCGTTGCAGGAAGGATTTGAACCCAAGACCTTCTATTAGGGAGAATACTGGGGTGCCATTGAGACAATGCCTTTTTGGTGACCTAATTAAATAAGTTCAAAAAAAAAGTTGTGATTTAATTTGTAAAAGGGTTTTTTTAATTCAATACAACCATTTTCAAACAAAATCACAATCTTGATGTCATTCAAAGCTTATTGAGGTAATGAGGTTCTACCGTATGGAACACTGCCCTTGTATAATCATTTATCATATAACTCATTTTTTCTTGTCTTAATTTTTTACTGTTTCTCATGCAGAAGGGGAATCCTTTGCTAAAACATATAAGAAATGTGAAATGGGCTTTCTCAGATATTGTCTGTGATTATATGTTGGGGAAAACTTCGTGTGCTCTTTATCTCAGGTTTGTACTTCAACAAGTAATCAACCATTGGAATAAACTGACTTGCCCTCAACAGATATTCAGTTACTTATATGTGTTGGATATATAAAAATAATCCACCTGCTGCACAATAATTACAAATTTACAATAATTAGCTGGATGTATCTTTTTTTTTATACATTGTTTGTTGAAAGATTTTACCTTATCTTTATCTTTTATCTTTTTATTTTCTTATCTCATTTAATCATTGTAATATTTCAAATGTAGCCTTAGGTATCATCTGCTTCACCCAGATTACTTGTATTACCGAATAAGGGAACTGGGAAAAAATTTCAAGCTTCGTGTTGTTCTATGCCATGTTGATGTTGTAAGACCCAGAGATCTGCACTTCTACGGTTAAATTATTTCAGATTAATTAGAACATGTGTATCAATCTGCAAGAGATCATTGTTCATTTCGCTATTTCTGACAACATTGCAATCTGATTTGGCAAAACTAGATGAAATTGTCACTACACTTGCACATATTTTTTCATTAGATACTTACATGGTCGAACATAAGATTTATCAATAATGCTTTACACTCTCAGACTTATTAATTACGCCATTGTTGTCAAATTTTAATCATTTCAACTAAACATATTTGGTTTTGGAACAAGGGAATGGAGGAACAGTTTGAAAGAACATTAATCATCTTAACCATGTCTATGATTTATATCATTTTCATTTAGAACGGATAAAAGTGATTTAATTTATATGATTTTGAGGGTATAGCTATATTTGATTGATAAACTTTTTGTTTAAGTTTGTAAATAGGAGTGAGCATATAGTGACGTTTTATATACTTTTTCATTTGACTTTTGTTTTATGTTCTAGGAAGATGTTGTGAAACCATTGTTGGAAGTCACAAGAACGGCTTTACTTCATGATTGCACTCTTTTATGTGGTTGGAGGTATGGTGAAAATTTATAAATCTAAATTTTAGACAGCATTCATGCTTAATTTTAATGATCACGAGTATTTGTTTATTGTGTTTTAACGTGACAGCATAGTTGTCAAAGGCGCAAGGCATGCTCAAGGCGCAAAAAAAGCAAGGGCTTTTTTAAACTAGGCGCATAGTGTTAAATTACCATTTTTAGGGGTTTTACATGTTTAGGCTTTGAAGTCTTTAAAAAATAACGATAAAACAATTAATAATCTAAATATGTAAATTTTTTAAAATATAAAAACCTTTTTATGGATATTTTAGATTGGTTTATGGTTAAATAATTTTGAACTTTGCTGGATTTTCCAAAATTTTGCTGGATTTTTCAGAATTATGATGGAATCTCACTGGAAAGTCATCGGAGTGCACCTAGGCTGTCACAAGGTGCTTTCATGCGCCTGGCTTTTTTTTTTGCGCCTAGGCGAGCGCCCGAGGGCTTTTGACAACTATGTGTGATAGTATACGGTATGTCAAAATGATTCTAGGGGTGCGTAATGATTCTAATGTTTTGGAAATAATTCCCACTTTTCTTTGTACATATCACCAGATTTATGCATAATACCACACTGTACACAAGCAGACCTTTCACTCTAAAAGAATGTTGATATATTTTTATTATTTAATAAGGCTGATAACTATTTATTAAGCTTTTATTTTATCACTGTGAGAATTTTTCATTAGGAAACTCATGGTCCCCTTCATTACTCTGTAATTTAGTAAGTTGGATGCTTTATAAGTACACTTTGGGTGACTTTTGAGTTTTGACCCATCTGAGTCATTTTCTTTTCAGCTAACTTTTAAAGTTCACCCATTTGAGAAAATTGCCACTTATAACTAAAATTATTGTTAATGAATTCTCCTTTATTCTAGAACTTATGAAATCCGTTAAATTGTTTGTTTCAGCTTGGAAGAATGCGGCCGGTATCTGGAAACAATAAAAGTTTATGAAAACAAGCCTGCAGATATCATTCAAGGCCAAATGGATACAGATTATTTATCACGGGTACGAGTTCTTGGGAGTTTTTTTTCTCACTTTCATTCAACATTTTTATTGCATTTTTTTCCTGCTAATATGAGCTTTGTTATGGCTATTATTGGCTATCTTTTGTTCAATAAATTTATAGAGTTTTACTTGATATATATTTCCTTACTACTGCCGTAATGATCTGCATTTGCAGCTATCACATGCTCTAACATCAGTTCGACATGTCAACAAGACAGATGTGGTTACTCTTGGTTCTACATTTGGGGTACTTCTTTTCCCATTTATGCTCTTAACAAATATGTGATTGAAGTTTGGGAATTTATTTTAATATTTAATTTTTTTGCAACATCTCACGCTCTTTAAATTTGATTTATTTTGGCCTAAACTATGAAAAACCCCAAACCGTAACCAAAAACACTACAACCGTAACAAAACAAACAAACAAACATACGCAGTAAGTGGGACTGGGGAGGGTGGACCGAAGGCAAACCTTAATCCTATCATATTTGGATAGAGAGGTTGCTTATGTGGAGATCCCCGGCTCACAGATTAATGCAATTTCACATCATTAAACGTTAAGAGTCTCTATTCTGTTTCATCTTTTTGTACTTTCTCCCAGACTCTATTTCCTAACCTAAAACAAACTAGCTTTGTGATTAAATCTTGTTTAGTTGACAATTTGTTTACCATTCTTCAGTCTCTCTCTCATATTATGGATGCCTCAATGGAAGACCTAGCTCGTTGCCCTGGCATTGGAGAGCGTAAAGTATCTCTCTTCATTCTTGTCTTGGCTTTTTGTCTTAGTTTTTTACTCACCTATAAAACCAGTCATTGATTTTATCGCCCAATAAATCATTTTACCTGTAGAGGTGGCGAAAACAGGCGGGCTGGTAATGGGCCAAAGGGTATTTTGGATATCAGTCAAAGCTGGGTTTGATCACCTAGAACAAAATTTTCTAAATCTTTTAAAAATAGCCGATGTTTCATATGATTACAAGATTTTTTCAGCACTAATCAAAATTTTCATTAAACGATAATATTAAAAATACACTTTGGATTATTTCAACCTCATTTTGCTTTTACTTGGTTTGGTTTTGACCCATTGGAGTTGCAACATGACCCAAATGACCCATTTACAATTAAAAGGGTCAAAATTGCAACCATAAATACTTAGTAATCCATGTCTAATATAGGTGATATAAAAATCTGGTTTTTGACTTATAACAATGAGGTATACCTGCTATCAAGATTATCCTTAGACTCACCACAATTCTCATGTAGTAATTTTTCAACTTTTGTTAATCGTTGTTTCTCTATTCATGAATTGTTGATCAGGTAAAGCGTTTGTATGACACATTCTATGAACCATTTAAACGTGTGATTCCTAAGCACTCTTCAACAGTTGAAACTTCTACGCAGCATTTCACTCCAAGGGAAGTAGAACAAGACGAGGATGAAATAGCGCGTTCAAGTAAGCGCGATAAAAAAGAATCTAATCTAACCGTCAAATCTGCTCTTTCAGCAGCTTTTGCAAAATACAAGGTGAAAGTTGGTACAGAAAATAATCATCAACAAGAACATGAAAACCAGAAACAATAATCAAGATTTTGCTTAATGGATTCTTGATTTTTAAAACTAAATGTAGTCAGAAAGTTAAATTTCATCAAAGCAAATATGTCATGGTGGTAGGTTTTTTTTGTAATGAATCGATTAATTTGTGAATGTATATGTTCATTTAACAAAGGTTGATTTTTTCATAGACCTATGAACTAGTACCAACATCGAGTCCTAGACAAGCGGGCCATATTTTAACAGCTGGAACAACAATAAACACTAATAATGAAAATGATCCCTTAGTGAGATTATACGAGCAAATGCCTGAACCAAAAAATGTTATTGATATGGGAGTGAGTAAGTACAATTATAGGGGATATTTGATACCGATTATTTGTTTATGGAGTTGATAAGCTAATTTATTTGGATGTCTATTTGTCACGCTGTCTACCTATATACCAGAAGCAATTATAGATGCTATAATAGAATCCACCTTCATGAGAAAATATCTCGAGAATTCTACTATTTTGTATATTGATTACTCGAAATAGAATTTGTGCTTGGGAGATTTCTAGAAGTGCGATAAAAGGTTTAATGTCTTTTGCTTCTGTTGCTAAAATAATTTTAAAACCGTGGTACAAAACTGTAAATCAGAACAATGATATGAGTGTCATTTTTACAAGATCTTGATACATCAATAATGTGACCATCGGTTTTATTCAATGAGTTCTTGAAATATTTATATTACTTGACTAAATAGGAGGGTCGGGTTAGGTTGAGTAACATGTTTGGGTTAGGATGGGTGTGATTAGGGGTGTTCACTTTTAGATAGTGATATTCAATATCCGAATCCGAACGGATATTCGAAATCAGGAAAATGAAATTAAAAAAATATATTTCGGATATCCGAAAATTATCCGGATATCCGAAAAATTATCCGAAAAAAGTATCTGAATATCCTAAAAAATATCCGAAAAATATCTATTTCTGATATCAAATATCCGAACTATCTGAAAATTTTCAAAATAGGTATCCGAATCCGAATTTTTGGATATCAGAACTTCCGGGTATCCGGGCTACCGGGCTACCCGAACTTCCGGATATCTGATTTTTTCTGATATTTCGGATTCGGATTTTCTGATATTTTGGATTCGGATACATATTTTTTTGAACACCCCTAGGTGTGATCCTGGGCGGTGGACACAATAGCACTAAAAGCACTAATACCTGGCCGCCCCATTATGATGTTGAATTTGGACGGAAATCACACGATGAGAAGCGTTGCGTCTTCAGTGCGATTATACTTCCCCTACCGAGGGTGATCGAGAGGGTGACTTCCCTGAGTGGACTAATTTTCTCCCCCGAGAGCCCAATCAGTAATGTGTGTGGTTTTAGATTCATCCTTGCTTCCTCGTCCAATTGCACGAAGCAATGTTCATACATGAGTTACACGACGCTTCCTCTGTCCCAGTAGACTCGATGCACTTCTTGACCATCAACTTTCGCGTTGACTATAACGGGTATGGAATGCTTGCTGTTACCGGTGCTGGCGGAAAGTCTATCTTTGCATGCACCATCGCTCTACCGTGGCTGTGCTGGAGAACAGTTCTAGATGGTCATCTGGATCACCCAAGCCATCATAAGTCTTGAGCTCATTTCGATGGCATTGGAACCGTCTAATCGGTGGCATTGACCCAAGAGAAAAAAAAAGACCCAGAATATTTTTAAGCCTATAAATTCAATAACAATTATTTTCTTTTTGGTATCATAGTCCTAAAAAACTATACGGATTCAATATTTTCGTAACATGCGTTCGATAAATTTGAAATTTTTGTCCATGCATATGGGTTTTTGGTATCATGAAACTAGAAAAATAAAAATATAAGGTTTATACATTATTGAATTTTTGATGGAGTTATTTGGGTTATTGGCATAAGAATTAACTATATTTTTTTTCCCAATCCTATACACACAAAAGTTATTGATATGTAGATTGACATTTAAGTTGCAAGAATGTTTTGCCTAACACCCCTTTACCTTAAATGTCATACACTCATACCATACGATATACAAAGACAATAGTATTAAATATTTAACTATGTACCAACGAGGCAGTGCCTCAGTAGTACCCTGGGATTCTTCCAAATGGGAGATCTCGGGTTCGAAACCCTCCCGTAGCGAAAAGGGGCATGAGAGGGGTCAGGGGTTTTCCGGTTTCCTCCTAAGGTGGCTGTGGGGGCTTATGGAAGGTCCAGGTAACTAGACCTTGATGACATGGTCTGGAAACAGTGGGCTCACACAATTAAGACCTTCGCCGTTCAAAAGAAAAATTTAACTATGTCCAAGTTCTTAATTATCGGTCTTTACACGCATTAATTGGAATCTCATGATTATCTACTATAGTTATACATATAAACACAAAAGAAAATATGATTGGGTTGAAGAATGCTCAATAACAAAAGAAACAATAATAATATAACAATCAATAGCGACAACAAAACGATGATATGTAAGAAGTCCTATAACAATGATCATCTGGATGGAAATACCCATGTAAACCAATAATAATAACAATATAACGTGTACGTAAACTACATTTCTAATGCACCAATATGTCAATGGATATGTGGGCATATCCGTTTACCAATAACAATAAAAATATTACCTAAGATTGATCTATATGTTTATCAATAACAAGAATCAATAGTACCACCCAATTTTCTCTGGGTCATGCTTACCTCTCTCATGTTGACCGTGGGACCGGTCGGTAAGGGGCGCCTAATGGTAGCATTCACCAATAAACAGTATAAAGACACTGTGATGTCTCAATTGACACCATGTGTCTCCATAGATAGATGTGCTCGGGTATAAAGGACAATTACAATAGTCATTGTCATTACAATATCAAAAGGTTTATAGCGTAATTCATATATTAGATTAAATATCACAATCGATTATGTTCTTGGATTCATTTGTTTTTGGTAGTTATAGCACGAATGGTATAGGATTTCAAATCATACGTGTTTGTGAGTGTAAATTCATTTCAAATACTAACATTACAATAGTGCAATTTAATCAATCTGGTACTACTCAACTATTTATTTCTAGAAGTATATACACAGGAAACCTTTTTTATTTAGTAACAACCTTTATAATGTTGGAAATTATTGCATGGATCGGTTATATTTGACGCCTCTGAAGCGTTCATGTATGTAGGTCAGCTCGAGTTTTTTAATGCGCAAGCTCATGAAGTCATGATGCATTAAATAGCTTTAGAAGTGCACTTTGCATGACATCTATCTCACTCATGAATTATGTTAGTAGCTTTATTGTGACTATTATAATGAAGATTTCTAAAGAGGATGATATGCCACGGTGAATTCCAGGCAATCTCAATTGTGTTGTTGGCATAAGTTTTTGAAAAGTGTAAATAGCCTTTTTAGTGAAACTTCATGAAAATATTAATTGTGTTGTTGTCAAAGGACTATTAATACAAGCATATTTAAGTCATGGGTATATTTTAGAACTTATGATGATGTTTAATTTTTTATGTCATATTACCTGGGAGTAATAAAAAAATTTTAAAGCTAAAGCTACGTTAACGCTAATTTGTTTACATGTTATATTTACAATCTGACAAGGTTATATTTAAATGTTAGGATGTTAATTAGGCATTTGTTTACATATATATAGTAAATTTGGGTTGCAACGGCATCGATTTTGTTTGGTTTAATCCTTTTTGTGTTGATTTGATATGTAGAAGCAACACTTGACGAAGTCCATCAAGTTGCAATGACAAACAAAAAAATAAATATCAAAGTCTAATAAGAGAAGCTAATGAGTATGAGAAAAGTAGACAATTGAGGGTTCAAGAGAACAAAAAAGACTACAAGAATTAGGAGTGAAAACATTGTGCAATCGTTGACAAGTTTGACACATAGTCAAACTTTAAAAAAAATATTGAAACAAAACTGTCAAGCGCGGGACGCGGACTGTATTCATGACTCGGGTGATGACATACAAGTTGGTAGAAGTGTTGTATCCAAAAAGGTAAATTGATCATAATTTTTTTTATTAATTTGTTTTTATATACCTTTATAATATAATCAAAATTATTTTGTTATAGCAACACCCTCCAAAATATATTCCACCAATGTCCATACATAGAGTTGCTAATTTAATAAAGTTATGCCGAGTGTTTGCTTCAAATATCACCCAAGAGGTACCTTCAACTTCCAATGCAACAAAACAAGCCTTGAGTGAAACAATCGAAGGTACTAAAAGAAGAGCAAAGATAAGGATGGTTCAGGTATGACCGGTTCCAGTTCGGGTTATCGGTTCATGTTCCGATTCCGTCTTTTGCCCACCTCTACCGCCAGCCACCCATCGCCACCCGCCACCGCCAACCACCACCCACCACCAACGTTGCCACTCACTGCGAACGCGGCCACCCGCCGCTACCCACCTCCACTGCCACTCACATATACCGTCATCAACCACCATTTTCACAACACACCACCGCTACCATAACCTTAAAATGATTGTTAATATAAAAATGTCATTTTTTTTATTTTGGAAAAGCAAATCTAAACATATTTTAAAAAAATTCATTTCAAAAAGTCACAAGTTAATAGACATTTTTTTGACAAAAAAAAACCTTTTAAAGTTAAATAAGCAATCGTAAACAGGGTCTAAAACCTATACTTTAAAATAAAGTCTTAAAGCCTAAAAAAATCTAAAAGTTAAAACCAAGACCTAAAACAAACTTTATAGCTAAACACTAAAGTTTAACTTAAAAGTAACGTGATATAGTTCCAATAACATCAAAATGGATTCAATCGGAGTTCATCATGAATTCAGGGTCATGACAAAGATTATGCCCCCATCTAATCAATACCAATCATGTACACTGTACAAGGCCGTGAGATGAACCTAGAGTCAGAAACCGTTACACCGGAATTGCAAACAACAAAACCTTTATTATTACAACGAAATCAACTACATATTGAATACTAATAAAAATAAAATAAAATATTTACTAAAAGCAGATTTTGGACAAAGTAGAGAATCTCATGTGTCTAGTCTTTGGTTATGATAACATCTTTAGTGAACCATATAGTCTTTAGAAACACAAAGGTAACTTTAGATGTTCATCAAACCTTTTAATCTTTTATGGTTCACTAAACACTACTAGAAAACTGGAATTTTCCAACAAAATTTTCCGACAAAAAAAAAATGGTCGGAAGTTTCCAACGTTTTTCCGACCAAATTCCGACAACAAAAAACCCATATTTTTAGTGTTAAAATTCCAACAATATAGCGACAAAACATGACGTGGTCGGTAAAATAGCAAAAAATAAAATTAATTAAAATATTTGTCGGAACGTTATCGGTAAAATAGCAAAAAATAATTAAAACAATAAACAAAATGTTGGTCGGAAACCCGTCGGAAATATAAAATAAAAAATAAAAAAATTTATTTTATTTTATTTTAAACAATATCTAGGGCTTGAAAAACAAAAAAAAATGAATTGTTTACGTAGAAAAATGGTTGGAAGTTTCCGATTATATTCCTACCACGAGTTTTTCTTTTTCGTTTTTCGGACTTTTAACAATGTTTTCTCGCATCATCCTTGTTACACCTTGATAATATACGAAAACATTAATTATAAACAATATAATTTAACAAATTATAAGTTTTCGGTTATGTAAACAAACAAATGCATATGTAATTTTACTTAAAAAACTTTCTTGTGTTCTAATAGCGTACGCACACGTAAAAACGTGGATGCGTATAATACATATAATTTGTTAACACTAAGTTTTTTTTATGTGTAATGAATGTTTATAAATGAAAACGTAAAAAAAACATTGTCTAAAGCTTGAAAAACAAAAAAATAAATCATTTTAGTAGGAAAATGGTCGGAAGTTTCCGACACTTTTCTGACCAAAATAAACAATTTGTAGGAAAATGGTCGGAAGTTTCCGACTATATTCCTACCACGAGTTTTTCTTTTTCGTTTTTCGGACTTTTAACAATGTTTTTTCGCATCATCCTTGTTACACCTTGATAATATACGAAAACTTTAATTATAAACAATATAATTTAACAAATTATAAGTTTGTCGGTTATGTAAACAAACAAATGCATATGTAATTTTACTTAAAAAACTTTCTTGTGTTCTAATAGCGTACGCACACGTAAAAACGTGGATGCGTATAATACATATAATTTGTTAACACTAAGTTTTTTTTATGTGTAATGAATGTTTATAAATGAAAACGTAAAAAAAACATTGTCTAAAGCTTGAAAAACAAAAAAATAAATCATTTTAGTAGGAAAATGGTCGGAAGTTTCCGACACTTTTCTGACCAAAATAAACAATTTGTAGGAAAATGGTCGGAAGTTTCCGACTATATTCCTACCACGAGTTTTTCTTTTTCGTTTTTCGGACTTTTAACAATGTTTTTTCGCATCATCCTTGTTACACCTTGATAATATACGAAAACTTTAATTATAAACAATATAATTTAACAAATTATAAGTTTGTCGGTTATGTAAACAAACAAATGCATATGTAATTTTACTTAAAAAACTTTCTTGTGTTCTAATAGCGTACGTACACGTAAAAACGTGGATGCGTATAATACATATAATTTGTTAACACTAAGTTTTTTTTATGTGTAATGAATGTTTATAAATGAAAAAGTAAAAAAAAACAATGTCTAGAGCTTGAAAAACAAAAAAATAAATCATTTTAGTAGGAAAATGGTCGGAAGTTTCCGTCACTTTTCCGACCAAAATAAACAATTCGTAGGAAAATGGTCGTAAGTTTCCGACTATATTCCTACCACGAGTTTTTCTTTTTCTTTTTTCGGACTTTTAACAATGTTTTTTCGCATCATCCTTGTTACACCTTGATAATATACGAAAACTTTAATTATAAACAATATAATTTAACAAATTATAAGTTTGTCGGTTATGTAAACAAACAAATGCATATGTAATTTTACTTAAAAAATTTTCTTGTGTTCTAATAGCGTACGCACACGTAAAAACGTGGATGTGTATAATACGTATAATTTGTTAACACTAAGTTTTTATTATGTATAATGAATGTTTATAAAAGAATAAGTGAAAAAACGATGTCTAAACCTTGAAAAACAAAAAAAAACGAATCGTTTTAGTAGGAAAATGGTCGGAAGTTTCCGACACTTTTCCGACCAAAATAAACAATTCGTTGGAAAGTTGTAGGAATTTTCCGACTATATTCCTACCACGGATTTTTCTTTTTATTTTTTCGGACTCTTAACAACATTTTTTCACATCATCTTTGTTACACCTTGATAATATACTAAAACATTAATTATAAATAATATAATTTAACATATTATGAGTTTGTCGATTATTTTTATACCAGTTTTTATAAAGTGTAATAATTGAACTTAACATATGAAAAAATATATTTATAAATTTTAATAAAACATCAAAAGGTAGTGTGACGTCTCCTATCTGGAAAAAAAAAAGAAAAACAAAAAGAATTACACAAATACACTCACATTTTTTCATAATTCTAGTTTTCTAAAATCATCACCAAACCCTAATACCCCTTTCCATTTCCTGCCGTCAAACCAGCCCCACTCCACAAAAACCCTTTCATTTTTCATCAATGAAATCAAGAACTCAAGCTGCTTTCGTCTAACAATCGCGATCCAACAATCGGTAAGTGTTCTTTCGAATCCTCCATTGTTTTATTCCCATGAAAAATCAATTGATTGTGATTGTATTCATTTATTCGCTGCAAATATCATCAACTATATCATCAAGAACGTGCAGCATCGAATGATTATTCGTCATCATCATCTTGGTTTCGCGTTTGACCCGTTTAATTGGTAAAAAGTCATCATCTTTGCTTCTATCTGATTTCTGTTACATGAGTTGCAGATTCAAGGGTAATATGTCAAAGCTCATATCATGTTTTATCATAAAAGTTATGAGAAAACAAGCTTTAACTTTATAAAACTCGAAGTCATGGTGAAAAGCCCTAAAAGCTTACTCTTAAAACCAAACAGGTTTTGCTGCAGATTTTGGGTCAACTTTAACAGACCAAAACTATTTCAAAACGCAACCAAAATGGACGAATAAATTGTCTAAAATTAAGTTTAAGGAAAGAGCTTTCCAAAGTGCCCAGATTTGTAATTTTTCATGCAGGTTTGACCATTCAAATCGACAAAACAAAATCAAAGGTCAAAACTATGTTTCAGTCAGAAAATTTGGTCGAGTTGGGAAGGCCATAACTTCCTTATTTCTAACCCAAAGGTCCTGATTCTTTTTTTAAAATTTTCCTTTATGAAGTAGCTTTAAAAGTTGTATAATACCTTTTCATAAAATCAAGTAATGAATTCGGTATGATCAAAACAACACAGTGAACTCTGTAAATTAGCTGCACTTGCCCTCAAAACTAATAAAATGATTTAGGATATTTGCGAGCAAGCTAAAGCTTCAAGCCTTACATTTTAATCAAGTATAGACTCATATGTTATTGTGGGAAAAATGCTATAATTTATTAAGCTTATTTTGACTACTAAAAACTCACCTGAACTACCCTTATAAATTTGACAGATTTTGAAAATATAAGTAATCAAGGACCATCAAGAAACTTATTGAACATCTAAAGGCATATTGAATCTAACTAAGACACATAAGATGGATAGAACTCAACTCATCACACACCTAAACACCAAACAAGTCACATTTGCTCGCACATAAAGTAATATTTGAAGGCAAGTTGTTAAGATTACTAGGTGAACTCTTTCAAACACTTAAATCACAACACTTAGTTTTTTTTTTCTTATGCATTAAATCTAAACTCTTATGTGTTACAACACATTGCTCGATCATCAATGGGCATGTAATCTTGACACTTGATTCATTAATTCATCTACCAACAATTGTAAACATTCAAATCCTCAACTCACATTAAGCGTTCGTAAAACATGATATTATTCAATCATAAGCTCTATGGCAACCAAATGAACTAAATAAAACATGAGGAGACTTTGACAAGAACTTAAGACTTAATCGGGAACTCATAAGTCATCATTTGACTTTTCTTGATAATGGTTCATCAACATAAGTAATTCTTTCTACTTGTAGTTCAAAGAAACCTCGTGTTTTCAACTATTAATAATGACGATTTGATTAAATTTGAGAAGATATTTAGGGCCAAAAAATTTATTCAAGACCATGATGAGCTACATATTGCATATACAGATTAGATGCATAAATACAAAGGCTCAAGTAAGCTTATGATCCAACCTGAGAACACCAGAGGTTCACATTTTTCTTTTTTTCCAAAATGGATGGTTAGGTTAGTTTGAAATAATGATTATGGTCTATGTGTTTAACACACAGTTATATCAAATTCTTGAGTACTGCAATTCCAAATGTTTGGCAGTTGTTCCTCAAGGTGGAAACACGAGTCTTGTTGGAGGAAGTGTACTCGTGTTTATGAGGTAACACACGCCTGTAATCTTTCCTTTATTTTTTAAATTCATTAATTTATAATTGTTTACTTGCAGATCATTACTAATACTCTGCGCATGAATAGCATTACTTCTTTTAATAAGGTAAGGAGGTCAATCTTGAGATGTTACTAATCTAACCCTTTATTCAATCACTTGTTTGTTAAAATATATATACTTTTTAAAAATGTTTTGCTAATTCAGTGGTGAACTGGTATGTTCTAACTGTTTCTTTATTCATTTTTATAATGCCATTAGATTTAGTTGCAAAGGAAAGCTATCAGATTGGTGGAAATATCTCTACTAATGTTGGAGGGTTGCGCCTTGTATATTATGAATCTCTTCATGGGACTGTTCTTGGTATGTTTTTTCTTATTAATTTTATTTAAATTTTTAAAAATTTGAAAAATAAAAGTCTTATTCTCATATATGTGACAGGTCTTGAGGTTGTTTTGGCAAATGGTATTGTGATTGATATGCTCGGGACTTTGTGAAAAGATAATATTGGCTATGATTTGAAGCATTTGTTAATAGGTGTTTTTGAACTTTAATACTTTGTTATTCATAATTCTTGTGTAAAAGTTTAATAGTCATGTATTGAATTTTTCGGCATTTAAAGCAGGAAAAAAATATGGATTTATTGCAGTTATTTTATTTTATTTTTTTGAGTCGTTTTTTTTTTTGGTCGGAAACTGGTTGGAAAAAAATAAGAAAAGAGAGAAAATGTTTGTCGGAAGTTTGTTGGAAATATAACAAAAAATGAATACAAAAATGACGGTGGTCGGAAATTTGTCGGAACCATCTGATCGGAAATTAGTCGGAAAATCAAAAAATAAGTTGTCGGAAATTAGTCGGAATGAACAAAAAATAAAACTTACTCTTAATTTATTTTTTTGTAGGAAATTTTCTCGGAAATTAGTCGGAAATAGAGTCGTCGGAAAGTTGTCGCAAAATGTCCACGGAAGTTTGTCGGAAATATTTTTCCAACAAGGTATTTTCCGACCAATGTATATTGTCGGAATTTGGTCGGAAAAATAGATTTCAGACAAATTTCCGACCAAAATTGTCGTAGGAAAAAGGCGTGTTTTCTAGTAGTGAAAAATGTTCTCCTAACCAAGCAAACCAACTCTATGTTGATCGGTTTATTTAAACTTAATACGATAAAGACGATCAATGTCAGTCATAAAACCATACATAACATGATTACGATTATTTGCAAATAAAAAGTTTGCTAAAAAAATTATGATGAGATGAACGATCATTTCACATTCCCATCAATGACATCACACAATCCACGACTTGTTCATCGATCTCGTAACATGCATCCACATATCACTTATTTAGCTTCCTTGTTTGTTTAAACTCAAGTTAGCAAACTGGCTTGTTAAAACCAAAGTTGAATCATCATGATCCGGATCTACTGGCCAAGTCATCGGGAAAACAAGATTTCTGCCAACAAGTATAAGTTAATTACTTTAGAACTCAAAAGAATATATATTTGAGCAAAAAAGACTCAAACTTGATCACATGTACCTTTCAAAACGCTTGGTTTGGCAACGATTGATCATTTCGATCGTATAGTTCCCAAAATCACTATCCAAATGTGCAAGTTGTTGTATCTGAGACAATGGCAATATGTCCCAAAACTTCAAAACCTGAAAACATAGCGAGTTTTCGTATGCAATGTCTACACTCCAAACAAGATAGAGATGTTCATTAACACTGTATATCTCAAACATCTTGAGCATTCCTTGTTCATCATTGTAATTGTTTATTTTATTTTTCTTCATCTGTCGCCAACCTCTTGAAAGCTTCACAAGAAGTGAGATAAGTAGTTTACGAAGATGAAGGTTCCTAATGTTAGTTGTTCTTTGAAGAAACTTGCTTGTAAACTTTACCTGCCCAAAAGAAAAAAAAATAGATTTGCAGCTCATATTAATGTGTGATTTCAAAAGTTAGATTATGTATATCACCTTCCATGTTGAGTGCTTAAAAAGTATCGAGTCGGTTTTTAGTAACGAAAAATAATCTGCTAGCTCAACCATGGCATTTACCATGACTTGAGCCAAGGACTTGTCTTCATGTGCATCAAAAACGCACCCACGGTTTTCGGCATCGTTAACTGGAGCATTCCATACTGAACCACTCTTGATCATGGTCTCTTTGTTTCCTACAATCCACAGACAATGCCTTGCTCGGGTTAAAGCAACGTTTGCTCTTTCGCGACTTGAAAGAAATCCAATGGACCCTCGATGGTTACATCGAACTGTTGAAAAAATTATGACATCTTCTTCGCTTCCTTGAAACCCATCAACGGATCGAACATTCACATAAAAACTCCAATCTTTTGACACCCGATTGTACCTTGTGCCAAGTTTTGCTTGAAGTGCATTGATTTGAGCCTTGTATGGTGAAATGCACCCAACGGTCACAGTTTGTTTCTTGCAGGCGGATTCTAACACATACATGAGATATATTAGAATTTTATGTATTACAATATCAATCAATATTGGAATGTTTTATTTTCATTCGTATATTTAGTTCATAATATTCTCCCTATTCTTAGGAGTATAATTGGTAGTTTCCATTTTAATGTTTTCTCATTGTATATGTTTTCGTTTGAAGTAATGAAAGTTAAGAACCTTCGGTACCATTTTTTTCATAGCATCAAAGCAGGTTTCAAATTGAACATAATATTTCAAATAACTTCACAATGGCCGGTTCAATGATACTTCACCATACTACCTACACACTTCCAATTATCCTAAGAAAATGCATGAAACAACAGCCTTTCAAACTTCTTTGCAAGGAAAACAGGAGCCAAGCAACAGAAAAAGGGTGGAAAAGGGCTGAAAATAAAATCTCAAACATAAAAAACGAGCATTGTTCCTTTTGTGGAAGGGACGAGCATAGTAGAGAAGATTGCTTCGTAAGAAACGGCCGATGGCCTGGAAAGAAAGAAAAGACTAAATTAAAGGTTGCCATGGCAGATAATGATATAGGCTTTGTGAGATTATTTGGTGGAAATTATGAAGGCGAAATTGTTAAACACATAATGTTGCTAACATTGCAGGTAGATTAAATGAGGATCATGATTGGATCGTTGACTCAGGTACAACTATTCATATTACATATCAAGAAAACTTGCTTGAAAATGTAAATACAAGAGCACTTGAGAAACTAGTCACGATACCAAATGGGGAAGCCATTCCTGTGAAAGGGAAAGGTGATCTCATCTTAGGAGGAACAAAAGTTAAAAGGGTTCTCCTTGTACCAAATTTTACTTGCAATCTATTATCAGTTAATCACTTAACAAAGGATTTCAATTGTGCTATAACCTTTTTCCCCGACTTCTTTGTCTTGCAAGGCTTGAGGAGAGGAGACTTGATTGGAGCTAGTAGTTGTCGCGGGGGCTTATATCGAATGGGGGAAATAAGAGAAGAAAGACATGCGATGATGGCGACTACTGAAGCATGGCACAAGAGACTTGGACATGCCTCAGATACAAAATTGTCTCATGTTGATATTCTCAAAGGTGTTACCTTTAAAATAAATTTTGTAACTCTTGCGATAAAGCTAAATTTACTCGGTTGCCGTTTCTGGTTAGTTTTGTTAAAACAAGTGAATGTTTTGACTTGGTGCATTGTGACATTTGGGGAAAGTATAGAAAACTGTCACCCACACGAGCAAAATATTTTTGAACTTTAGTAGATGATTATAGTAGAGCAATGTGGATTTATTTGCTCAAACATAAACATGAAGTTAGCACTTGTTTAATTCATTTTCATAAGATGGTCAAGACACAATTTGGAAAATGTATTAAATGAATTAGGAGTGATAATGGTGGTTAATTTGTTTCAAACCAAATGAAACAATTTTATTCCAAACAACGAATAATTTTAGAAACTACTTGTCCTCATACCGCACAACAAAATGGGGTGGCTGAGCGGAAACATCGTCACCTTTTAGAAGTTGCTCGAGCCATACGGTTTGAAGCTATTCTTCCTACAATGTTTTGGGGAGAATGTATCTTAAATGCTTCATACATAATAAATTGGTTACCTTCAAAAACTCTTAGCAAAAAAAACACCCTATGAAGTAGTCTACAAACAAAAACTCGAATATGAGCACATGAGGGTTTTTGGTTGTTTGACATACTATAGAAACACTGAGACATGTGGGGATAAATTTGAACCAAAAGGCATCTCAGAGGTGTTTCTTGGTTACCCACCAGGAATAAAGGGTTACAAGATTTATGATCCAGAACAAAGAAAAGTGGTAATTTCTAGAGATGTTCAATGCATTGAAGAGGTGTTTCCGTGGGCTAAGCTTGAAATGAAAACAAATGAACCAGAAATATTTTAATTTACATACCCAACCTATCAATCCTTTGACCCACGTATGGAGAATAAAGAGACAGGGGGAGTTATATGGAATGATGCTTACATGCATTCAAATGAGCATGACACTCAAAATGGAAATTTGCAAGATGATGTCGCTGCCATGCAAGTAGAAACTGGAATTTAAAATTTTCCAAATATCACTACCATGCAAGATGGCCATGATAAGTCACATGTTGAAGAAATTCCCATTCAAACAGAACAACAAGAGGTTCGGGAAAAAAGAACACCACTCCAAAGTATTTGGATGACTACCAAGTAAAGCTTCCCCTTTCGATTGGTCACACACAACCCGTTTCTAAGCAGGAATCCTCCACGATACATCTTTTTGCTCATTACATTTCATATAAATTTTTTTCTACTTCTCACAAAGATTTTTTTTACGCCATCAACACCCATGATAAGCTTAAAAATTTTCAACAAGTTGCTCAAAGTGAACATTAGAGAAAAGCTATGAAACGAGAAATTCAAGCTTTTGAACAAAATGGAACTTGGACGCTTGAAACACTTCTGAGTGGGAAGAAATCCATTGATTCCAGGTGGGTATATAAGGTCAAATTCAAACCAAATGGAGAAGTAGAAAGATACAAAGCGAGACTTGTGGCTAAAGGCTATACACAAATGGAAGGAGTCGATTACCATGATACGTTTGCCCCAATTGCCAAGCTTGTTACAGTCTGAACCATTCGGGCCATAGCTGTTAAACGAGGATGGGAAATTCAACAACTTGATGTTAATAACACTTTTCTGCATGAAGATTTAAAAGAAAAAATTTTCATGAAAATACTGAATAGATTTGCTAATTAAAATGATACAAGAGTTTGTAAACTCAAGAAATCCATCTACGGTTTGAAACAAGCGTCAAGGAATTGGTATCACAAGTTCACTACGTCACTTATTGGTCTGGGTTACAAAAAGTCAAAACCGGATCATTCTTTGTTCATCTGTAAAGTGTTCCAACATTTTTGTGGTGGCGTTGATTTATGTTCACGATGTAATCATGGGGAATAATGTCGAGCAAATAGAACATACAAAATCTCATCTAGATAAGGAATTTAGCATCAAAGATCTTGGGTCCTAAAAGTATTTTCTAGGCATCGACGTTGCCAGAACATCAGAAGGTCTTGTCCTCTGTCAACGAAAATATACACTTGACATTCTTAAAGATAGTGGTTTCCAAGGCTCACGCCTAAACTCGTTCCAAATGGAACAAAACTTGAAACTTGACAAAGGGGATGAGGAGGATAAGGTCAATACAAATCAATATAGAAGACTTGTTGGTCGTTTGTTATACTTACAAGCCACACGACCTGAAATAGCTTAGTATGTTAATGTGCTTAGTCAATTTGTTACAGATCCTAGAAAGAATCATTTGGAGGCTGTTCATAGAGTTTTACGGTACTTGAAAACCACACAGCGGGACAAGGAATTTTGTTGCCCAATAAAGATGGCATACAACTCGTCACGTATTGTGATGCAGATTGGCTTGGTTGTCCTTTTAGTAGACGTTCAAGAATTGGGTATTTGCTTTTACTAGGAGGAGCGCCTATTTCTTGGAAATCAAAGAAACAGTCTGTCGTTTCTCGATCATCAGCTGAGGCAGAATATAGGGCTATGGCAACCAGTGAGATATTATGGATTCGTTGGTTGCTTCACGAGCTAGATGTTCCACGAGATACTCCAATATAGTTGTTTTGTGCTAATCAAGCCGCACAACACATAGCTAACAATCATGTGTTTCATGAACAAACAAAACATGTTGAAATGGATTGTTATTTTGTTCGAGAACATGTCGAGTCAAAAGAGATTCTTCCCATGTATGTTGACTCAAAACTGCAATTGCAGACTTACTCACTAAACCACTTGGTTCTCATCAGTTGTAGTCTTCGCTTATCAAGTTGGGTGTTCGTAACCTACACACTCCAACTTGAGGGGGAGTAATGGAATGTTTTATTTTCATCTGTATATTTAGCTCATAATATTCTCCCAATTCTTAGGAGTATAATTGGTAGTTACATTTTGATGTTTTCTCATTGTATATGTTTTTCGCTTGAAGTTATGAAGGTTAAGAACCTTCGGGATCATCTAATCAAACCATGTTGGTTATATAGACAAATATACAATAATCAAGGAACAAAAGAATGGAAAGTATTAATAATTATTGAACTTGAGAGCAGGCTTGACTCAATCAGTTGATTGTAAATTCAAAATTTGTTGACCAGACAAGTTGATTTTTGATATGGCCCACAAAATGGAGGCTCCATTGGAGACTTCGATATCGGACGAAAGAACAAGAAGGGCTGTCGAGACAACACTTTTGTGAGGATAGCAGCCAGTTAATCCTAATTGACGTGAAAGACTCGTAAGGAGCCATTTGGTTACTTGTGCATGTATGAAATGATAATCTAGGTCAATGTGTTTCATTCTTGAATGCAAGACAAGATAAGCACATAAGTAAGCGACGCTCGTGTTATCACGTTGTAAGGCCAATATGGCAGTGAGAGATATAGAGAGCTCTCAAATAAGGTTTTTGACCCAAAATTTTTCTCTTGTTTTCATTTGCCAGAGCTTTGTACTCAACCTCGGTAGACGATCTTAAAACAAAGTTTTGGAGATTGGAACATCATGAATAATGTTCAAACCAAGGTATAAAATATGTGCCATAATGTAGAAGTACCCATCAGATATAACTCCATTAATCAATGTTTGAGAAGGCATTAAGATGTAACAGTGATCCAAGGTCGTTAACGAAAAAGAGGCATGCTATGGCATCAATGAACTGAGCTATGAATTTATATTGTTACCAATGACAACAATATCATCGACATAAACCATAAATAACATGCAATGGCATCATGTTTGTCAATAAGTGTTAAGGCATCGATTAGGGAATTTTTAAACTAACGTGCAAGTGAAAGTTGGTGAGTTTAATGTACTAAACACGTGGTGCTTGTTTAACCCAAAAAAGAAATTTTCTTAGCTTGCAAATATGGTGAGAATATTAAGGATGGATGTAGCATGATGGTTGAACTATGCATAGATCTTCACTTTAAGTTCAGCGAAGAAATGTTGTTGACATCCAATTGATGCAACGATAAATATTTAAGAGAAAGATATTGAGAGTGGTGTGTATGGTTACTGGTCTCATCACCATCCTAAAGGTGTAGAAATAGTAATGAAGATATTGTTGGTGGAACCCCTTGGCCCACAAAACGATCGGTAGACGTTTAAATCAGAATGCCCATTTGCAGCCAATGACGTGTTTGGATGTTTTTAGGACAAAGTGCCATTATGAAGAAGAGAATTAAACACAACCTCCATAGCACCCACCACTTTGGGTCTGATAGCTTGTGTGAATAATTAGTTTAAAGGCGGTGAAAATAAGATGAAGAGTGAATGTGTGACAAGTGATGGGCTAACGTACTAATAAGTGAGAGGTGGGGTCGCAAGGAAGGTAATTGATGCGCTCATACGTGAAGCGCTCGCATAAATAAATTTTAATATATTTTTTTTACAAAGAACGTATCTCATACGTGATGCACTTGCATCGTGCATTAAATTTTGAGACCAAACACATTAGTGTACATTTTGCAATTTAAAACAAGGGTGCGAGAATAATGCGCTCGCATTGCTCACACCTATTCTCAAACTTCAAAGACTTCAACCTAGAAATTAACTAACTATGGAT
The DNA here is from genome assembly GCA_009363875.1 of Mikania micrantha. Taxonomy (NCBI): domain Eukaryota; kingdom Viridiplantae; phylum Streptophyta; class Magnoliopsida; order Asterales; family Asteraceae; genus Mikania; species Mikania micrantha. The sequence continues at coordinate 58,002,022 of CM018694.1, read as the reverse complement.
TGACGAAATCACATAAAACATAATCCGGGTTACATTTTGTTTGATTTTTGTCAGTGACAACCTTGGGTAGTGGTGCAGTAGTTTCAATGATGAACGGTTGATGTCTAGCCATATGAGGGTAGATTGCACTTGTTTGTGCAATACCAGGAAGTTGGAGGATGTGACTTAAACTAGCAAGTAGTTGTTTGCATTTTAAAAAAAAAAAATTAAGGGTTGTTAATAGTAGAAGAGTGTTCATAACAATGTAGAAAACAAACAAATTATTAAATATGAAGATACCTTTAAAAAGATTTGCCACAATCTGTGCAATCACAGCAACTTCCAATACGTTTTTCGTGCTGTTGTTCTTCTCGAGTTCCTCCTTTGCAAAATCAACGTTGATGAACGAGTACGATCCATACATGTCCTCTCGAAGAAAATGCTTTTCTCGAGCTTTATCAACGACATTTGGAGCATCCAAGATCAGACCATGTAAAACTCAGCATTAGGAAATTGGCTAATTGATGGATGCATCCTGTATTGAACATTGAGAAGGTGTTTTTGGTGTCCAAGTAACACTAGCCTCTCGAATAAACTCCTTCCAAACTCAGCCTCCTCACAAATCTGTCAAAGACCAAAAAGGCATCAGCATCACAAACAACTTTCTAGGAACAAAAAGAGGCGGCTACAAATGTTTTGTTAGTGAATCTAAGTTTCCTATGGGTGACCTTGCTTTGAACCATGGCTGGCAGTTGTCTTTCATCCCCAACAAGCACCGCATTTTGAACGCCTGGAAGCTGCAGTGGGATGACAGATTCACATTCTTTAAGCTGTGCAGCTTCATCGATCACAACTAATTTGATTGGGGTCATGTCATTTCTACACAATTTGATAGAGCTTGAAGCAGTACAAAAGATCAAACAAGCATTTCTCAAACAAAAGTTTTGAAGTTTATGCTCATTCATATGTTTTGGAATAAGAGATGCTGATCTTAGATCCTTTAGTGCTTGCAAGCATTCCGTTTTGCACAGTCTTAGCTTCATAAAGCGAGATGCTTTCACTCTTTTGTCGAAAGCTGCCTTTAAGCTTTGGTTTCTGGTTACTATCTCCTTGACAGACTCGACAACGATCTGAATCAAATCAATCGAATGATTCATTTTCTTTGCAAAACTGAAAGGGATCATTGATGAAGGTAAATGGGTGTACAAGTTCCTGATACAAGCAACAAGGTCTTTGCCCAAAACACTGAATCTGTTGATAACAAACTCCTCAAAAGTCATTCGATTTTCTTCATAGTTGTCGATTTTGGTTTCTGTTTTTTTAAGAGCTACAAAACTTTGGTGCAATTGCATGGGATTTTCAAGAAGACGAATCATATCACCCGTATATGTTTTCCACCGTGATAAGCAGTTCCTCAGAACATCAATTCTGTTGTCTAGAAAGACATTTAATAGCTCTTGATGATCAACCTTAATTCTCATTCGCTCTTGGTTTCCAAATAAAACAATGTCTCCTAATCCATATGTATCACAGTCCAAATCATGATCATGTACCAAATGCAGCAATCTCTTTGCAACTCCAATCACTGCAATGTTAGTGGGAGCACAAATAAGAGTCCTGTGTTTCATCCTTAAAAACATGAACAACAATGATGCAACTGTCTTTGTCTTTCCAGTCCCCGGAGGACCCCATACTAGATTAACACATGAATTTTCATGATGACAGTTTGTAGCCGCAAGACAGCTTAACACAGCAGCGTTTTGTGAAGCATCCAGCTTAAATGATTCAAAGGATTGCCTTAGTTTCAAATCAGTAACACCTTTTTCTCCATCAGTCCAACACATATCGCATGTCCTAGCAACCTATATAGAGTTAAAAAAGTACATGAATCACAAAAGTGAAATGTTAAGTTTTCTTAATCAACCAATGACATTTTATCAAATCTCCATGTAGCAATTTCAATATCTACCCTTCTGTATGAATAAACTCAAACTGGCAGACATAAAAACGAGTCTTTAGCAACCTAAAACAGCTCATTCAATATGTCAAAAATGTATACTATTTAAAAAACTTGTAGCATAAAAGATAAGTTACAGCAATAACAAACAAACTTACCTAGTACTTTCCCACTTTTTAGTATGGTCATGGGGAAGGATGGACACAAACCTTGACCTACCCCAGTTGGGATAGATTGAGAGGCTGCTTCGAAGGAGTCCCCGACTCAAAGTTTCGTTTGAAGTTAATCAAACCAAGACTTTTAACGTTATTTTCACAAAATAAGTAAAATAACGTTAATATTAGAGCAATTTTACTTTGGCCCCTTTAGGGCCCATACATATATACATTATATGCAATTTTACTTTGGCCCCTTTAGTACTAATCTGATCATAATTTGATCATAGCGTAGCAAAAACACTTACAGTAGAACTAAATGACAATGTTCTTTGAATGATGTTCATGTTGCCTGCTGGATTGAGAGCCTGCCATATTCGCATATTTGTGGTCAAGTTTGTGAGGTAAACAACAAAACCAACCATGGCTCGTTCGTTACGTTCAAATGGGTTTAATTCAAGTAGATGTGAGGATAAAACACAAAGGTCCATGGGGCTTTTATTGATCAGTCGGGTCACATAACCAGTGAGAAATAAACTGTTTGGTTGAACAAGATCATCAATGCAATTAGGTTTAGCTTGTGTCAAGGCAATAAGATCTCCAACTTGTGGATCATAATTCATCCCATTTAGTAAGGTTATGTGATAGTACATGTCTTCTTCTTGTTCAACCGTTGGTAATCTTTGCAAACCGGAAATGGGACTGGCTGGTGCCTGGGAAATTTGGGTAATGTGAGATAGCAAATCTGCACGTGTTTCTTCAAGAAGCAAGTAGATGAATGAGTTCATGTAGTGGGTTGTGGATGAAAATGTCAATGGAACTTCTTTCACCTGTGAAAAAACATCATATATATAATCTTCATCAGATGTTACATGTTTTAAAGATTTGCATGCATGGAAGTATGTATGTATGTATGTATGTTGACCTGAAATTTGTAAAGATGGTTGTTGAGTACATCAGATAAAGACCAAGAGAATATCACATCCACCAAGTCTTGGTGTTTTCTGTTTTTCTGCTGCTTCTGCTTTGAATTACTACGGATGCCTGTGTTCGCCATTTTTTCTTGAGCTTCGTGGATTAGAAGTGTCTTTAGCAGCAAGAAAAACCCACAGGAAGAAAATAATAAAAAAAATAAAAGAAAAACAAGAAGAAGAGGAGGCCAAGAGTCCATACAAAAGCCATAACGCTATGAAAGATTAGGGTGTTCAAAGAGACTCTACATATTAATTAAGATTTAACTATTTAACGGAGCATTTTTATTAAACTCCCTTAACATTTAGTTTAGTTTCCTGTATCATTTAGTTTAGTTTTGTAACAATTAAATGTGTACTAAGGTTTCAACATTTGATGATCATCCAATGTGATACCTCGTAAAAAAATAACATCTTATCTTATCTTACTACTATAAAAAACAAAGATTATTTTTGCCACTTGTCATACTTTTAGAATAATATTGGCACATGTTATCTTATTATTATTTCATTTAGTTGAAACCTTGTATTTGTACTATGATTGAGTACTCAAAACAACAATGACATTAATGTCTGAAAACGCCCAAAATTTCAAATTATTTGAAAACTGGAGAATTAAAGTAATAAGTCTAGCGTTATTGGTTGTTTCGACTCTTGATTTAAAATGCACGCAGACTGGTCAAACCCGAATCGGGTCAAAAATAGTAAAAGCAACTCTCAAGAGTATAAAAAACATTTGCAAAGTGTGCAATCAAAACGTCATATTACGTCCATCACCTCGGATGCAAACACGTTTGATGCTTCGCATCCTCCTAACTGTCACTGGGTGTGTCTATAAACGCTCCTACTTATAAACAACGAATTTTTATTTTATTTTAATGTGGAAATCCATTCCCACATGTATCACAAAATTAATGCTTAAACCATACAACTTTGAACATTGATATTTTAATTATTTTAACTCTGTTTGAACCCGGTTTTGTTTCTTCAAGATCCTCTCACATGAAAGAAATAATCGTATTTGTAACATATATACTGATAATTAAATGAAATAATAAGATAACATGTGCCAATATTATTCTAAAAATATGACAAGTGGCAAAAATAATTTTTGTTTTTTATATTAGTAAGATAAGATAAGATGTTATTTTTTACGAGGTATCACATTGGATGATCATCAAATGTTGAAACCTTAGTACACATTTAATTGTTACAAAACTAAACTAAATGATACAGGAAACTAAACTAAATGTTAAGGGAGTTTAATAAAAATGCTCCGTTAAATAGTTAAATCTTAATTAATATGTAAATAGAGAAACTAAGGGGTGTTTGTTTTTTTCAAAAAGGTTTTCCTGGCCGCGCTGACCAAGGGCAGAGGTTGGGTTCTGTAGATTTTTTGTTTTCCAGAATAAGTTTCATTAAAAAAACATCTGTCCAACTTCTTTTTCGGGCAGGTGGACATACCTCTTCCCAAACTCTTAACCACCTCTTCCCGTGTTTCTATTTTACCCAGCTTCCATTACGTTTTTGATTTCCCACTGCTGCAACTCCCAACTCCACCGATCTCCTCCTCCACGACCGTAACTCCACCGATCTCCTCCACCACGACCGCAACTCCACCGATCGACTCTGCTCCACCACCACTACGCCGATCGACTCTGCTCCTCAACCACCGATCGATTTTGCTCCTCAACCACCGATCGACTCTGTAGTTTAAGATTCTTTTCCCTCGATCGTGACCTAATATTCAAGGATGCTTGTATGTTTGCAGCGGCAGATTGTAATTTAAGGTGATTGCTTGAAGGTGAAGGTGATTGATGCTTGGTGCTTTTGAATCTTTTTTCTTTACTTTTTTTTTAATCGATTTTTTGTAGCATAATTATAATAATTAATTTGATAAAGAGAATCACCCCTTTGAGCTCACACTTTATGAACTGTGATTGAAATTGTGTTTGATTAAACTTATGGTACCCAATTATGCTTGAAAAACTGTTATTAGTTAAAAAAAATAGTTTATTTAAATTTTAATCAATTTTAGCAGCTTGCAGACGTTAAAAAACAAACAGTCTGCTTCTTGCAGACTGCAGACATTTGGTCTAACTCTTCTTCTGCAGATGTCTGCAGATGTGGTCCGCAGACTGCAGACATTTTACCTTTAAAAAAACAAACAGCACCTTATTATTATTTCATTTAATTATCAGTATATATGTTACAAATACGATTATTGTAAAATGCTTTTTTGTTCTTTCATGTACGAGGATCTTGAAGAAACAAAACTGGGTTCAAACAGAGTTAAAATAATTAAAATATCAATGTTCAAAGTTGTATGGTTTGAGCGTTAATTTTGTGATACATGCGGGAATGGATTTCCACATTAAAATAAAATAAAAATTCGTTGTTTATAAGTAGGAGCGTTTATAGACATATCCAGTGACAGTTAGGAGGATGCGAAGCATCAAACGTGTTCGCATCCGAGGTGATGGACGTAACATGACGTTTTGATTGCACACTTTGCAAATGTTTTTTATCCTCTTGAGAGTTGCTTTTACTATTTTTGACCCAATTCGGGTTTGACCAGTCTGCGTGCATTTTAAATCAAGAGTCGAAACAACCAATAACGCTAGACTTTATTACTTTAATTCGCTAGTTTTCAAATGATTTTAAATTTTGGGCGTTTTCAGACATTAATGTCATAGTTTTTTTTTTTGAATAGTCAATCATAGTACAAATACAAGATTTCAATTGTCTTGTTGGTTAGCATAGAAACAAATTTCTCTCAAACTCTCAAACAAAACAAACGATCTTCTACGCACTTGTTTTTTCAAGAATTCTTTCAGATTAAGGTTAATTCCGACAATGCACTTGCTATTACTGTTGTACCTAGAGAGACAGATGAGTTCACTTGTATGGACCGAAATCTGTTGTAAATGACATTCGTAGTCTGTTGAGCATAAAGACTCAGTCACCAAATCAAGAACAATAAATTTATATTCTAGTTTCATTTTGTAAACGGTTGTACTACATAAAGAATGTAATGTAATAGTTGAGGTTTGGAGACACTCAATCCCCTTGGTGTAAAATCACTTTTATAAATATGTCACTAATCTAAATCTTGTTCATAGATCCTGTCCTATTATTACAAGAAAGAAAAAAAAAATCAAAGCGTGACAAACGATTATGATCATTGAAGTTTGGAGCCTATAGAGAACACGAAAACAACAAGGTGTTCAATGGTTGGAATCAAAATGCTATCAAGATTGTGAAAGAGATGAAAGTTTTCGTTTTTTTTGTGATCGAATCTGAAACCGAGCTAAACTTAATGGTATAGATTGGAGATCTTGGAGTTGTTTTAGTTTCATGATCAAGTTGTAATCCGAAGCTATAATTTGTGATGTATTGTAACATGGGTGGCATGTATTTTCAAACATCTTGCTTGGTTTGTTACATTAGTAAATTTTCTATTGTTAAAAAGTTAATGAAATTTTATATCATTGAGAAAAAAAAATATAAAAATTAAAGTTTCAATAACTTTATATAATTAGAAAAACAATAAAACATTAGACCACAAATGACTTTTGGGTACACTTCTATCGTCTCCAATCATGTTATTAATTATCATGCATGCATGTATTATAATGTTATTTTTATGCTCCAAGCTCTTGATACCATAATACAATTGTTCATCAAATTTAAAAGTAGTGGCGTAGCTTCAAAAATATGTCCAAGGGGGCCGAAAGTTATAGGCCAAATTTTTTTTCTTATTGTTGTGTTTCGTGCTAAAAATTCGGGTCGGCAAATGATAATTAAGGTCGGGTCAAACAATTTAAAATTTAATATATCAAATAAATTTAATATATCAAATATCTGTTTCGCTCAAAAAAATAAATATGTGTGTATCAAACAAGACATAAAATGTTTAAGACGAAAATGTGAGTACCCGGAAGAAAAATCACAATTTGGCGCGGCAAAAATGTTTGGGCCGGCTAAGTTGGTGGATTTCCTTTTTTACATAAGCTTAATGGGTAATGTTCAATAGTTAAGGTCCATTTATTTTTTAGGCCTAAAACAAACTTTAAACTCAAGATCGGCTAAAGAATGAGATAACAACCGACAATGTAAACTCTTAAACGTAATGTTAAACTTACAATATTAGTTCAACTTTATTATTTTTTAAAGTGCAGGGGGGGGCTAAGAAATTTTAGGAAGAAAAACCGAAGGGACCGGACTCAACACCTATAAAATTTTCCGTCCGAAAACTATTATATCAAGGATTCTGAAAAGAAAAATGGCGGGGACCGGGGCACCCCGGCCCCTTAAACCCTCCGCCAGTGCTTAAAAGGACACCATAGGCTCTCTTGACATCCTTTCTTACATACTTCTGTTTTTGTTTGAATGTTATTATCTTCTCACCTTATGGATGTGTTTAAAAAATCTTTTAATACAATAACTCATTCAATAGAAGAAGGTTCCATAGAAACCTTTTAATAGTTTAAATTTATGCATTTTCCGCTCTGTCGTATAATTTTATGTGTTGTTCGTCCAAAAATTTAATACATGTTGAGTTCAACCCCTAGATTTATGAGTTCGGCCTACAGTCCCCCTGTGTATCGATCCAAGCTCCATTACGCCTTTAGCATAATTGTCATTTTCATGATCATATCTTGTATATTGACCTTTTCAAGCAATATGACAAATCTTTCAAGCCTAATCCTTGTAGTCAATGCCTTCTAGCATTCTTGAAATCCGATGTTTAGGTGATTATCTGTTTACTAATTAAATATTGTTATGAGAACTTTATACAAAACTTTTGAGACATTCTGCGTATAAAGACGTGATTTAAATGAAAATTAGCAGGCTAAGTTACGTGTTTTGTATCTAATGTATTTATATTCAGATGATATTAAAACAATATATTTTAAATTTCATTTAAAAAACAAAATATATACATTTCGAATGGGTTTATTTAACGACGTCAAGTTTGTTTGGAATCGAGTTGTGTAAAAAATAATACATTTTGATTTGATGGTATAAATTTGAGTTTATTAGGAAGTGAGTTCAATCGTTAACAGTGTAAGTCACACAACAAATGCTCATGTAAATAAAATCAAATTCTTGTTCAGAATCATTTTACAACAACGAAGCTTATGTTTCTAGTTAGATACTTGACTAGAAAATTTTCAGCATTGTAACCAAGTTTACGGCAACGTCTCAAGGTTGGGTATGATCAGCCCCTTAGGGTGGTCAGAGTGACATCATAGTATGATAGAAACGTAAGAGATTCTTAGTTTATAAGAAAACATTCATCCTTCAACATCAACGTTTTTTGGGCGCATTGATTGTGCATGAGAGAAGAAATTCACAATGTAGCATGCTCTTGTGCCAACAATCTAGGGATGAGTGACTTTTATAGAAGGTTTTCATTTAAGCAATGAAAAACAAATCCGTAAACTTCGATTGAACATAGCGGACAACATTTGTGATAAACAAGTTTAAATGCTACAATGTCAACATCTTTGGTTCCCGGCCCAACTAGTCTGACTAGTGTTAGTCATGAACACGTGCTAAACGTGTAATTTTTTAAATGTATAAACCAAAACCGTAATACACACAGCTTATTGCTTCTAATTATTATAAAAAAAAAAAAAAACAAGGCAATAATTGCGATTTTTGTGTTTCAGCCCTTTCAAACATTTTTATCCTTTATACATTAACATTCATTCTAATTTGATTTTTTTTTATTATTTTTAATTAAATTACTACATGGAATGAAATTCTGTCGCATGTTCATAGGTGAATTGCTTACTTACAAGTAACTTTAACATAGAACTAAATTAATGTTTTTTAATAACAACATATTTAGTCCCAAACTAATTTTATTTAAAACTCATCCTGACCCGAACAAATTCTGGCAAGTTACCCAACCCAACCCGCATATTTTGTCAAGCATAATTCTACCCACAATCATCATGTCAAAGTGAGATTCTATTTGATGGAGCTTTATGTATCTTAGAGAGAAGATTTATGTTCAATTTCTAGAAATGAGTATGGTATAGTTGAAGATTAAATTAGTAAGAAAAATTAGTTTGTTAATAAAGGAAAACGACAAAGCAGCCCCTTTTCTTAAATGAATGTCGCCCCAAAGACAAACTACATAGCAATTAGATGTAGACCAAGGCACCAAGCTATAATCAAGCTATATACATTTATAGTTACTTTTATATATTTTTACAATTATAATTTATATAACATATATTATTTAATAAGCTCGAGCTTTTAACAAGCTGATCTCTACTTGTTTAGACTCATAGCTAAGCAAAGCACTAAATTAGTAGGGAAAAAAAAGTGGCATTTTAATCAAAAATTATCTAATAAAAAAAATCAAGATACAGAAAATTGTTTTCCACTTAAACCGATTAAAATATCCACACAAAAGAAATCTAAAAAACGAAGATTTTCATCAGCTTGTCATAAATTTTTATCTAATATTAAACTCTAAAAACGTCTTTTATCAATTTTTGCATAATTTTTTATGTTAAACAATTGACAAAATACTCATTCCTCTCACTGACATTAAATACTGAAAATACACGCATTTAACTTGTACACACACTGCTAACCCAAGAGCAGAAGATGATGATGTACCTTCTGTTCATAATGCTGTGATAAATCTCATGATCTTAGCTTGTGCTTTCTCTTTCTCGTCTGGACCGTCCAGATCACCAATATTGTCATGATATTCCTATACATATTCCCCAACATAAACATGTGTTAGTAGGTGATTAGATTATAAACAAACAACTTAGTAAGTAATAATTCAAAATTATATAAAACAAAAGATTTTCATTTCTTTAGTACAATAAAAAGTTCATAAATATAATCCCAGTTGAAGAGTCGTGGCAAAATGTTATATAATACCTGAAGCACATTCTTGACATCGTTTTTAGTTAGCTTTTGTTGCTTAAGTAATAACTCGATTCTTGCTCTTATCCGAGGATGCCTGCAATGTTGTGGTTCAAGTGAAAAAAAATCTTTAGCAGAAGAATTCTGAAAAACAAAAAACAAATAATAATAATAATAATAATAACAACTAAATAAATAAATACATAAAATTCAGAGATCTGCAAAACAACTTACTCGGAGGTCCAAAGATGACCTAAAATAACCGCAATTAACTGTACCATCACAAAGGGAAGAAATTAAAATATCACAAAATTAGTCCATACCATACTACCCTAACAAGGTTTTAAAAAATCCTGAAGGAGAATAAACAAATAATCGGTATGAGAACAGAGACTGGTCTTGTTAACAACAAAAGTCAAACAGTCAACTACTAACCTGAAGAGAATAGAGTCCAGATTCTAGCTTTCTATTGTACTTTTCTTCTTCATCCATCTGCAACAGTAAAATAATAACCATTAATCACAGCAACAATATATTGTCAAGAGAAAATGAGTAAGAAAATTAAACCTCTAGATCATCAAGTTCAATGTCGTTCAGTCTTTCAGATTCTTCTTTCACTCTATTTGAATATCTAAAAAGAAAATTTAGGGCAAAAGAATACAATTTAAATAAGTCTCATCTTATGTTGCTAGTGAGATGAAAAATAAAACACAATAATTACCTCATGTAAAGCTCCATAAGCCGGTCTATCTTTTCAAACTCATTTTCCACAAATTTGCTCAGTAGTCTTTCCCTTCTTGAACCCTTCAAGATTCCACCTGTTTGGTATTGTGTTTTGCAAATGATTATTAAATCATTGCTTTTTCAAGTTTTATATATTCAGTTTCTAACAATTGGATATAGGGAAATTGATTTTGTTTGTCTAATAATCGTCAAATAATCAGTTCCAGTGTTGCTGTCAAAAAATAGATTTTAATTATCTGATTATTCAGGGTTCATTTTCTTATAAAACGTTAAATCATCAAAATTTGCAAACACTCGAACAACTAATTATCTAATTATCAGATTATCACTAGTTCAAACAGCAACATCATATTCAAACACCATCTCCAATAACCATTTTGTTACAAACAATTATTCAATTTTGACTAACCGTTATGTCAAACACCCATATATAAGCTAAAATGACTCAGAAAACAAAAACATAACCATATGCTTCATTATCAATATAAAGAAACTATAGATACAATGAAGAAAACTATAAGAAATACGATACATAATTTTAAGTGATCGTCAAAAACCTACAACTTTCACCAAAATTGCAGTGAAGTCATTAAACAAATTTTCAGGTTGATACATTCATAAAAGCTTATTTATTTTCAAATGTATATATCATAGAACAATGAGTAGGTTACATGTGATTTTGTGAGTGAACACCAGTACACCACATGTGCAGAAGTAAGACTTAACTGTTTATCAATGAGCGTAAATATTGTTTCTTTGAACAAGAAACAAATTAAAATGCCTCGTGAGAACCAGCATGTAAAAATTTACTTTCGAGTTTAACAAAAAATATTGAAGAACCTAATCAACCAAAACATCTGTCTAAGACAGTAAGACTTAACCTTTGTTTTTTAACAAAGTATGTAAAGTTATCTTTTTGTGATGATAACCCCATATGTATATCATAGTTATAACCTCACACAGAATACCAACTGCAAAAGGGCATGGTCAGCAAAATCTTATAAACCAGTGAATCTATAAATTATTAATTAATTTGTACATCTATAGTTAGGTTTTGGCATTTTGTGTTAGTTTAAACTTGTAAATTGTAATTAAGTAAAAGAGAAGGGTTTAGTTTTATTATTTTGGTGTATGTTTATCTAGTTCTAGATTCTTGTTTTTTAGTTAAAGGTTTTATCTTTTGTTTATGGCTATATAAGCCGAGGTTTGTTTAAGATTTTTATTTTAATTTTAATAAAGAGTTCAGCAAATTCTTTATCTCCGTTACCGATTTCAATTGGTATCAGATCCGAGTGTTTAAGGAGGAAGAGCGATCGAAGGAAGGAGTTCAAGGTCAAGGAAGCAGCCAAGCAAGGAGGATTCGAAGGACTGAATCAAAACAATGGCAGGCGAACCAGCTGAACACGCGATCGTACAAGTCAAGGAAAACAACTCGGCTTCGCTACAATGCCCTATCCTCACGGCAGACAATTACAATGTCTGGGCCATTAGGATCAAGGCTGTATTCAGGGTTCATGGGATCCTTGAAGCAATCGAACCAAGGGCTGGTACAGTAGCAGACGCCAAGAAGGATGACATGGCGATTGCCCTGCTGTATCAAGCAATTCCTGAAGAGATGGTGATTCAAGCTTCTCAGTACAATACGGCTCAAGAGATGTGGCATGCCCTCAAAACAAGATTTGTTGGAGCAGATCGCCTTCATGAAGCAAGATTGCAGACTCTGCAATCTGAATTCGAAGGGCTGAAGATGAATGAGGATGACTCAATCGATGAGTTTGCTACCAAATTGAGCCAACTCGTATCGAAGTCAAATAGCTTGGGTTCAACGATCAAAGACAAGACCTTGGTGAAGAAGCTATTAAGTTCAGTACCGAACAAATTCATCGCGATAGTGGCATCAATTGAGCAATTCGCAGACCTGAGCACAATGTCTTTTCAAGAAGCAATTGGACGACCTAAAGCCTTCGAAGAAAGAATCAAGCCCAAGGATCAGGGATCAAGATCAAGCTCAAGCTCAAAGGGGGACCAGCTCTTGCTATCCTACGAAGATTGGCAAGGCAAGAAAAGACAGGAAGCCTCAAAGTGAATTGGAAGGGATCCAACAAGCCTGCAGTACGAGGCAGAGGCCGAGGCAGAGGAAGTTTTGGCAAGGGCAGAGGCCAAGACAAAGGCCAAAGCTCTTATCATCAGGGGCAAAGTTCCTATCATCAGAGGAAGTTCAAAGACAAGACAAAGGTTCAGTGTTTTCGGTGCGATGCTATGGGCCATTACTCAACCGAATGCCCTACCAAACCAAGGCAGGAGGAAAGTAATCTAGCCCAAGCAAGTGATGAAGGACCAGCCCTTATGCTGACTATTGGAAAAGAAACTCAGGCAGAATCCGTGCTACTGAATGAAGGCAATATTCACCCAAAAAGATATGAAGAGGCTGAGAATGATAACTGGTTCCTAGATAATGGAGCCAACAATCATATGACAGGTAATAAAGACATGTTTGCACAACTCGACAGCACCATCACTGGAAGGGTAAGGTTCAGAAATGGGTCCTATGTCGAGATCAAAGGAAGGGGAAGTATAATAGTGGAATGCAAGACAGGAGAACAGAGGATTCTTACGAATGTGTACCTGATCCCCTCCCTTAAGAGCAACATTATTAGCCTTGGGCAACTGACTGAAGTGGCTTATGAAATTCAGATGAAAGGGGAGCTATTATGGGTAAAGGAACAAGATAGAAACCTGCTTATGAAGGTCCCTCAAACAAGTAACCGGCTGTACAAGGTCAAAATAAAGGCTGCGGCTCCTGTGTGTCTGCTAGCAAGGGTGGACAGTCCAGCCTGGTTGTGGCATGCCAGGCTGGGCCATGTGGGGTTCGACTCTCTAAAGCTGCTGACCACAAAAGGGCTGGCAAGGGGAGTTCCAGCAATTGTCCATCCATCACAATTATGTGATAGCTGCTCACTTGGAAAGCAAACCAGAAACTCCTTCCCAAAGCAATCCCAATATCGAGCAAGTCACCTGCTTGAACTGATCTATGCTGATGTTTGTGGGCCCATAACACCAACCACCAAAGGAGGAAACAGGTACATGCTGCTGCTGGTTGATGATCACAGTCACTACATGTGGGAATTCATCATAAAGACAAAGGATGAGGTGTTCGATTGTTTAGACAGGTTCAAGAGAGACATTGAGATGGAGACTAGGTGTACCATCAGAAAGCTGCGAACTGATAATGGTGGGGAGTTTACATCCAGAAAACTAGAAGAGTTGTGCAACAAGGCTGGGATCCAACACCAATACACATCCCCATACTCTCCACAGCAGAATGGGGTCGTAGAAAGACGAAACAGAACAGTATTGGATATGACCAGGAGCATCTTGAAGGCAATAAGACTTCCACAAGACTTGAGGGCAGAAGGCATAAGGCACTCCATCTACCTCCTGAACCGGATGACCACAAAGGCTCTAAATAACACCACTCCTTATGAGATTCGCTAGAGCACATCAGGGTCTTCGGTTGTTTTGGATATGTGAAGACCCTAGCAACCGGTCAGAAGAAACTTGATGACAGAAGCACAAAGATGGTGCATCTTGGAACCCAGCCAAGAACCAAAGCGGCAAAGCTTACAGAATGTTCAATCCAGCAACAGGGAAGGTGCATGTAACTAGGGATGTCAAGTTCGATGAAACAAAGGGTTGGACCTAGGAAGAAACAAGCAAAGAAGGAGGGGTAAAAGACAATTTCAACTGGACCAGCTTTATAGTTCAACAAAGTCCAGGTGAAACAGAAGTTGAAGACCAAGAAGCTGAACAAGGGATTCCAGGAGACTATGAACTCTCTGATAATGGATCAGAGTGGAGCAGCCCAAGCTCAACAGTAAAAGAAAGAGGCCCAATGTTACCAAGAGAGATTGAAGACCAAGATTAGCCCTATGATCCATCCATTGCAACAGAAGAAACATATGATGACACACCAGTTAGGGGGCTGAAAGCATTAGAAGAATTGGATGATGCTGAACTAATGCTCATAGGTGATGAACCAAAGAGCTACTCAGAAGCAAGGGCAGTTAAAAAATGGCAGGAGGCAATGGAGGCTGAGATAACTTCTATAGAAAGAAATCAGACTTGGTCTCTCACAAATCTGCCAGCTGGTGTGAAACCCATTGGGCTGAAATGGGTTTATAAAACAAAAAGGGATGCTCAGAGAAAAATCACAAAGCACAAAGCCAGGCTTGTAGCAAAGGGCTATGTGCAGCAATTCGGGGTTGACTATGAGGAGGTTTTTGCTCCTGTGACCCGAATGGAGACTGTAAGGCTACTATTAGCCATAGCAGCTCAACAAGGCTGGCCTGTACATCATCTAGATGTTAAGACAGCCTTTCTACATGGAGAATTAAAGGAACAAGTCTTTGTAAGTCAGCCGGATGGTTTTGTGAAGAAGGGAGCAGAAGATAAGGTTTACAAGCTCGCTAAGGCCTTGTATGGGCTAAAACAGGCTCCCCGAGTCTGGAACACCAAACTAGATTCAGTTTTGAAGAACTTGGGTTTCCAGAAATGCAAACAAGAGCCTGCAGTGTACATCAGGGGAAAGGGTCAGAATACTCTGATCATGGGATTATATGTAGACGATTTGCTGATCACAGGGGCTGGCATCGAAGAAATCAGAAGGATAAAGAAGGAGATGGAGGTTAACTTTGAGATGCCTGACCTGGGTATGTTAACATACTACTTGGGTATAGAAGTCAAACAAGACAAGGAAGGGATTTCCATATGTCAAGAAGGATATGCAAAGAAGATACTGAAGGAAACAAACATGAGCAACTGTAATTCAACTACTTTTCCTATGGAACCGGGGCTGAAGTTGTCAAAGGAAGATAAGAGTCCAAGTGTTGATCCAACTTTGTACCGAAAGTGGGTAGGATGCTTAAGGTACTTGACACACACAAGGCCGGATGTGTTGATCCAACTTTGTACCGGAAGTGGGTAGGATGCTTAAAGTACTTGACACACACAAGGCAGGATCTGAGTTATTCGGTTAGATATGTGAGCAGATTTATGCAGGAGCCTAAGCAGACCCATATGCAAGCTGTAAAGCAAATTCTCAGGTATGTTAAAAGGACATCAAGTCTAGGAATATGGTACAAGAAAAATGGCAGCAAGATACTTCATGGTTTCAGTGACAGCAGTCACTTGGTTGACAGGGATGATGGGAAAAGCACAACTGGCCTGATATTCTTCTATGATGAAGCTCATGTGTCTTGGAATTCTCAAAAGCAAGCTAAGGTAGCACTTTCTTCCTGTGATGCAGAATTTATGGCTGCTACAAGTGCAGCATGCCAAGCCATATGGCTGCAAAGGTTGCTAAGTGAAATACTTGGAGTCAAGGAGGAGGCAGTAACCATAGAAGCGGATAATCAGTCAGCCTTGGCATTAATGAGGAATCCGGTTTTCCATGGAAGGAGTAAGCACATAGATACGCGGTATCACTTCATAAGAGAGTGTGTGGAGAATGGAAAGATCAAAGTAAAACATGTAAGTGGGGCTGAACAGAAAGCAGATGTGCTGACAAAAGCTTTACCAAGAATCAAACATGAAGAAATGAGAAGGAAGATTGGACTGAAGAAAATTACAAGTTTAAGGGGTTGATTGTTAGTTTAAACTTGTAATTAAGTAAAAGAGAAGGGTTTAGTTTTAATTATTTTGGTTTATGTTTATCTAGCCCTAGATTCTTGTTTTTTAGTTAAAGGTTTATCTTTTGTTTATGGCTAATTAAGCCGAGGTTTGTTTAAGGTTTTTATTTTAATTTTAATAAAGAGTTCAGCAAATTCTTTATCTCTGTTACCGATTTCATTTTGCTCATAAATTTCAAGTTTTCAAATGGATATTATTATGTATACATACAAAAGATTGCAAATATAATGTACAAAACAATTGATCATCTTGAAAATATGTACAACATGGAAAAAGGAAAGAAAAATGATGAGAGAAAAAACAAATAGATACACATAGAAGATAAAACTACACTTGCCTTCTTACCAAAAAGTGATGCAACTAATGATATAAGACGCTCCTCCAATTCCTCTTTAGATCTCTTCTTGTTTTTGCTTGTTGGAATCTGAAGTTAAATCAAAACAATGTGATGATATGTAGATTTCTTTAACTTTGAAAACATAATTTATGCTGTAAAACAATCAGGCATCAGCTATAGCTTGCAACAAATAGTAGATGATTTAATAAATGCACCAGACTATCCAACTAAATCAAAAATTTTAAATTTCAAGTACCAAGACCAAACTTTTCATCTATCTCAGCATCATCCATGGTTAGGGGTATTAAGTTTTTGAATTGGATTCGGAAATCCTCGAATTTCGATTCAATTCGAATAAAAGTCTGATATTGAATTTCGAATTTGTGATTTCCCATTCAATTTAAAACTTGAATTAAAAAATATTTCTGTATAGTTAAATATATATAAAAATTGTGACTTATAATTGTGTTATTTAGTTTAAGGTTTTGATCAATTAATGGTTTAATATTTAAAGTTAGCATCAATTTCGTAAATAAAGTTTCAACAGATTTTTTTAACTAAATTCGAATTGAATTCTAATAGAATCATATTTCGAATTTGATATTGAATTTGAATTTTGAATTGGTTTATTGGAATTTATTTCGAATTTGAATCCATCTCAAAAATTCAAATTTTGAAATTATTCGATTTGAATTGTTCGAGTCATTCAAAATTTGATTCTTTGAGCACCACTATCTACTGTGCATCTAGAACAAATTCCATGATTACCAAAAACACAAACGCTCGAGAGATCAACAAATACCCGAAGATTACTATAAACACAAGCATATTGTACTGACCCAATCTTGTTTACAGTGTTGTAAAAATCGCTAATCGCTAGTCGGTCGGCGAGGTAGGGACTAGGGATTAATCGGGATTAATCAGATTGGAATTTTATATGTAATTTTCAAAATTATATACATATATACAATTTTTTTATATATAAAATTTTAAATTCCTACATATTTTAACCAACTAATTCATGAAAGCCCATAAATAATAAAAATTTCAACCCAAAAAAAATATAAAAGCCCATAAATAAGAAACCCAACATAGCCCATAAGATTAAATCTTATCTCCCGGTCGTTCATTCACTTCTTCGTCCCTCCCGCTCTCGGTTAGGGCAAACACAGGCGACAATGAAGCTCGATCGTGACGATTGTGTGCAGCGATTGTGAGCAGCAGGGATGAATCGAAGATGGAATCTGCGTGCAGGTGAGTTTTCTTGGTCAATTGTGTGGTCGATCGTTGTTAGTCAGCTTGATTTTGGAGTCTGATCGTCGAAAACCCTAATTTTGTTGTGCTTTGACCGATTTTTTACATCAAAAACGATTAATTTGATCGATCGATTAGAGCCGATTAGGCCGACTAGGTCCGATTTTGACCGGCTAGGACCGACTACGATTAATGGAGCGACTAGGCTAAAATTAATCGGCTAAGGGCCGATTACCGATTAATCCCGATTAATCGGCCGCCTAATCGCGATTTTTACAACACTGCTTGTTTATGAATAAACTCATAGCTCCTATCAATTAGACTATTTAAGAGGGGAAAGCTTCTAAATATTGCAGATGAATTCATTTGTGAGCACGGTTTAAAAAGGCAGTCCGAGGCGCGCCTCGAGACGTACGCCTCGGCCGAGGCGTCCAAAAATAGCCTATGAGGCGTAGCCTCAGTAGGGGGAATGAAACCTAAGCCTCAGGTTGTTCGAGGCGGTTTGAGGCGAGGCGGTGAGGCTTAAGCCTCACTGAAGAAACCCTAAATGAAGTAAATCACGAGGACCTGCTCATCTTCACTCGGTTTCATTGGAGTTGTGGTCGTCGGAGCTGTCTCCTGCTCGTCGGTCGGCATCAACTCGTCAAGTGTCAAATCAGATACACTTGAATTTGATTTCTTTTGCTCCTTGAACCAAGGTCAACTCACTGACTCAGGTTCGTTTGATTTCGATCAAAGTTATTACCTCCATTCAATTGATTTATTCTGCTTCTCGATCCAAGTTTTCTTCTGCTCCTTCGAACAAAGCTATGTGACGTGTGTTAATTTCTTATGCTCTTCCTTTAATTTCTTTTAACATATAACCCCTCAATCTTTATTTGTTACTATTTTGGTCTCCAAGCTTGACCTAAAAATTAAAATACTAATTTTGGTTGTATTTATAGCTTTTATATATTGTACAGGAAGATTATTAATAAATTAATTTTTAAATTTATACATAAAAAGTATAAAGTTAACGTTATATATACAAAAAAAAATAATACACTATAAATTAATATTTGTTTAGTGTTAATTGTGACTTTTATGAAATGTATCTATAATTTTCATTCTTTTTTAATATAGTTTTGAGGCTTACGCCTCGGTCCGCCTCGAGGCTCATTTCCGCTTTTTTAAACCTTGTTTGTGAGTAAACTATAATGCCTTTAAAACTATGTAAGAATTACTTATTATAAAACTATGAATAATGAAAGCATATGATTGTAAGAAGTATACTTTTGTGCGCAACACATAACTATAGCAAAAATAAAAAATAAAAAAAATTTAAGAATCCTACTTGGAGGCAGGCAGCATACTAAAGATATAAAAAGTACAACACAATTAACATTTGATATAAGTGAAGGAAAATGAACTTGCCTTACCCATGAAAGCAGGGAAAGCAGTCTTAAGCCCCATAACATCCACAAACCGTTCACAGGCAGGTGGGTAATTCGTCAATGCAAAATCAATAGCCCTAATCGCAGACCCATAACACATTTTCTTCTGATTCATAATAATAATCATCAACTCAACCCCTTCAGCCTTCAAAAACCTCTCCTTATTCTCCAATGGCATCAACAAACAACACAAACAATCAAACAGGTTCTCCACCATCTCCTCCTCATCCAAACTCCGTGGATCCCTCGACTTATACATTGCAACAGCCTGCAACACCACATCCACACCATTCATCTGCCCTAACCTCTTCTGATTTGCCACACTACTTTGAAGCAAAATAGCTAATATCTCAGAAGCATATTGCTTATTGCTATCAAATTCCCTAACTTTAATCTTCCCAACAATCCACCTTAACAACTTAGTCCGTTCACACACCATCTCCGCCACTGCAGGCTTCACTTCGATCAAATTCTCAATCGTTGAAAGTGTACTGTAAACCGCTGCAACCTCATCTGCATCCGACTCAGATAACCGCAACAGATTCTGCACTAGCGATTCAAGCACGTTGTTCTCAATCAAACAATCAACTAGAATCTGAGCAGGCTCATCGTTCTCGTCTAGCACGTCTTCATCAGTGAGGTCTTGGAGAAGACCTACAACATCAATGGCGATATCAGTGTTATCGTGAGTTAGAAGATCAAGAATCGATGGAATCACGTTGAGGTTAACTAGGTCAGGGTAGAGTTCCGGGGCGCCGGCGAGGATCTTAAGCTTCTCAATTTCCTCGTGGAGCTCGATTTCGGAATCGGCGAACTTCTCCGGCTGGTCAGGGTACTTAAGACGGCCGGCGATATTGTCTTTCAGACGGCGTTCGAAGGAGAGGACGAGCTTCTTTAGGGTTTTTATGTCGAGTGCTTCTATTGAGTGATTTGACTTCTCGATTTCTTCTAATAAAGAGAAGTCGACGTCACCGTTTGCGACGGCGAATGAATCTTCGCCGGCGTTACTGCCCTCGCGCTTTCTCTTGGCTACGTGGGGGTTACGCTCGTCGGAAACCTCCATTGTGTGGTAGAGTTCGCCTGAAAATTTTCGAACACCCTAAAAATTATGTTTCAGATGCATATCAACCAAATGGGCCTCAACTAAATGGGCCTTAAACACTACCGTTTAAAGTTTTAACTTTTAACGTTTTTGTTTTGCAAATTTCTCTCCTTTTTTGTTTTTTATTTCTTAAAATTTTGTTCTTCAGTCAACTGTTTTAATTTTTGTTGTTCATATAGTGGCGTGCACGTATGTATCAATGAATGTATGGTTGGAAAGCAGTGTCGGAGCTTGGTCGACGTGAGAGGGGACGGAAATTTTTGAAACCCAAAAAACACGTTAATTTTTTGAAGCGAGGGGACGAAACCACTATTTTTAACTAAAAATAAAATTTCGGCCGAAAAAATAACACTACAGACGGAAAAAGAGGGGGCCATCGCCCCCTTCCCCTCGCCCCAATGAAGCTTCACCAATGTTGGAAGGCATCGGTTCACCTTAAACTTTTTTAGTAATATATATATATAATTATATAAACCCGAGTATTGCACGCATTTGAATAAAAAAAATGACGCAACCAAAATAAATTTATGATGAATCACACAATCTATTGTATACAAAATACATTTTATAATTACAGATACAAATTATAAATCTCTTAAAACTTCTTTATATACAACGCGTTGGACATATTAGTAACATTATCATCTTTATCAAAAATTAAAAGTTTCAAACCACTATTGTTTTCTGACTCTGGATAAAACAACATACAATTGTTCATGAATGATGGTTGTTTCAATAACAAACCTGCTTTTGGTAACGGTTGGCCTTAACTTTTATTTATTGACATTGCAAATGATATGTGAGAATAAATTGTCTTATTTGAAATTTAAACAAAACTTTCTTGTCTAACGGGGTAAAGTGATTCTAGGAATGTATTTAATAGTATGTAAAAATAAATCAATTTTAATGTCGGATACATACCTACAAACGGGTTGTCTATTATTACCTCGTTCTCAATATCGTATATGTATAATTGAGAGAATTTAGGTTTAGAACCATGTCGGATAAAAGATTTCCCATGCTATGATAACTTTGTCACTCAATTTAAATATAAATAAAACATTGTCTTTGTTAATAGAAAAATAAACATTTCTACCTATGAACGTAAATGAGAACATTGAATTGTAACGAAAAATGTTCATAAATAAATCTACTTTGACAATCTGAATCATTATAAATATGCTTATAATTCGGCCATTTTTTGAGATGACAAAGTTGATAAACAAAGTCAAAGTTTTCTTCTATTGACATGGCATTATATTTTCCACAATCCAAATAAAGATTTATTGCATTTTGAAGTGTTTAATATTGTATGTCATTGGCGATGTCCTTGTTTAAAACTATAGAAAAAATTTAATTAAATAAATTAAGTTAATAAAATATAAAACGTTAATAATAAGTATTATTGATGTAAAAACGTAGTATAGATTAAAAATTTAGGAATTTTAAATTTTTTAACATATGATGCACTAATTATATTATGAAAACATAAATAAAAATTATTTTTTAAAAAACCTAACATAGTTGTGAAACTGACGTAAAAATGAATCGTATTAGTTATATTTGAATTAAAATATAACTTTTCTACATAAGTTATGTTTGTATTTATACAATATACCTTTGATTTTTAACAAAATATTATTAAGATATAATCTTAATAATAATCAAATAAATGTTAAAAGAATAACAACTTAAATTTGTCATCATAAAAATAGTATTGGTTTAATTTAACATAAAAATAGGATCTACTTATTTTATTTTTTACTTATAAATTGACACATGTCAATAATTATTTAAAATTTAGTATGGGGTTGACACATGTCAAATTTAAGGAAAGATTGACGTGATATTGACACATAAGCAAAAATATTTTCTTTTATTATAAAAACTAGGTAAAATCCTGTGTATTACACGGGTTGAAAATTGAAATATTATGTACTTTGTAAGAAAACTTGTTTTAAATTCTTTTTTTGTAAAAAATGTTATTTTTACATAACTTTTATTTTTCGTAAAACTACAAATTTAAAATAATTTATTTTTTAAAAAATTGATTTTTAGAAAATTTTCATATTTGTAAACTTTGTTTAAGTCAGTTTTTTAATAAAAAAAAGATTTCATTTTTTATTTATTAAAACTATTTTTAATGTCAAAAAAGTATATAATATCATAAGTTTTTTGATTTAAAATTCTTTAATAAATTAAATACTATATTATAATTATCATTTAATTATGAGAGATAATGATTGAAAAGATTAAAAAATGACATGTGATAATAATTCATTAGAAACAAGACATGTGACAATAGTGGTCTAATAAGCTGACATGTGGCAAAAAGTGTCACGCCCCCACCTCTCGTCACATGAGATGATGTCATTCGTTGTTCTGAGAAGGTTGCGGAAGCATAGTGGTGATTTCTCAAAGATGAGGTGTGACTTACTTGATCCGGTATTACAACACACAGATTAACTTAAAGTAAATACATTACATGGTTTCGTCATTACAACCAACATTATCGTTTACAACTAAATTTATTATACAAACTAATTTATTTAATTACAAGTGGTTGAAAGTGCAGCCTCACCGTGATCACTGTCTCCCTGCAAAAACGTTTGAGTTTGAAAGATCAGCACAAAGCTGGTGAGTCCGTAAAGTTCAAGTTCAACAGTATGAAATGATATGTCAGTTTAATATATATAGAGTTTAAGATAACCATAGGACCCGTATCTAGTTCCTTCCGGACAATTTACAATTTTATAAAGATACTACTCGTCGGTAAATATCTTGATGCCTCATTATCTTAATGTCTATCACTAACATTAAGAGGATATTTCGGAAACAGGTACAAACATTCACAGCAAGGGGAGTTGCAAGCTCCTAGCAAATGGGTTGTCAGCCGATAGTACTATCATTGTTTCCTGATCGGCCCCACATGGGTTCACTAGATACAGTTTCAAGAAATGAGGGCTTTTGATACTATGATAAAGATACTAACGGCAAAATCCCATGAAATCACACAAGAGTCACATGAAATCACACAGATAACAGTGATACATATCATATGTTCAGAAATAGATTTACAGAGGTACCCCGATGTTTATAAAACATTAAAGATAAAAAGGGTTGTACGAAACTCACCTGAAGTCAGAAGAGTGGTGAAATCACACGCCGAATAGTAATGGTAGCTAAATTCTGCATTAGTTTTGTCACACCCCCACCTCTCGTCACCTCATGTATGATGTCACTGAAATGGTTGCAGAAGCATAGTGGTGATGTCTCTGAGGTGAGGTGTGACTTACTTGATCCGATATCACAAGCACACAGATTAACTTAAAGTAAATACATTAGAAGGTTCGTCATTAACATCCACATTACAGTCTACAACTAAGTTTATTTAATTACAAAACTAATTTATACAAGTGCAAGTACTCCAAAAGTGTGCCCTCACCGGCGATTACTGTTTACCTGCAAAAGGGGTTGAGTTTGAAACGTCAGCACAAAGCTGGTGAGTTCGACAGTTCAATTTAAAACAATATGATATGATAAGTATGTTCTCAGAAAGTTCAGTTCCAGATAACCATGGGACCCGTATCTAGTTCCTTTCGGACTGATATGTTCTTGTTTTGTGAAGATATTACCCGTCGGTAAATATCTTGGTGCCTCATTGTCTTAATGTTTATCACTTACATTAAGAAGTTTTGGAAATAGATAACAAACATTTGCCCCAAGGGGAGTTGCAAGCTCCCGGCAAATGGGTTGTCAGCCAATAGTACTATCAATGTTTTCTATTCGGCCCCACACGGGTTCACTAGATACAGTTCATGAAATGAGGTCTTTTGATACTGTGATAAAGATACTAACGGCAAAATCCCATGAAATCACACAAAAGTCACATGAAATCACACAGATAACAGTGATGCATATCATATGTTCAGAAAAGGATTTACAAAGTTACCCCGATGTTTATAAAACATTAAAAAGAAAAGGGGTTGCACGAAACTCACCTGATGATATAACGTAGCAAAATATCTCGAAGCTCATAATAAAGAGATGATTATGCATTTAGCACGAATTAAGCTTTGTAAATCGTTAATGACGTTGATCAGGTGTTATTAACCATTTACCCAACTCATAAGCTCTAAACGTTTCCCATCCCGTCACCCCAACGTGCATGACTCTAACTACCTTCCTAACCTTACACCTACGTCTTAACTCATGCATAACATTCAGCTCGTGGCATCAAACTACCCTTGACTGGCATTCTTATCATTCTGTCCCATTTTCAATTTAAGTCCAGTCATTAGGGATGACCGGATCTCTCAAACTATGGCTCTGATACCAACTTGAGAGGCCCCGAATTCCCGGGAGTCCTCTCAGTTGGCAAATCATCAAACTCATAGTCATTAAACCGAATGTACATTACGATGGCAGCGAAATATCAGGTGATTACATAAAACATGGCACACATATTATACATATCCAAACAAACTTTCATACATAACACCCGTCTATATAATCCTATAACATAGCCAGTTCATGCCAGGGTAGTTCTCAGTGTATGCTTTAGGGGTGTGCACGGTTCGGTTCGGTTTTTGGCTAAAACCGAAACCGAAACCGTCATAGTCGGTTTTTAGTTATTACAAACCGTTCGGTTTTCGGTTTTTCGGTTTTCGGTTTTTCGGTTTTTTTGTCGGTTTCGGTTCGGTTTTCGGTTTTTTCGGTTTTTTTTACTTAATTTTTGTTTTTGTTATTTTTTTTTCGCTCTTACGTCCAACATTGAAAATACAAACATGTTTAACAATTAATAAATCAATTGATCGAGCACCAATTAATTAAAAAAAACAAAATAATTACCATCATGTTCTTACATTAAAAAAAAAATAAAAAGTAAATAATTAAATATGCAATAATTCCGATATTTACCTTTTAAAAATGATAGATTTTATATAATCTAAATTTTTATCATCTCCAACGGTAGACTTTTTGTATGTTTTTTCCCATTAAATAAGTATGGAAATAACAATATATATATATATATATATAGGGAGGTATTCCATTAAGAACCATTTTTATGTTAGGAACTTGAGGAACTGCATAATACACTTGTACATTATGCTTTAAGTTTTGTACATAGGGTGGTTATTTAAAAGGGTAAAATAGTAACTTCTCCTATTTTAAAGTAAAATTACTTTTATACCCCTAAAAAATGTGGTTCAAAATTAGTTCCTTTGGTTCTTTCATATTTAGTGGTTCTCAATTGAATAAGTCCCTATATATATATATATATATTAATTTTTAAGAAATATTAAAAATCGGTTCGGTTCGGTTTTTTTCGGTTTTTATAAAATGAAAAACCGCAACCGAACCGAAAAATTCGGTTTCGGTTTTTTTCGGTTCGGTTTTTCCCGGTTATTCATTCGGTTCGGTTTTTTAGGTTTGGTTTTTTCGGTTAATTCGGTTCTGGTTCGGTTTTTTCGGTTTTTTGCTCACCCCTAGTATGCTTCGAGCTTTCCTGCTATGCCTTCACAAAACCATTTAACCTGATATACATGCTAAAACAAGTCAGCTTTCGCTGGTGAGTTCTAAGTTAACTTTTCATAAAAATCTTTACTCATTCATATAGGTATATAACATAACATAAGTCATATCATACATAGCATCATAACTCACCACCGACCGAAGTCGGTAGTCACAGTCATACTGTACCTAAAACATTTCATATACATAATATATATGACATCATAACATCAATCTTACGGCACATAAATGTAGCCTGTCCTGTTGACCGAAGTCAACATGCTTGCACAAGACTTCTTAAACTATCAACCCGAAGTCGATAACTTATACATGCATAAGATTTCCTCAACTGGCGACACACAGTCGGCAGGCCTGTTCTTGCACAGGACTTCTTAAACCATCAATCGAAATTGACGGCTCATACCGGTACAAGACTTCTTAACATACATCATTCATACATAACATAGTTTAAATCATTTAAACTATCATATCATACCCAGTCCTTCGCACCGCAGTGCTCAGGTCTTGCCCAACCGCAGCCGGGACATCAATATTACATTTCCTTCTCGACCTCGGTCGATGTCTTTTAAAAATCATTTCCTTCTCAACCTCAGTTGAGAATTCAAACATTCGTTACGTCTCCTCAGAGACTCTTAAAAATCATTTACTTCTCAACTACAGTTGAGACTTAAAATATTCTTTACATTTAAAAAAAACATTCCTTACTTGAAAACATTCTTTTCCTGAAAACATACTTTATCTGATCATAATCAGGTTACAATCACTTTCATAAAATAACTTTGTAACATGCATATCAGCCCAAAATGATAAAACATTTAAAATAGGGCTATAAGAACTCACTTGATGTCTTACTGTAGCAAAATCCCTCGTAAACTGGTACTAACGGTATAACTCTGCATTGGTTTGCGTTTAATTAGCTATCTATACTTTAACTTACAGATTAAATCTTTCTGAACGTTCAATGTCAAAGACATTGCCTTGATAGTCATCAAACCGATATTAGGTTGATAACACACTTGATTAGTCAGAATAAATCTTGGATTAATCAAATAGTTAATGTTGTTGATTGAACTGCTAAAACAGGTTCCTAGACAAATTAATGGCTTAGAACTGACCAATCCTTGTTATTGATTACCCATATATCATGAAATATCACAACATAGCATTAGAATAGGTGTAACAACCATATTTACATACTAATCTGCCTGTTATCATAAACACCAGATTACCATTCCAATGAGTATGTTAATGGTTGTGATTAGTTTGAAACACCTGGATTTCACGTTGCATGTCAAGGATTAATCCAACTAATCCCCTACAGTGTCATAATCACATGGTTTAAACCATTATAACCATTGTTATGATTCCATGCAAACCGGGCATTACAACGGCTCAAAACAAGGATTTACCCGTTAACAGTTCGAGTTTGTTCATTTAAAACCAATCCTAGCCATCATCTAGGCAATAATCAACAACCCTAACTATATCATTACGTTCAGAAACAAGATTTAATCAATCATTATCAATCTAGAAGGTTAAAATGAACCATTACCTTTTCTGACGGATTCCTGCGGTTAAAAAGACGTTCTGGACTTGTATAAACGTTTCTTGATACGATCTAAAAGTTCCAGAGGCTTCAAAACTGAAAATTCAGTGGTTTGGAATAGTGGTTTTTCGTGAAAAGTGGTGGTGTCGTCGACTAGAAGGATAAAAATGAAGATAAGGCTGAAACCTTGACTTATTAAGCCCACATGCGATCTGCTGACGTTTCGCGTACCGCGACAAGAAACCACAGAATCCTTCGCGTACCGCGAAGAAATCCGGAAGATTCAGACATGTTACGTTCTTCGCGTACCGCGAAGGAGTCTTCGACCTCATCCTTAGCGTACCGCGAAGACACCACAAGTTCAATACTTTGAAATACTTCTTCGTTTTTCGCTTCCGGACAATCCGTAACCCCGTTTCGCGTACCGTTTTCGCCCACGTTCACCATTTCTCACATACTTACATCCTGTAATAATTTCGTTTGTCAAATCATCGTGGATTTCAAGCACGTTCAAATGTGCTAAATTTCCGGTTGTTACAAATCTACCCTCCTTACAATAGGTTTCGTCCTCGAAACCTGTTACGTCTCAAACAAATGTGGGTAGAGTCGTTTCATCTCGTCTTCAGTCTCCCAGGTAGCCTCAGATCCTTTTCGGTGTTTCCATTGAACCTTAACTTGCCTAATCATCCTGTTACGTAACTGTTTTTCTTTCGTATCAACAATCGCAATCGGTTCTTCTATGTAATTTAGCTTTTCATCAACTTCAATGTCATCTAACGGCACATATGCTACATCATCTGCTAGACATTTTCTGAGATGTGAAACGTGAAATGTCGGATGAATTCCACTCAGTTCATCTGGCAGATCTAACCGGTAGGCTACCTTACCGACACGTGTCATTATTCGAAAAGGTCCAATGAATCTCGGACTCAGCTTTCCTCTTTTCCTGAATCGAATAACTCCCTTCCATGGTGAAACTTTTAACAGTACTTGATCACCCACTTCAAACTCTATTGGTCTTCGTCTTTTGTCGGCATAGGACTTTTGTCGATCCTGTGCAGCTTTCATTCGTGCTTTAACTAATTGAAGCTTTTCAGTCAATTCAGTTACTGCAGCTTTGCTTCCCACTTCTTTCTGTCCTACTCCTCCCCAACACACAGGTGTCCTACAACGTCTTCCGTACAATGCCTCGTATGGTGGCATTCCAATACTGGCATGATAGCTGTTGTTGTATGAGAATTCCACCAATGGTAAATGATCATCCCAGCTACCACCAAAATCAATGATACAAGCTCTCAGCATATCCTCTAAGGTTTGGATAGTCCTTTCAGATTGTCCGTCGGTCTGAGGATGATACGCAGTGCTGATATTGAGTCTTGTGCCCATTGATTCATGAAACTGTTTCCAGAATCTTGAAACGAATCGCGTGTCACGATCTGACACTATAGAAACTGGAACTCCATGTCTTGTAATTATTTCTTTCACGAATAATTCAGACAGTTTCTCCGACGTATAAGTCTCACGTATAGGCAAGAAATGAGCACTTTTCGTTAACCGGTCAACAATCACCCAAATAGTATCATGACGTTTCGCCGTGAGAGGCAACTTGGTAATAAAATCCATGGCTATGTGTTCCCACTTCCATTCTGGAACTTCTAGAGGTTGCACATAACCATAAGGTTTCTGATGTTCCGCTTTTACTTGCGCACATGTCAAACATTTATTTACGTACTGCATCACATTGAACTTCATACCTGGCCACCAGTAATCCTTTCGGAGGTCTTGATACATTTTCGTTGTACCAAGATGAATAGAGTAACGTGACTTATGTGCTTCGTCTAGAATCCTTGACCTGATGTCCCCATTTCGCGGAACCCACATTCGACCAAATCGAATCTTAACACCAAATTCATTTTCTTCTAGATTCTTAACTTGACCAAAGATTCTTTCAAATCCAACATTTTCTTCCTTTAGTCCTTCCTTCTGTGAATCTTTGAGTTCATTCAGGAAATCTGGTGTTATCACCAAACTGTAAGACTTAATCCGTATAGCAGGGTGTTCTGTCTTGCGACTTAAAGCATCAGCCACAACATTGGCCTTGCCCGGGCGATACAAAATCTCACAGTCATAATCTTTGAGTAGCTCAAGCCATCTTCTTTGTCTCATATTCAAGTCTTTCTGCTCGAAGAAGTATTTTAGGCTTTTATGATCTGTGTATATTGTACATTTGACTCCATATAAGTAATGCCTCCAAATTTTTAAGGCAAACACCACCGCAGCCAATTCCAAATCATGGGTTGGATAATTTGCCTCGTGGTTTTTCAATTGTCTTGAGGCATATGCTATTACCTTTCCCCTTTGCATAAGTACACAACCCAAGCCCAAATAAGACGCATCTGAGTATACAACAATGTCTTCGTTACCATCTGGTAATGTTAAAATAGGAGCTTCGGTTAACTTCTTCTTTAATTCTTCAAAAGCTTGGACCTGAGTTGGACCCCAATCATATTTTACTTCTTTCCTTGTCAATTTTGTCAACGGTGTAGCAATCCTAGAAAAATCCTGAATAAATCTTCTATAATAACCTGCTAAACCGAGAAAGCTACGTACTTCCGTTGGTGTTTTCGGAGGATTCCATTTCATTACTGCTTCTATTTTAGCTGGATCCAACATTATGCCTTCTGGACTAATAACATGACCTAGGAACTGTACTTCCCGTAACCAAAAGGCACATTTGGAGAACTTGGCATACAACTTTTCTCTTCTTAACATTTCCAGTACTTCCCGAAGATGACACACATGATCACCTTCACTCTTTGAGTATATTAAGATGTCGTCAATAAACACAATCACTGATCGGTCTAGCATGGGTCTGCACACCCGATTCATCAAATCCATAAACGCTGCAGGAGCGTTAGTTAACCCAAAAGACATTACAAGAAACTCATAATGTCCATAACGTGTACGAAATGCTGTCTTTGGAATGTCCTGTTCTCTCACCTTTAGTTGGTGATATCCTGATCTGAGATCGATTTTAGAAAACCAACTTGCCCCTTGCAATTGGTCAAATAGATCATCAATTCTTGGTAATGGATACTTATTCTTTATCGTGAGCTTGTTCAATTCTCTATAATCAATGCACATTCTCATGCTTCCGTCCTTTTTCTTGACAAACAACATTGGTGCACCCCAAGGTGACACACTTGGTCTTATAAAACCTTTGTCTAGAAGGTCTTGTAGTTGGGTCATCAATTCTTTCATCTCGGTCGGAGCCAGACGGTACGGTGCCTTGGCGACAGGTTGAGCTCCTGGCACAACATCAATTCGGAATTCGATTTCCCGATCAGGTGGAAGTCCTGGCAAATCCTCAGGAAATATATCAGGAAAGCTACACACCACGGGTACGTCTTCCAATTCTTTTACCTTAGATTCTTTATCGATAACATAAGCCAGATAAGCCCCACACCCTCGCCTCATAAATTCACTTGCCTTAATCATTGAAATGACTTTAGGCACGTTGAACACTTTATCCCCGTAAACCGTTACTGAACTCCCATTAAGAGCCGTTAAGACAATCATATTTCGTCGACAAACAATGTTAGCCTCATATTTGGCCAACCAATCCATGCCCAAAACTACATCAAAACCTCCTAACGTAATCAGAAACAACTTAACAGGGAATCTATGACCTTCTATATCAATGTAACAATCATCCTCAATGGCTTCCGTTACTCTAGTCAATTTACCAATAGCAGTTTCTATGTTAAAGACAGGTTCTATCTTTTTAACATTTGCACACAGTTTATCACAAAAAGCAATAGCCACAAAGCTCATACTTGCACCAGAATCAAATAACACTGAAGCAGGAATACCATTAATCAAGAATGTACCTGTCACCACATCAGGATCTTTGGCTGCCTGATCTTTAGTTATAGTAAAGGCATGAGCTTTTGTGTTTTGCTTTTCCCCTCCCTTGCTACTTTCTGGTTTGTTAAATTCAGTAGTTGTTGCCTTCGGTTTAAAGCAATTCTTGCTCACGTGACCGAATTCACCACAATTGTAACACTTTGGCCTACTCGGGCAATCATAAGAGAGATGTCCCGTCTTTCCACATCGGTAGCACAAAGTAGTCCCCTTAAGACATTCTCCCCTATGTCTCTTTCCACACTTAGGACATGTTTCAAATTCCTCCATTCTAAGCCTTTTCAGTCCTGATTTGTCATTTCTGTGTATTTTAAATTTAGATGACCACTTTTGCTTCGGTTCCTCCTTTGTTGGTTCAGCTTCAACAACATCATCCCAGACAATGCCGCTAATTTCTACGGCTGATTCAAAAGTTCTGGGAGCATGCGCCTTCACATGGGTGCGGACTTTAAGTGGTAACCCTTCCACATATAATTTCATTCTCCGTTCCTCCGTGCTTACCAAATGAGGAACCAATCTTGACATTTCATTAAATTTTGACGTATATTGCCGATGATTCATACGTCCAGCTTTCAGTGTCAGAAATTCTCGCTCCACTTTATCAATTTCATTCTTTGGACAAAAATGTTTCATAACTAACTCCTTCAATTCCTCCCATTTCAAGCCCTCTACATCAGTAGTGGTCTTTGACTGCTTGATGGTGTTCCACCAATGTAGGGCTTCTTCAGTGAATGAATGAGCTGCAAATTTCACAGCTTGGTCTTCCCGGCATTCACTGATAGCGATAACCGCCTCCATAGCTGAGACCCAGTGGCAAGTAGCCACGGCATCCTTCTTACCATCAAAGGAGGGTGGACTGCATCCTTTGAAAGCTTTGTAATCACAACCCTTAAGTTTCTCTGACGTAGAATCACCGTTCTTAGTCCCGGTGATCACAACTTCGTCTTCTTTGGTGCTCCCCTTAGTTCCTTCAGACTTGTCTTTCAGAGTATCCTTTAGTGCTTTTGTAACCAAGGCTGGTAGTTTTTCATCCAGAATTTTACTAACCTCGTCAGAAATAGCCTTTACTACGATAGGCTCTAGAGTAAACTCGATTTCATCTTCCGGTTGTTCGTTGTGCTCGTAGTCGTCTTCATTGACGTTTTCTTCATTCTCGATACGAGGTTCTTTAGGTTCCTGTGGCTGCTTACGTGGTCTACCTCTTTGTCCAGCCATCTAACTACCTACAGGATGCACAATTGATGAGTCAGTACAGGATCAGTTTAGCACGAATTAAGCTTTGTAAATCGTTAATGACGTTGATCAGGTGTTATTAACCATTTACCCAACTCATAAGCTCTAAACGTTTCCCATCCCGTCACCCCAACGTGCATGACTCTAACTACCTTCCTAACCTTACACCTACGTCTTAACTCATGCATAACATTCAGCTCGTGGCATCAAACTACCCTTGACTGGCATTCTTATCATTCTGTCCCATTTTCAATTTAAGTCCAGTCATTAGGGATGACCGGATCTCTCAAACTATGGCTCTGATACCAACTTGAGAGGCCCCGAATTCCCGGGAGTCCTCTCAGTTGGCAAATCATCAAACTCATAGTCATTAAACCGAATGTACATTACGATGGCAGCGAAATATCAGGTGATTACATAAAACATGGCACACATATTATACATATCCAAACAAACTTTCATACATAACACCCGTCTATATAATCCTATAACATAGCCAGTTCATGCCAGGGTAGTTCTCAGTGTATGCTTTAGGGGTGTGCACGGTTCGGTTCGGTTTTTGGCTAAAACCGAAACCGAAACCGTCATAGTCGGTTTTTAGTTATTACAAACCGTTCGGTTTTCGGTTTTTCGGTTTTCGGTTTTTCGGTTTTTTTGTCGGTTTCGGTTCGGTTTTCGGTTTTTTCGGTTTTTTTTTACTTAATTTTTGTTTTTGTTATTTTTTTTTCGCTCTTACGTCCAACATTGAAAATACAAACATGTTTAACAATTAATAAATCAATTGATCGAGCACCAATTAATTAAAAAAAACAAAATAATTACCATCATGTTCTTACATTAAAAAAAAAATAAAAAGTAAATAATTAAATATGCAATAATTCCGATATTTACCTTTTAAAAATGATAGATTTTATATAATCTAAATTTTTATCATCTCCAACGGTAGACTTTTTGTATGTTTTTTCCCATTAAATAAGTATGGAAATAACAATATATATATATATATATATATATAGGGAGGTATTCCATTAAGAACCATTTTTATGTTAGGAACTTGAGGAACTGCATAATACACTTGTACATTATGCTTTAAGTTTTGTACATAGGGTGGTTATTTAAAAGGGTAAAATAGTAACTTCTCCTATTTTAAAGTAAAATTACTTTTATACCTCTAAAAAATGTGGTTCAAAATTAGTTCCTTTGGTTCTTTCATATTTAGTGGTTCTCAATTGAATAAGTCCCTATATATATATATATATATATATATTTTTTAAGAAATATTAAAAATCGGTTCGGTTCGGTTTTTTTCGGTTTTTATAAAATGAAAAACCGCAACCGAACCGAAAAATTCGGTTTCGGTTTTTTTCGGTTCGGTTTTTCCCGGTTATTCATTCGGTTCGGTTTTTTAGGTTTGGTTTTTTCGGTTAATTCGGTTCCGGTTCGGTTTTTTCGGTTTTTTGCTCACCCCTAGTATGCTTCGAGCTTTCCTGCTATGCCTTCACAAAACCATTTAACCTGATATACATGCTAAAACAAGTCAGCTTTCGCTGGTGAGTTCTAAGTTAACTTTTCATAAAAATCTTTACTCATTCATATAGGTATATAACATAACATAAGTCATATCATACATAGCATCATAACTCACCACCGACCGAAGTCGGTAGTCACAGTCATACTGTACCTAAAACATTTCATATACATAATATATATGACATCATAACATCAATCTTACGGCACATAAATGTAGCCTGTCCTGTTGACCGAAGTCAACATGCTTGCACAAGACTTATTAAACTATCAACCCGAAGTCGATAACTTATACATGCATAAGATTTCCTCAACTGGCGACACACAGTCGGCAGGCCTGTTCTTGCACAGGACTTCTTAAACCATCAATCGAAATTGACGGCTCATACCGGTACAAGACTTCTTAACATACATCATTCATACATAACATAGTTTAAATCATTTAAACTATCATATCATACCCAGTCCTTCGCACCGCAGTGCTCAGGTCTTGCCCAACCGCAGCCGGGACATCAATATTACATTTCCTTCTCGACCTCGGTCGATGTCTTTTAAAAATCATTTCCTTCTCAACCTCAGTTGAGAATTCAAACATTCGTTACGTCTCCTCAGAGACTCTTAAAAATCATTTACTTCTCAACTACAGTTGAGACTTAAAATATTCTTTACATTTAAAAAAACATTCCTTACTTGAAAACATTCTTTTCCTGAAAACATACTTTATCTGATCATAATCAGGTTACAATCACTTTCATAAAATAACTTTGTAACATGCATATCAACCCAAAATGATAAAACATTTAAAATAGGGCTATAAGAACTCACTTGATGTCTTACTGTAGCAAAATCCCTCGTAAACTGGTACTAACGGTATAACTCTGCATTGGTTTGCGTTTAATTAGCTATCTATACTTTAACTTACAGATTAAATCTTTCTGAACGTTCAATGTCAAAGACATTGCCTTGATAGTCATCAAACCGATATTAGGTTGATAACACACTTGATTAGTCAGAATAAATCTTGGATTAATCAAATAGTTAATGTTGTTGATTGAACTGCTAAAACAGGTTCCTAGACAAATTAATGGCTTAGAACTGACCAATCCTTGTTATTGATTACCCATATATCATGAAATATCACAACATAGCATTAGAATAGGTGTAACAACCATATTTACATACTAATCTGCCTGTTATCATAAACACCAGATTACCATTCCAATGAGTATGTTAATGGTTGTGATTAGTTTGAAACACCTGGATTTCACGTTGCATGTCAAGGATTAATCCAACTAATCCCCTACAGTGTCATAATCACATGGTTTAAACCATTATAACCATTGTTATGATTCCATGCAAACCGGGCATTACAACGGCTCAAAACAAGGATTTACCCGTTAACAGTTCGAGTTTGTTCATTTAAAACCAATCCTAGCCATCATCTAGGCAATAATCAACAACCCTAACTATATCATTACGTTCAGAAACAAGATTTAATCAATCATTATCAATCTAGAAGGTTAAAATGAACCATTACCTTTTCTGACGGATTCCTGCGGTTAAAAAGACGTTCTGGACTTGTATAAACGTTTCTTGATACGATCTAAAAGTTCCAGAGGCTTCAAAACTGAAAATTCAGTGGTTTGGAATGGTGGTTTTTCGTGAAAAGTGGTGGTGTCGTCGACTAGAAGGATAAAAATGAAGATAAGGCTGAAACCTTGACTTTTTAAGCCCACATGCGATCTGCTGACGTTTCGCGTACCGCGACAAGAAACCACAGAATCCTTCGCGTACCGCGAAGAAATCCGGAAGATTCAGACATGTTACGTTCTTCGCGTACCGCGAAGGAGTCTTCGACCTCATCCTTAGCGTACCGCGAAGACACCACAAGTTCAATACTTTGAAATACTTCTTCGTTTTTCGCTTCCGGACAATCCGTAACCCCGTTTCGCGTACCGTTTTCGCCCACGTTCACCATTTCTCACATACTTACATCCTGTAATAATTTCGTTTGTCAAATCATCGTGGATTTCAAGCACGTTCAAATGTGCTAAATTTCCGGTTGTTACAATGTAGCATTTGAATAGGTGTAATAACCAAGTTTAACATACTAATCTGACTGTTATCATAAACATCAGATAATCGTTCCAATGAGTATGTTAATGATTGTGATTAGTTTGAAACACTTGGATTTAACCTTGCATTTCAAGGATTAATCCAACTAATCACCTACATTGTTATAATCAAATGGGTTAAACCATTATAATCATGGGTATGGTTTCATGCAAACCGTGCATTACAACGGATCAAAACAAGGATTTAACAGTTAAAACATCGTGTTCTTTGTTTACAATCAATCCTAGCCATCATCTAGGCAATAATCAACAATCCTAACTATGTCATTACGTTCAAAATCAAAATCTAATCAATCAAAATCAAACTAGAAGGTTAAAACGGATCATTACCTAATCTAGCGGATATCTGTGGTTAAAACAACGATCAAAACTTGTAGAGCTGATCCCTGGTGCGATCCTTGCGTTCAGAGGGCTTGAAAATGAAGGTTGGATGATGGAAAGTTGATGTTCTTCGCCTGGTGTTCGTCTGAGTTCGAGAGGTGAACAAAATTATAATTTTTGCATGAAATCTGATGAAGTAGATCAGATTATTGCACCGCCACACCCGTCGCGTACCGCAACGATTTTCGGAGGAATCTAAGATAGTTTCCAAGCATCGCGTATCGCGGAGGATTCTCAACCCCTCCATCGCGTATCGCGACGAGCCCATTCGATCAACACTTAGAAATTTTTCTTCGTTCTTCGATTTCGGGCAATCCAGGTCTCCGTTTTGCACACGGTTTTCGCCCACGTTCATCATTTCTCGCATTCTATCGATCTGTAACAATTACAATTATTAAATCAATGTGGATTTCTAGAACGATCAAATGTACTCACATCATTGATGACGTAATTCTCGTATGCAACTGTCACAAGTTTATGTTTAATGAGTTATTTATGTTTTAACTTTCTGATTAGATCTTCCTTTGAAAGTCATCAAACTGATATTAGCTTTTTAATTACTTATTTTAATGTCATTTCATACAATGTATGATAATGTAGGAACCTATACTGATCTAGGTTCCTAATATAAAGTTGATGACACGTTTGATTGATCAGAATAATCTCAGATTAACCAAATAAGTATTGTTGTTGATTATCGTGCTGAAACAGTTTATAGATGAATTTATGGCTTAGAAACGATCAATCCTTTTATTGATTACCCAAATATCATGAAATATCATAATGTGACATTGTAATTGATTTAATGACCATGTTTAACATACTAATCTGACTGTTATCATAAACATCAGATAATCATTTCAATAAGTATGTTAATGATTGTGATTAGTTTGAAACACTTGGATTTAACATTGCATTTCAAGGATTAATCAAACTAATCACATACATTGTCACAATCAAATGGTTTAAACCATTATAATCATTGTTATGATTTCATGAAAACCGGGCATTACAACGGATCAAAACAACGATTTACCCGTTAACACATCGAGTTCTTCGTTTATAATTAATCATAGCCATCATCTAAGCAATAATCAACAACCCTAACTATACCATTACGTTCAAAAACAAGATCTAATCAACCATTATCAAACTAGAAGGTTAAAACAAACTGTTACCTAATCAAACGGATTTCTGGTTGTAAAACAACGATCAGGACTTGTAAACTTGTTCCCTAGCAAGATCCAGGTGTTTAGTGACCTTCAAATTGAAGATTTGATGGTTAAAAGTTGTTATGGTTCGTCTGAAAGTGAAAGAAGTTCGAGAGAGTGATAGAATTTAATATTTCCATGCAATCTGATCTTTTGATCCTATCTGCCAAGCCGACCCATGCCAGGCGCATCGCCCCTCGTGGCCGCTTGGTCCGGGGCGTAGCACGCGAGACCTAGAATCCCAGATCTTTTTCTTTTTCCACGCATACCGCCTAGCTTGGATGTTTGGCGTTAGACGTATCGCCTGGACCCTTTGACTTTAACATTTTTGTATTTTTCTTCGTTTTGCGATTCCGGACAATCTGGAGCTCCGTTTCGCGCACGGTTTTCGCCTATGTTTACCATTTTTCGCATACTATGAACTTGTAATATTACAATAGCTAAATCAACGTGGATTTCAAGCACAACCAAATGTGCTCTCGTCATTGATGATGAAATTTTCAAATGCAATTGTCACAAAAAGATATTTATTTATTATAGTAGTAAGATAAGATGTTAATTAATGACCGATCTCTTAAAAACTTTGCAATAACTCTCTTAAATTTGTATAATAAAATTGCGATGATAATTTAAGTGATATCTGTATTTATTTTGTGGAGAAACAACTACTAAAGAAAGTTTGCTATGATAACGTTTTGGATAGATTTTTAAAAATAAAAACTCGTAGATAACAACTCTGAATGCATTATACTTTCATTATGTTTTTTGCAAATTAAATGAAATTTAGTCTAATTATCTTTTTTAACATGCCTAATTTGATCTTATAACGTTATTTCTACCACCAAAAACTTTGATTAGCAGTATTCATCCTCGATTATAGTTATGATATAGAAACATTACGATTGCCGTATGTAAAGGTTTAAACAAGTTGAGCCAAATTCAAGCTTGTTAAAGCTTGAGATCGAACCATTCTTACTTAAAAGAGCTCGAACTTGAGCTCAATTTGCTTATAGTTTTATTTTTAAAGTTCAAGCTTGGTTTGTAAAACAAATTTCACGATAGAGCTCAACTCGAACTCATTTATTATTAAGTTAGTTAATTTATTTATTTTTACTATATATATATGTGTGTGTGTGTGTATTTATAACTAGACTTTCCATATGTAACATAATTTATATAATTCTTATTATTTTTTAACATAAATTTATATATAAAAGTAATTACTTTTATAAACATACACCAATATAATTAAATAAAAATTTTATCAATAAAAATCTCGCTTAGACTCGCAAGCCGGATTGAGCTTAATACGTGAAGCTCGAGCTTCATATATATTAGTAACTAGGTTAGTACCCCGTGTATAACATAGGTTGAATTAAAAATATATAATAAATAATCATTAGTAAGAATTTAGACAATATAAGAAAGTATTGTTGATACAAAATATGATTAAAATTTTGTATAATTCAATACTTTGATAAATAAATTAGTTATATTATTTCTATAAACACTAACTTTTTCAAAGTTTGTTTCTTTAAACATTTTGTTTAAAATTACTATTTTTTAAAATTGTATATTTATAATAATTTGGATTTTTAAAATGTGTTTTTTAATATTAATATATATTCTTAATGTATTAAAAAATATGTTTCTTAGTTTAAAAATGTAAAAAAAAAGTATTTAATATTTAATATTATTGTTTAATATGAGGTATATTAAATAGGAGAGAGAGACGGGAAATCAAAGTGTAGGTGCTCTAAAAACCTCCCATGTGTCTCTAAAAACTTTGATTTATTAGAATAGATAGATAAATTCACAAGCCGTCTTGATTCACTTACACCGTTAGTCACACGAATTAATAAAATATGATCCTTTGTTTGAATTTTAATATTTTTTGAACGTATAATATGTGTTAGTTTATTTCTGCATTAACTCTTATGCTTAAGACTCTATTTGCACATAAGTTTAGATGGTATTTTTTGTAAGAAATTAATTTATTAATTAAAGAAATCTTTGAGTTTGAGAAGCTTAATTTAAATAAAACAACATATAGATCTAACACAATTATGATGTGTGTGTTCTTCGAATCTTCGAATACATATTTAAGTATTTAATTAAGCACTGCTTAAATTGATTTTGATGAATAAGTTATTTCTGAATATCAACTTTCTCTAGCTACGAGCCAATGTTGCATCGATTAATATGGAAGTTTATTATTGAAAATGAATACAAAGATTTTGGAAGTGAGAAAGATAAATTATTTAATAAATTAGCAAAAACTCACACATTACGATCATAATATGATTAAAAGAAACATATAAAGTTGTCCAACAGATTAATATGAAACATATTTAGAATACACCATTATACATGTATGTTGCGAATAAGAATTTTTAAAAGATAATCTAATAGGAAAAATATATAAGAAAGTCAAAAACGATATTACATGATGCAACGTGTCTATGAACTTCATTACATGTGTTACTTATGTGACATTACTAGTGTGATTAAGTACAAACAAGAAACACATGAAGTTACGATGACCCAGTTATAGAAAGCAAAATAAAGAAAAAAAATATTTATATAATGTTACCTATATTCAGCAGTCAATGTTGGTTTATTATTCAAGATTCTAGCATGTTATCATCAGTCATTATACCAACAATTATTAAATTTTTTTATACAAACAAACGAAAGCTATTTTACATAATATGATCATAGAGTACG
The DNA here is from genome assembly GCA_009363875.1 of Mikania micrantha. Taxonomy (NCBI): domain Eukaryota; kingdom Viridiplantae; phylum Streptophyta; class Magnoliopsida; order Asterales; family Asteraceae; genus Mikania; species Mikania micrantha. The sequence goes on along the minus strand of CM018694.1, from coordinate 57,961,283 downwards.
ATGTAGATGTAACTTGTTTTAAACTTTTAATGAAGCGACAAAGGACAGAGGTTAGGAAAGCTTGATAAAGATACACAACAATCCGGAATGAGATATGTACCCAAGTGTCCATTAGGCATTAACAACATAAAGGATATTTTATTTACTATGTTTATGAGCATTCATTTGAATAATTTCTTTTTCATTCTATGTTTTTGTATTGTTCACATTTTTAAACTGTTTTATTATAATATTAAGTTTTTCTGTAAAAACAATAATTAAATTTAGGGCCAATTAAATATTTTCACTTGTTAAAACCTTTTATTACATATTTATCCAATCATAAAACTACATTACATATCTTCCCTTTCTAAAACAAATATATTACATATTTATCCATTTCATTAAATTTTTTTTACGTATTTCCTATTTTACCCTTAATGAATTAACAAAAAAACAACTTACATATTTCTTTTTACTAAGGGGCAATTTTGGAACATGTACATATTTGTAATTTTAGTTTAACATTGGAGATATATGTAATTTGGATGTTTAATAAGGGGATATATGATAATATCCCTTAAAATTAATAGAAAACGTGTCTCACATCTTACTCACTTTACCCTCGTGTAGAGGTGCACGAACCGGTTAATCAGTCGAAAACCGATTATGAAGTAATCAAACCGATAAACCGGTCAAAGTTTGATCACCAATTTTACTAATAGTCGGTTTGGTTAACAACTAGTTTTTTAAGCTCTAAAACCGAAACCGATATATTTACAAAAAACTATTTAACCGTCAGATAATCGATTTTTACTTGCATATACATGTTAACCGGTTAGGTCTCTTTTAACCTCAAATCGGTCCTAAAACTTTATGTTACATCTTTAAATCATACCGTGAAAGATTATAATAAACTGGCAGGTAAGCGGACAACTAGTTGCGTCGCAACACCTTTTGAATTGCAAAGCCAATTATACTAAAAATAATATTTTGGGTCCTAGGAGCCGCAATGTTATTATGCATGACCCTCTAAAGTCAGTTCAGAAAATTTACAGCTTCTGGAGCTAGGAACCCAATATTTTGGGTCCTAAACTGTTGGTTTTCTAAAATCGATTCAAAAAACTAGTTACAAACCGGTATCAGTCCAGTTACTTTTTTTATTTTTATTTCTACCCCCATGAGTGCACATGCACTATAACTATGACCTTAGAAGCTTTTAAAAAACTTATATTAATTAAAAACAAAAAGTAAAAAATTGAGACATGATTGTTAAAATTTTGATATGGTGCATTAGAGGTGACCAAACCGGGTTTTTTTTGGAACCGGAACCGGTTCCGGCTCCAAACGGTTCCGGTTCCGGTTCCAGTTTTTGACTGGTTCCAACCGGTTTTTTGTCGGTTCAGGTTCCGGTTTTGGCCGGTTTCGGTTCAGGTTTGGCCGGTTTAAGGGTGGAACCGGTTCCGGTTCCAATTTCTCTGAAAACACGAAACCGCCCCGTACCCACCGGTTCAGGTACAACCGGTTCCGGTTTCGGGTACGTTGGCCACCTCTATGGTGCATTGGTGCGTATGGGGCCCAATTTAGCCTTTGAGCAAACGAACAGGCTCCATGCTTTTAATGGAAAATTGACAAAGGCGCAAATTGGAGATCGGAATTCGGAAGCATGTTTTCGGGATGGGCCGGCCTTATTCACTTTTCTGACTCTACTTCCACCACTAAATTAACAATATATGTAAACTTTTAAATATAATATTAAATTTTATTTTTAATACACTAAATAACAGAAATAAAACAAACTATTCCATAGACTATGCTTGAGAGTTAGGGCTAACAAAATGGGTACATGTTAAAACACGATTAGACCTGTTTAGCAAAAAATTTACTATTTAATTTTTATTTTTTTTAAAAATAATAAAAATTAAGAGACTAGACTTCATCATTTTTATTTTTGATACATAAAATATAGAACTGTCATGCTTAAATCACCAAACCAAGTGTTAAACAAGTCTTTTTCAAGTTTATATTTGCATTAATCGCGTCGTCTAAAACCTGTTAAAACACGTTTTGCCAGCCTTATTGAGAGTTGTCTTATGTGCTAGTGATATAAAAGCCATGTTTCATGCGTGTCACACAGCTAATCAAGTTATAGCGATAAAAATATATTGTTTTTTAGTGTTTATATGTTGTTTAATTTATAAAGAAAAGATGGTGTGTAATATTTTAAATTTTTAATTGGTAAAAATAAATATCAGTAGTTTGGCTATCTAAAAACTTTAATAGTAAATATCAGTATCTGATTCCAAATTTGAAATACCGAAAATCTGAAATTTAGAAATCTAAAATTTTGGATTAGAACATGCAAACAAATATCCGAAGTCGGGAAAAAAATTAAAAAATAAAGGAATTTAACTTGTCTAAACACATTATATATAATTTAATGTTTATAAAAAGAAAGGAATTAATGAATATATACCAAATTACATGAACCATAGCTTTCCCTGTGGCTAACATATGCCCACGGTACAAGGTTTATAATCATTCCAAATTATCGGATATCAAATCCTCAAAGTATTGATCCAGATCAGACGTTCCTTTCAGCTTTTGTGATGGTCTTTCGAAGTTGTAGCTTGGATTTTGTATTCCATTGAGACTCTCTATTCTTTTAAATGCAAAAAAAAAAAAAAAAACATCTTTTTCGTATTACATTATTATTTTTTAAATAAATAAACCTTTCAATTTTAGCACAAGTTATTTTGGCGTGAAAATAAAGTTTGATTATTTGTTTATTTTTTTAACAACAAAAGCACAAGCACACAAATTTATCTAGTAAAAACTACTGATTAATATGAATAGAATGAAAAGAAGACAAATTTTAATGTATCCTAATAGAATAGAGATGTTAAAACCATGGTTGTTGAAGTTGACAAGAGCTAGTCAGGCGGTGAGGTGCCGCCTAAGAATTATTCGACGCCAGACGGATTGTAATTTTTATATGTAATTTTACAAATATATATTATACACACACATTAATATCAATAATTTAATATAATGTTTCAAATAATATAAAAAATAAACTTCAACATACTAAGTTAAGTATTTCAAAGTTTAAACTTAAACACATAGCTCAAAGTTTTGGAGATAGATTTTGATGTTTAATGCCTGAATTCGATGTTTTAAACCACTCCCATTAATAAACAACCAACATAAACTATTAATTAAAAAAATAAGTTCTCTCTATTTCATATATACATTCAACCAAACTTAATTTTTAGACTCTCATTTACAACCAACCCAAGAAAATAACTAGTACCAATTAAGGTTTGCCATGTGTCAATTGAAATAAATAATAATAATAAAAAATGCCCAACCTTTGGTTGGTCTAGCAACATTGCCATTTATTTCTGAATTAATTTTTTGTTTCTAATTACTCTGCCGAACAATGAGAAAAAAAATTTGTGAATGGGGCTAACCTTAGAGACATGATAAGGATTGTACTGAAAAATGTTTCTAATAATCATGAATTTGAGTTCTTTTTACCAGAAAAAAGTCAAAAAAAGGTCACCTACTCACCGCCTAGGGATAAATCGACAAGGTTGGAGGCCGTCTAGGCTGATTTTTATAACACTGGTTAAAACAAATTATATAGTTATATGAAAATAGCTAATAATATGAATTAGTTTATTCCATCCGCGCGTTGCGGCGGGTTATCACAGTACACTTTCGAAAGCGGGTATTATAAATATCATTCGCAGCAACATAAATTACAAAGCAAAATCAAATATATCATCACGAACTCTACACAAATTTTTCCTAAAAACATAAAATCATACAAAAACTTACAAATATGTTATAAAAATAATAAAAAAAATTACTCACAAATTTATAAGCAAATCTCTCAAACTTAATAAAAACCCAAATATTTAAAGAAAATTTTCAAATTTAATACTTTTTATCTCTATTTATTACTTTTCAAAGTTGAAAAAACTTTTGACGATTTAAGTCTAAAATTTTAAAACATTAATACATGGATCAGACACTTAAATAATAAATTATGTAGAATATAATTATCTGAATTTATCTAAATTTAATATAGAATATCATAAAAATTTAAATAACACAATCTTATGGTCTTGTTCAATTTTATGTAGCTGATTTTTTTGGTATAAACCATAATCAAACCGTTTGTAACAGTCTTAAATTTTAAAATCAATCGGTTAAAGTTAAAATAAAAATGGACCAAAAAAACGGATAACCGATTTAGACAATTTCACAGTTTTAAACTAAACAGGAAACACTTCATGATACAATTTATTATACGGTAATGATAACTCTCATAGATTAATTTTGTATAGGTTATTTGAGACTTGACATAACATCTAAAAAGTTTGGTGATTGGTGAAAAATAAAAACTTTGAAAACAAGTGCAAACTCTCGAATGTTTGCTTGGTTATGAAAATTTGGGTCATTATTTTTCGAAATAGATTCTAGAAAGATGAAAAATAAGAAACACGTTGAATACGTTTATTCATATAAATATTCACAAAAACATGTTGTTATTCATTCTATTATATATAACTCACATATCATATTAACTCGTTTATTCGTTTCTCCTGTTTACATGAGCATTTTATATTTAAAGAAAACAAACAAATGTCCAAAAATAGTATCGTTTGGTCAAAAACTATGGCGATATTTAAAGCAGCTAATTTGTTTTTTTTTTTAAAGTAAAAGTCATATTTGTACATAATAGTTTGATTACTTAAATGCATCTCTTTCTAGAAAAAATAGATAAAGGGTTGTATTATTTCTTGTACCAAGTAAAATAGGAAAAAGATGTTAGAAAAGAAAAAAAATGTTTAAGGTCTGCTAATAAAAGAAAAACACCACAACCAAAAGATAATAAAGCTGAAAACAAAAATAAAAATTTGCTATTAAATAAAATAAAACAAAAAATAATATATATATATTTTCTAAACAAGAACACCTAAAATATACGCAATAAAATAGAAAACATCTTTCACTAATTCATAAAAACCTTAAACCTATTTGTTTAAGTAGAATTTATAGAAACACCATTTTAATCCAATCCCACCTTTAGACAAAATATACAATCATAATTCTTTTTTTCACTTCACGTATGCGTCATATACAGTGGTGTACACACTTACAATTTAGAGGGGCAGTCGTCCTTTATAAAAAATTTCTTCAGTGGTATATATGTTAAAATACTGACCAACCCTCTTAATAAGTTGTAATTGCCCTTTTTAAATTTGCATATTCAAACTTGTGATAAGAATTTATGTGATAGTTGCATTTGTTTATTTAGAGAAAAGAGTTACTTGAATAAGTTTCCATAGATGTTGTTTTGGATACATTTTAAAAAATAAAGCCTCATAGAGAACAACAAGGTCTGACAATGTTAACTCATAACAAAATAAATGGGTAAATTTGAGTAACAATTATTGTATTTTAGGGTAAAATTAAATGAGCAACATTATAACATTAAATGAGTTGGAGATGAGTAACACCTTAACATAACACGGATCAAGATAAGTAACATAAAACTATATGAATATAATGGAATTAAACCAGTAAGAATGATAAATAATATATTTGTTAAGAAAATCATTAAATTTATTTAAATCCAAACTGATTATGTTTAAAACCCGTCATGATCAGCACTCGTTCTAACTCTTTACCCAACTCAACCCGTCTATTTTGCAAAACATATGAACAATTTTAGATGTATGATATATTTATTATGCTTTTATATGTGTAATTTAGTTTATAGTCTTTTTTAACATAACACTACCCAATCTGAACAGGGTAGAGAAAAATTATTATATAGTGATGCTTAAACAATCATAAAAAATTTTCACCCCCATAAAAAAATTTTCTGGGTCCGCCACTAGTTATATTGGCGTCATATATAAGGTTATTCTCATCACCAACTTGACACCTCATATGTATTACCATGTCCCTAGTTACGTTCATTTTCATTCCCTCTCAAACGACTTGTTCACGATGGAGAAGAACGTTACCGAGATCAATCACCCCTTAGTCACAACTTGTGTAATGACGATCACGTGACGGAGGGTGGGGTCTCGTCCCATAACACTAAGGCCTTAAAATATGTAACAGACCAAAATAATTGTCCGGCTGTTTGTCATTTTGTAGCGGGGAACAATTCATAGGCAGCTGACTAATATCCTTCCATGTAGCATCCTTATCCTAGGAATTTTATTTTATTTATTTATTTATTTATTTATATTTTATTTATTTATTTTAGCCTAGGCCGTAGAGTCTGGAACATAATCCTACAGACCAATATTCAACGCGCATTTAGACTCGAGATGCCACCGCCCATTTTTGTTTTCTATTTTTTTATTATCATTTATATTTTTGTCCCTCACATTTTCTAAGATCAACACCTACAACCCCTGTAGTTGTATAATAGATAAAAAAGATGGTAACTATCGTAAAGGCAAGTTACTACGGGGTTCTTTCTGAGATGGGTTCTGAAACATACCTCAAAAGTCAAAACATCAAATATTGGAGAATGATTGAAATTTCGTCTTTAAGTATTCGCATTTCAATCCAAATTATTTGTCCTAATGGTTAAAGACTCACCTTCCAATGTGAAGGTCAACGGTTCTACTCCCGCTTATGGCACTTTGATTGATACTAGCTGAGGGGAGGAATCTAGAGCTTAATTTCGGGTTCTGAACCGATGGGAGGCGCAATTTTTACAGCAAAAATAAGCTGGATTCTGCGCATCAGGTGCAACTCTTCCGAGAGTGGCGCTTGGTAAAACAGGCTATCGCTCCCTTGAGGAAGGGGTTTTCCGAGGCCTGCTGGCGTGATGAATATGCCACGACGTTACGCTCGGTTGTTGCTGTTAAAAAAAAAAGTATTTGTGTTTCAAGCTGTTCAAATAATAAATTATTTTTAATTAACAACATAAATACATTGAAACTAGACCTGACAATTTTGACACGTAACAATCTGTTTAATTATAATTCATTTTAACTTGAAATAAGTTGATATTATTAAAACAACTCATTTAGACACAAACTGATTTTGCTTAAAACTCATCTTGACCTGTTACCCAACACAACCCGATATCCAACCAAATCCACGCATTTTGCTAGGCATAATGGGAACCAATGTGTGAGGGCTGAGGGGGTAGGAGTATTTCATACAAAACCATCCGCTGCACACACAGACACAACTGAGTGGTGGTGGAAAAAAATAATAATTAACGATCCAATTTTCAACGTTTAATTGTATGCTAATCAGAATCAACAAACTTATGCCAGCTAGATGGGATCAAACAAAAGGATCGATGTTTAAAAAATGAACTTGGACAAACCACTAACAAGTAAAAGGACGTGCAACGATTTGACAAAAATCTATCACTATAGATGGCATTTTTCGTCACAATAGACTATAACGACGACTCTGAGCCTTAAAATTAATAAATGTGATAAATTAATAATTGTTACTTTCCTAACATCTCGCCTCATATTAAACGACAACACATGCTTATGGTCCAGTTCAATTTTTACGTCGTGCAAACCAAACCATTTGTAATGTTTATAAGTTTTTAAGACAGAACGTCTGAAAGCTAAAACTAACCAAAAAAAGTACATGGATTACGTCTAAATATGAAAAACTAGTTTGGTGCATAAAAACTTTAAAAACGCGTTGCGTTTTAGACTCTCAAATGTTTGTTTAGTTATGAAAAATTAGGGTCGTCCTTTTTCGAAATTTAGGCATTGTTTGGGATTGCTTATTTAACTTTAAAAGGACTTTTTGTCAAAAGTGCTTATTAACTTATGACTTTTTGAAATGAAGTTTTTAAAAATGTGTTCGGATTAGCTTTTTCAAAATTAATTTTCAAAATGACCAAAAAGGACATTTTTTATTGACACTATTTAAAGTTATTGGGTAATGGGTAAAGAGTGGGGTAGATTTGTAATTTTATGTCAATAAGTTATAAGTAATTTTGAAAAGTTAGAAATTTTAGCTTTTAAAAAACAACTTATTACCATTTTATAAAAAGTCAATTTCAAAAGTCCTTTTAGATTTGACAAACAACTTATTGACTTATTGGCTTTTCAAAAAAGTCAAAAGTCATTTTTGGATGAAATCCCAAACAAGACTTTAATCTAGAAAAATGAAAAATAGGAAACACGTTAAATACATTTATTCATATAAATATTCATGAAATCATGTTTTCATGCATTCTATTTATTTAATTCCTATATAATATAAGCCGTTGATTCGTTTCTTCTGTTAACATGAGAATTTTGTATTAAAAGAAAGCAAAGACACGTGAAAAATAGTAGTTTTGGTCGATCAAAATCTGTGGCCTTTTTGAAATATATATTTAGAAGCAAATAATGTGTTTTTACGAAAAAGTCATTTCCAAACAAAAGATTGAATTTATAGTACAAAGAATATAACAATCAAAAGATTACATATTTAAACTTACGTCGTGTAAACCAAACCATTTGTAATGATTTTAAGTTTTTAAGATAGACAGACTAAAAGCTAAAACTAACAAAAAAAAGTCCATGGATTAAGTCTAAATATGAAAAACTAGTTTGAACAAAGCAATACTTCTCCGTTGAATAACGCTTTAGGAAACATGTCTGATCTCCTTCAACAACTTCCTTCCATGTAAGCCGGATTAATCGGTTGAAACATGTTTTTTTGTTAGGAAAACTGCATGTTCTGGCAGAATCTGACATTAACGGTTAACCCTAGATTCTGTTTCTTCCCGTTACAACTTACAACGATCGATCAATATATATGTGTGTGTTTTTGAAAACAAAACATCTAAAGTTTTTGAAAGATTTATAAGCATGATACCCAAGATTGGATTTCAAAACTTTGATTCAACAAATAAGTTTTGGTTCGAATTCAAACCCAAGATATCATGTATGAAAGTCGAGATAAACTATTAGGCTATAAATATGATTACAAAATTTAGATGTTTTTGAAGAGTAAGTTGAGTCAAACTTTAGATTAATCAATAGATCTTGAACTTTTAGTCAAAAATTTACAAGGATTGTGATTGAAGTATGTTTGGTCAATTCTTAGATTATTGATCTAAAAATCTTGAATTTGTTTTTATGTGTGTCCGTTAGTCGTTCAAAATAACTTTAAGAATTACGAAAATTATATCTTATCGAATATCAATTATGTAGTTACTAAACTTTCGAATTGTTGTTTTAATGCTTAAAGTATTTGTTAATACATAACTTGATCATCTTATACCAAAATATCATTTTAAAACTTTTAAAACTATCAGTTTTAACTATTTAATATTTAATATGGATTACGTCTAAATATGAAAAACTAGTTTGGTGCATAAAAACTATAAAAACGCGTTGCGTTTAGACTCTCAAATGTTTGTTTAGTTATGAAAAACTAAGTTTTTTTCCCGCCGCGCGTTGCGACGGGTTATCACAGTACATTATCGAGAACTGGTAGCATAAGATTATATATTATTTGCATGAGTATAAGTTACATAGTAAAGCCAAATCTCTAATTATGAACTCCATATGAATTTTCATAAAAGGAGAAAATTAGACAAATTTCATTCAAGTTTGTTATGAAAATAAGACGAAAAAACTCACGAAATTCTTATCATCGGCAACTGATTGGTTGAATCAAAACAAAAACCCAAGTCTCTAAACAATCATTGATTTTCTATAATAAAAAAAATTCACCGTTACCTTCTCTGAATACCACCGAAACCTTAGAAAGCGGTCGCAAGCAACACATGTAGTATATATTCTCGTCTTCGGTAATTGTAATAATATATATGATAAAATAAAAATTTTAGTGGCCAAAATTAAAAAAAAAGAACAAAGCTTTTATTCTATTTAACTACTACTAATATTATTTAATTATATATAGCCACTTTTTTTGACTTTAGTATTATATGAAAGTTTTAGTGACAAAAATTGAAAAAACGAAACTTTAATATTCCTTTCAAGTTGCTTACAGTACACTCCTGATAACGGGTAATATATATAATTTGTAGAAGCATAAATTACATAGCAAAAATCAAATATTTGATCACGAACTAAACCCTAAACCCTGTCATTCAAGGAAGTGGTGTATTGGTTAAAGTGAAGGAGAGACAACCTAGAGATCTCAAGTTCAATCCTCACTTAATTAGAGCAATTTTCCTTTAAGACTATTGACCCGGTTGCTTGCGTTTGTGATTTACCATGCAAGTGGGTTCCCACAGTTATCAAAAAAACCAAAAATAAAAAAACTAAAACCTAAACCAACAAAACCCCAAATCTTTAAGCGAATATCTCAAATTTAATACTCTCATTTATGTTTAATACCTTTTAAAATAAAACAAACTTTTGGTTGTTCAAGTCTAAATTTTCAGAACGTCACTATATGGATAAGACATTTATAAGGGAGCTCAAAAAACCGATATCCGAAAAAATCTGAAATTTGAATCGTATTCAAAACCCGAAAAAACGATCCAAATTCTTGTTCGGGTTGTTCGGATAAATTCGGGTCGGGTATCCATTTTTCTAGTTCGGATCGGGTCGGATATCGGATATCCAAAAACCTTGTTTGTTTGGATCTGATATCTAAATTCAACCTGAATAACCTGAAAAACCCCTTTTTATTCTGGTTATTTGGATGTAAAAAAATCAAACTCATTTGGGTTGTTCCGGTTGATTCAGATCGGATAAGAATATATGTTTTTTGGGTTGGGTTTCGGATAGGGTCCCAAAATTTTCAAATTAGGATAACCGGATCCGGATAAACCGAACAAACTGTTATCCGACCCGATGAACAACCCTAGACATCTATACATTACTATTAATATATATATATAGAGACACACACTTACTTAAATTTACTATTCAATTATAATATTATATATCTACTATTCCTTTTAAATGATTTTTAATATATATAATAATAATAATTAGGGTCGTCCTTTTTCAAAATTTATTCTAGAAAGATAAAAAATAGGAAACACGTTAAATACATTTGTTCATATAAATATTCAGGAAATCATGTTGCATTCTATTTATTTAATTCCTATATAATATAAGCCGTAGATTCGTTTCTCTATTAACATGAGAATTTTGTATTAAAAAAAAAGCAAAGACGTGAAAAATAGTAGTTTTGGTCGATCAAAATCTGTGGCCTTTATGTAATAATATTTAGAAGCAAATAATGTGTTTTTACGAAAAAGTCATTTCCAAACAAAAGAGTGAATTTCTAGTACAAAGAATATGACAATCAAAAGATTACATATTTAAACTTATGCAAAACAAAAATTAAAATTAAAATGTCATCTAAGTAATATTCAATAAATTCATTTTTTTTCCTTTTTTAACATCGATTTCTGAAATATTTTATCTGCTTACAATCCTAACAATTAATAGGGAAAATTCCCAAAATGTCCGTTGATCATGATTTTTTCCAAAAGTGTCCATTTGCCTTTTTGTTTCTAAAACATGTCTATTGTATAAATTAAAAATAAGTGGACATTTGTGGAAAAAATCGGGTTAGATGGATATTTTGGGAATTGACTTCAATTAATATCTTTAGATTCTTAGATTTTCTTTCTATTCGGTCAATGTTACTTTCTTCTTCTTTTCCTTCCTTTGCCCTTGGTACCTGGCACCAAGTTTTAGTCCAATAAACTTCTGCATTTGATTTTTTTTGAACAGCCATAATTTATTATAATACTTGCTAGCGGACGACTAGCAAAATAACCCCAAATACACCATACAAATCTAATTGATACACTAAAAACGTAATTAATTCCCACAAGATTATGACTCCTATACTTTAACAATACCTCTCCATGGATCAATATTCCACCTGTCTGAGTCAGTTGACATGTTTTTGCTTCTACATGTCACCCAAATAAAAGCCTTGAATCTTGATCTCCGCAACCAAGAATTCATAACAATTCCTCCAATTATTCCTATAATTCCAAATTGAAAATTATTCATGCATTTGATGTCTTCACCTATAATCAAGTCTTGAATTTCTTAAATGTAGGCATAACAGTTTTTGATAAATCACTAACTGTTGACACCATTCTTGACCAAACTCTTAGGCGAAGAAAACAATAAAAGCAAACACTGAATTTCAACATCCAAATTAATCCAATTGATTCTAACAAAGTTATGATTCAATTAAACTCATTAATCCTAGTGTGAGCCAATTGTACGTTGAATAATTACAAAATCCTAATAAAAAATTACCAAAATGTCCATTTTTACCAACTTTTATCCCATTATGTCCATTTAACTTCTCAATTTCAGTTTTGTCCACACTTTAACGGGCGGACACCTATATAGGGTCCAGTTAAAACTTGTCATTTGGCTTATATGGGCGTGGGCGCCCTTGTACTCTGATGCACGCTCGTAAATGTCATGAAATTTCAAAAAAATGAAATTTTTTTAGCGAACGGATGCCTGTTAATTACGGGCGGACGCATGTTAATTTTTTTTTAAAAAAAGTCATGTTAATTATGGGCTGACGCCTGCTAATTACGAGCGGACGCCTGTTCAAATTTTTTTTAAGTCATGTTAATTACGGGCGGACGCCTGTTATTTTTTTTTTAAGTCATGTAAAATATGGGCGGACGCCTGTGACAAAAATTTTGAAATTACGGGTGTGCGTCAGAGTACACGGGCGCCTACGCCCATATAAGCCAAATGACAAGTTTTAATTGGATCCTATATAGGCGCCCGCCCGTTACTTAACATGCGCCGACGCCCGTTAAAGTGTGGACAAAACTGGAATTGAGAAGTCAAATGGACATAATGGGACAAAAGTTGGTTAAAATGGACATTTTGGGAATTTTTCTCAAATCCTTATCATAGGGTGGCACTGATAGAACTCTTTTCATTATACGATAATGATGAAGACGTTTACAACATGGCTACAGTTGATAAACCCTTGCATATGGATCTGATCTTCAAAGGAATGGATAAACCTTACCTTTCAAGAAACTGATCCATGAAACATGTATTCACATGTTGAGATCAAGAGCCTAGCAACTTATTGAGCTTCAACCATCTTTAATTTTTGGGAAAATTACCAAAAACATCACTGTTCACCACCTTTTTACCAAAATAATCAATCAAATTCCGGCATTTAAGACGCTCCTTTAGACTCCCTTTTTGTGTACTTATTTTAAACATACTGGCTCATATGTCAGCGTCTTTGTCGGGGTGTCTATGACCCCTTTTCTAACGGTGTCTTAGACGTCGCCTTAAACGCCTATTTATACGCCCTTTTTTGTACTTTGTAAACATACGGGCCCGCATGTCGGCGGCTTTGTCGGGGTCTAAATGGTTGTTTAAGACCCTTATTCTACCGGCGTTTTAGACGCCGCTTTAGACGCCGCTCCCGTATGTTTACAAAAAATATAGAAAAAGAGCGTCTAAAGTGGTGTATAAAGCGGCTTCTAAGACGCCGGTAGATTAAGGGTCTTAGACACCCGACAAAGCTGCCGACATGTGGGCCCGTATATTTACAAAAAGTACAGAAAAAAGCATGGTTGCAAAAGTCGCTAGGCGCTCCTAGGTCGGAACAGGTCCTAGGAGCGAGTAATCGAAAAGTACTCGGGTAATATTCAGGAAGTATTCGCCCTCGAAACAACACCTTGGAGCGAGTACTCGGAGAGTACTCGGCCGTGGAGGCCGACTTTTACAACAGTGGAAAAAAGGAGTATAAAGAGGCGTCTAAAGGGGTGTCTTAGACGCCGGAATTTGATTAATTATTTGGTAAAAAGGTGGTTAACAATGATAGTTTGGTAATTTTCCCTTAATTTTTTGCTCCCATATAATAAAGTTTTTACATGACTATCTTTAAGAGTAGAAGGTCCCTGGTGCCATTTAACCATATTTTAAGGGGGTTAAGTGTAACAACACAATACCTAACAGCAAACCCCTAATTTTTGATTGGTGTCTTCCAAACCAAATAAATTGGGACCCACCAAATATAAGTGGATAACACCGAATCTTTCATTGTCCACTGCAAAATACAACCATAAATACATACACACTATTTGTATCTATAATCACGCACATCCCACTTGTACCCTTATCCTCTAATTAATGCCTTTAAATCCTTTATATCTTCATCTCTCGCTTTAACCATAAGCGAAGAAAGGTATTATTCTACGTTCAAAACACCAAAAACTTGATTTTGTTTTCAAACTTCAAAAGCTTCACAATCGATTATTGCTTTGAAGTTTTCAAGATTATCATAAGATTGAGAGAAGATTCATTCAGATGCAGATGCAGATGGGTTCTTCTTCGTTGGATCAAGAAAACAAGATCGGAATCACGGGTTATGATGATCATGATGATGATGATTCGTTTTCATCGGATGTTTCGAGTGTGGTGTCTTCAGATGATGAATCTGATGATGAATTTGAACAAAGCGATTCTTCTTCGTTGAATAACGCTTTAGGAAACATGTCTGATCTCCTTCAACAACTTCCTTCCAAGTAAGTCGGATTAATCGGTTGAAACATGTTTTTTTGTTAGGAAAACTGCATGTTCTGACAGAATCTGACATTAACGGTTAACCCTAGATTCTGTTTCTTCTTCTTACAACGATCGATTTTGAAAACAAAAAAACCTAAAGTTTTTGAATGATTTAGAACGACGACACCCATGATTGAGATTTCGATTCGAATTCAAACACAAGACCTCATGATGAAAGTCGAGGTAAACTATTAGGCTAGAAATATGATTACAAAATATGATCTAGATAGTTTAAGGATAATGTTTTCTCTAATTTTCATCCCAAACACAAGATTTAGATGTTTTTGAATGGTAAGTTGAGTCAAACTTTAGATTAATCAATAGATCTTGAATTTTTTAGATGAAAATTTACGAAGGGTTGTGATCGATTGTTTGATCAATTCTTATAATATTATTGATGTAAAGATCTTGAATTTGTTCTTATGTTTATGTTTAATGGATTTACAGGAGAGGGTTGTCTAAGCACTTTCAAGGGAAATCACAATCTTTCACATCTTTATCAAAGGTGACATGTTTAGAAGATCTTGTAAAACCAGAAAACCCTTACAACAAGAAGATTAAATCATGCAAAAGTTACGTGGGATTGTCAAGAGTTCTTCCTCCACCTGCACGGAGTGCTTCTTCTTCAAAGCTTTTCGCAAAAGCATCGTCTTCAAGAGCTTCTTGTTCTTCACTCAGCAATAGCAGCAGGCCACCTACTCATCCATCTCATACCAATGGTGCTACAAGTGCTTCTGGTTTCTCGAATCAAACTCCTTTGTTTGTTTAAGGATCTTATTCGATTCGATTGATTGTTGTCGCGTTTGTACGACCTCGATTCTTGGCTTTTAGGATGTTGGAAATTAAGTGCGTTTTGCGGAGGGAAGGTTTCATTTTAACCATATTCGTGTATTTGAGTTACTGATTTGTAATACAGGACAATCATTGTGCATATACTAATGGATTGTTTAAGGAAACAGTTTTGCTGTTATTGATTTTTGAAATTTTGGGGATTCGACCTCTCACACAAATGCGTAAGATAAGGCTGTGCAATTGAATCTGTAATAACATGTGTCGGGCTGAAATGGGTAATAGATGGAAAGAAGATGAAGATATCTTTATGTTTACAAAAATAGCTTATTGCCAATCGTATAGTGTTTAGACATTAATGTTTTAGTTCAAAGGTTCACGTCACAGGTTATAGGTTCAAGTAATATACAATGTTCTTGTGCTAAAGATTCTAGTCATATACATACAATATATACTACTAGACAACGGGGGTATATGTATATGCTTGGAAGTAGATAAGATTTAAACGTAGTATACAATGTTATGAGGTTAAAGGTTCGAGTTAAACACACATAGTATACAACTAGCTATACAATGAGAAATTATGGTTTGAAATAGATTAGATTTACATGTAGCCTACAATGTACGGTATCAGGTTAAAGGTTCAAGTCACGTAAAGGTAGTACATACGTCTAATGGGATATATATGATAGCAAACTTTAACGGTTAATCACACGAATATGTATGTATCTAGACATTAAAAACATAACGGAATAACCTGAAAAAGAATCATAACTAAAGTGGCACATATGTATATATGGAGTATATACTGCATATAGTGAGATTCCCAAAAATGGTGAATACATGTCTATGAAATGTCACACCTTCAATTCCATGTGCAGATAGTACGCCTAGCTAATTAACCCGGCCCATGTGCATACACAAGGACTTCATCAGATTTACGGGGGTTTGTCTGCCATGTGATTAATTATATTGCATTCTTATCTAGCTAGCAAGGGTACATGGTGGCATATTGATTCACATGGATGGTTTTCAGCACCTGTGGGCATGAACATTAGGAAGATCTCGTTACAAAAAAAAATGATGAACCCACCATTACGCGCCTCTCACCGATCGGTCTCACGTTCAACATGAGGGAGGTAAATCGGGTGACTTAGGGAAAATTGGGTGGTGTCGGACTTTGAACTCTAGACCTTCATCACAAATTCTCACTTCCTTACCACCAGGCCACCATCGCGGGGACACTTTCCTCTTTGACATAGATTGTTACCAGGGTATTGAGTCTCTCTCCTTTAGGACACTTATGTTTTCGTAATAGATCAAAGCTCGATCGCACGAACAAATTGGGGTTTAAGCACCCCATTTGAGCATTCTTGTGTTAGTAATGAAAAAACCAACGATTTATGAAAACTTGGTATATCCTACATCTTTGTTTATGCTAAGCCGACTTAAAATCAGTAACGAACCCAAATATTATTCATGTGAATTAGAATGATTAGGGGCTGGTTTTCAATTGCTAAATATAATTTTGTTTTTCGTCCAGTTCAGTAGAGGGGCGTAAATCAGGTTTTTTTTTTTAACCGGTTTTGGTTCTGGTCAACAAAGTCAAGAACCGGTTCTGGTTCCGGGTTTTGATCAGTTCCGCCGGTTTTTGGCATGTTCAGGTTCAGGTTTTGGCAGGGTACAACGGTTCTAAATTGTCCGAAAAACCGACCCGTTTGTACCGACCGGTTCGGGTATGACTGGTTCCGGTTGTTGGTTCCGGTTTTTTTGTCCACCTCTGAAGTTTAGGCTGGGTCATGAGGCAACAACGATGTGCTTGCTGTTTAGAATCAGATGTGTGATTAAACTAACCGCTCGTTCAATTGCCGTTACTATTGTAATTATGTAAATTGTAGTTCAATTAAATATTAAGTATTACGTTTATTAGTTTTTAAGCGACAAATCTATTATATTTTTACTAATAATTACTTCAAATTAAATTACTCTTTGCATAGATTTGAACATGTAATCTCCCATCTAATTTAATAAAAGAAATATTTTCACTTTGACTCTAATGAATTAATTAATGGTTAGGGCTATCTAGAGGTGGCCAAACCAGGTTTTTTTGGGAACCGGTTCCGGTTCCGGTTTCAAACGGTTTCGGTTCCGGTCAACAAAGTCAAGAACCAGTTCCCGTTTTTGACTGGTTCCAACCGGTTTTGCCTGTTCCGATTCGGGTTTGACCGGTTTAAGGGTGGAACCGGTTCCGGATACATTGGCCACCTCTAGGGGCTAGAGCTATCAGTCTTATTCTTTATAACAGTAGTTTGGTATTTGAATTTCTAAGAATTAATAAACAACTAGTTGTAAGGACCCGTGCATTGCATCGGGGTGTGTTATATATGTAAGTTTATATAAAGTTGCATAAAGGTTAAATATGTTAGACATGTACATGTAAGTTTATATAAAGTTGAATTACTTAGTGTCCAATTTTAGATTGAATTTCTTTTGTTAAGCATACATGATTTTGTAATAGTGTTCCTTTTGGTTTAAATTTCTCTATCAAGTTGCATGTTTTACATTGGTTCGGTATGTCATGTAAGTCAGGTTCTAATATGTCGTCTTCATACAACGAACCAAATTAAAGGGAACATAAATAATGTATATCTAATGCTAACCAGATGCACAATAAGTTATATAAATTACCTAAATAGAGTTTATTGTTAGCATATTTTCAAGAATATTCCATCGTGATATACAAAAGAAAAAATGACTAATTACTTTACGTTTTTGCAGTGATTTAGAAGTAACTAAGACATATAACTATTGATTATACTATATGTAAAAAAAAAGAAGAAAGGCAAAGCACAACGACAAACCTATGTAAACTGGTCAACAACGGACCTCGCAAACATCGAACAACTACATATATGATAGAAACAAAAAAATGGTATAAGCAAACATGTTCTTTCAAAACTATTTTCAAGTGCTATTCACAAACACTAAATAATAAGATTAAAAAAAGATTGAGGAACCAAACAACTTAACTCTAAAAGTCAAATAAACAGTATATAATCAAACCAAGCAAATTGACTAAATAGTTATGGGTGAGTTTAATTCCAAATGTCTATAATATCCATGTAAGCATAGTTATCAGGGCCCAAACCCTTCTTTTTCGTTGATTTTTTTAACTGAAAAGTTTCATCCATAAGGTCCGTTTTACATAACCTATTAATAAGAACATTGCAACTTACCATATCCCTTCTTCCTCATTTCAGAGAACAAAGGTTTTGCTTCATCCAATTTCCCTACCGTCACATAACCACCAATCACATTAGCAATTGTAAAATCACCAGCTGGAAACTTCATATAATATGCATGTCTCAAGCGTAAATAATCACCTAAATCTAGAACACACAGACATGAAAATAAAATGATAACAATTGTTTTAATCGACATTTGCACTTGTTAAACTACAAAAAGAAACCACAATCGCAAGAGAGGACGAAATAGACAGAGAAAAGTTCCACGAAATCGCAAGAAAGAAGCCACAAATTCTGAAACACACCTTTTAGTCAAAAACATAAAGAACAAAGAAAGAAATTCATGAAGCTGAAAGACAGAAGAAAGAACGAAAGGTATCCGGTCAAGGGTTTTTAAGGGTTTTGTGTGATGATTTT
Organism: Mikania micrantha; assembly: GCA_009363875.1. Taxonomy (NCBI): domain Eukaryota; kingdom Viridiplantae; phylum Streptophyta; class Magnoliopsida; order Asterales; family Asteraceae; genus Mikania; species Mikania micrantha. Next base: position 57,942,283 of record CM018694.1, on the reverse strand, counting down.
TCTTTTTCCCCAAACACATATGATCTGTAAATATCTATAATAATGTATGTATAATGTATATATAGATCTGTGCTTTAGTAACTTGTACACGATGCATTACAAAGAGTAGGGTGTTCAGAAAAACCGAAAACCGTTTGAAACCGAAAACCGAACCGTATCCGTAACCGAAAAACCGAACCGAATTCTGAATTCGGTTTTCAATTCGGTTAACGGTTTTAGATTTTTTTTTAATTCAGTTTGTTTGGTTTATTTGGTTAACCGATTAAACCAAATTCATAATTAAATTTATTATTTTTATTAATAATATAAGGTTGAATTCGGTTTATTTGGTTTTTAATCGGTTTGTTCGGTTGAATTCGGTTTGTCCGATTATAACCGAAACCGATTCGGTTCGGTTTGGTTAACGGTTGGGGGAAAAAATTTAAAAACTGATTAAACCGAACCGAACAAACCGAACAAACCGTTAACCAAATCAATGAACACCCCTAACAAAGAGTTAAAGGGAGAATAATGTTTTTATGAGGGATGATTTGTCTTTTTCCCCAAACATATATGATCTATAAATATCTATAATAATATATGTATAATGTATATATAGATATATGCTTTAATAACTTGTACATGATGCATTACAAAGAGTTAAAAAGGGAATAGTACTTTTGTGATGGAGAGTAAATTTACAAATTAATACATATAATAATATCACAGCTATATAGGTCCGCATTAAGGCCCAAGGAATGAGGGCCGACGTCTCTTTTTGAAGCCCAAACTTCTTTAGTGATAACTAATGTGTGGTTGGAATTATTGTAAAGGCGTAAAGGTGGTATCCAAAATATTGTAAATAGAGGTGGGCAAAAAAACGGACCCAGAACCGACAACCCGAACCACAAGCGGAACCGGAACCGGTCACACCTGAACCGATGGTACAAACGAGTCTGGTTTTTTAGACAAATTAAAACGAAACCGGAACTGATTCCACCTGTACCCAGCCAAAACCCGAACCGGAACCGAAACCGGTCAAAAACAGGTCGGAACCGTTCGAAACCCGGAACTGGAATCGGGTATTGACTTTGTTGACCGTAACTGGAACCGATTGGAACAGGAACCGGTTCCAAAAAAACCCGATTTGCGCACCTCTAATTGTAAAGGTGGTATCCAAAAAGATTAAATAAAAATAATTAAAAGGTGTATTTTACTTTTTTGTCCTTTTAGTTAATCCATTAAATTAACAATAGTTAAGTTAAATGATGAAATTGTTACCAATTAATGAAATAAAGGATGATATTTGTAATTAACAAAAATAAAGGACCTAATCCAAAATCTATCTATATCTATATCTATATATATACTATATAATAAACAAATGTTTTCATATGCCACATGTCAATTTTCTAGACAACATAATGATTGTTTTCCCGTCTATCTCTCATTATAAATATTTGAATATCATTTTTTATTAAATTTTGATTTTTTTCTTTACTCTCTCCTACTAAATATATATATTTTTTAATTTAACTTAGCAAATAATATGATCAAATTATAAACTAATTTTTTAAACTTTTATAAAATGTATTTGAAAAATATATACTATGTTATTTAAAACAAATAATTTTAGATTTTATATATTTAACATGCGTAAGCGTGTAAGAAAATTATTTGAAGTATGTAAATTTACAAAGACATAATTATAAAATATACATATTTTTTCGTCACAACCAGTGTAATACACATGTATATAACCTAGTTACTATATACATAAAGAATGAATCTTGTAGTTTACTTTAAAAAACAATTGAATTAGATTCAACTTGTGAAAATCAATCTTTTGAAGATCCGAATTGAATCACTTTGAAATGGTTTAAAAAAAAAATCAGTTGATCAACGTGAATAGAAATACAAATAAAATTTTTATAGAACATGTGGTATAATCAAAACCAGAGGCGCCCTAAGGGGGCAAAACCCGACCTCCGTCCCGGACTATTTCTTAAAGAGCACAAAACATTTGATACAAATGTATACATAAAGATTTATTCAAATGAGAACCGACAAGTTGCAGAGAATTAGAAAAATCATTTATAAAACATGATTTAAGAGGTATAAAAAACAATTTCCTTTATAAGTATAAAAAGCTTTTTTTATGCCCTTTAAACTAGGGTGTTCATCAATTTGGTTAATAGTGTATTTGCTTCGTTCTAATTAGTTTTCAATTTTTTTCCTATCCAAAGACTGAATCGAATTCGAGAAGTGGCTTGGTTCGGTTTCGGTTAAAACCGAACAAACCAAATAAATTGACTAAAAACCAAATAAACCAGTTACAAACCGAATAAACCAATTAAAAATTGAATAAACCGATCTCAATCGATGGAGTTTAGCCAAATAAACCGAATTAAATCTTATATAATATTAATAGAATAATATAACCTATGTGGTAACAAAAACTTTACTGTACAAAACCTTAGTGGTGCAATGCACCGCCTATGTGGTAAACAAGACATTCATGGAAAATAAAAAAGAAAAAATAATCTTGTCTGGTATGATTATAAAGAAAGAAGAAAAAGAAAGAAAGAAATCCGAGTTTAACATCTTTGAATAAGAAAATACAAAAGCAAGAAGAATTGACAAGCTAGCAAGTACAAAGAAAGTATGCAAGAAAGAAGAAACAAGGAAAGTATGACATGAAATTAACCAATACTTCAATTAAATAAAATTAGTGGTGGATCAAGAAAATTTTTTATGGAGGTCGGGAAGCTTTTTTGGATAATTATTGGTCATTATACATACATACATACATACATACATACATACATATATACATACATATATACATATACATATATATATATATATATACATATATATATATATATATATACATACATATATATATATATATATTTGAACAATTCGAATAGGGCCGGGTCTCATAACTGAAAAAAATGATAAAACTAACTTAAATCACAAATAAATAATAAAACCAAATAATCATCTCATTGATTAGAATGATATGATAAAATTGGTTTTGTTTCAACATGATTAAAAAAAACTATTTAAATCAATAAATTCAAGATAATTGGTGAATTTTTAATTTTTCTTTTGAAAAGTTGTTTCATATTACCTAAATTTAACTTTTGAATTATAGAATAATGACTCAATCCATAAATTGTGGTTGTTGTGATGTGGTTAACATCGGTGTATGATAATAAATTATTGCTACAATTTATTTTTTAAGATGGAACCAAACATGAATTATGTACATAAATTAAATCACTCAATATACAAATTAAGTCTTATTACCTTTTTTAAGTGAGGTATTACTGATTAGGTATTTAGTTAACACATATAATGAATATTACTTGATTTGAGTAATATTTTATTTTTTTTGGCTTTAAAATAATTTTAAATGGGTTTATCTGGTTCGTCAAATTTTCTTGGGGGTCGATCGAGATCGAATCATACATACATACATACATACATACATACATACATACATACATACATACATACATACATATATATAGGGTAAGAAGCAAATAAAAACCTACCTTAATTGAGGTAACCCATTAACCCTGACAAAAAACGCTCAAATCGCAAAAAAAATTTCATGGTCTTTTTTATACAAAAATATGGGGCTCCTTTTTTAAGCATTCACTAATTCACAAGTGTAACATTTCTAAAAATTTTAATACATATGAATAATTATATATATGTATACATACGAAAACAAATTAAACAAACCTTTATATATATATATATATATATAGACATGTATGTGAGTAATTAGGTATGGATAATTAATTATAAATTTTTAAGTTAAGAAATAAAAGCAAAACTTTTTTCTTGAATTTTAGAAAAATATTTCTTATAATAAACTTACAAATTTAGAAATTTCTAATAAAATAAATAAATAAATAAATAAGTTATTCAGATAATTTACTTTTATAAAGATCACATATTTTTTTTAAAAAAAAAACAACAATAAAACATTAATAAATATATATAAATACTTTAATTAGAATAGTTTTTATAACTTTAAATAAATTATAACAAATGCAAATGGCTAAAATCAAGCTGAGGGACTATTTTTGTCAAAAATTAAAACTAACATTAAGAAGGAAAACCACAGGGGGTATTTCTGCCAAGAGACCAAAGATCCCTTCTCCTCTACCCGTTCCCCCTATGCAGCCGACCCATACCCACAATTTTGACCCACTCTCGACCCGCATTTGTTCCACGCGATTCCAGCTATTATACAGCTAATCAAACACATTTTTTGAATGTATACGAACGCGTGAATTGATTTCAGTCATCATTAAACTCATTAACAACCAAAACATGCGTGAAATCGTTTCCTAAAATACCAACCACGACCGGAAATCAAATCCTAAGCAAATGGGTATAAAATTAGAATTAAATCCTCCTTAACAATCCTTTAACACTCACGAAACTCTCTGTAAACATAAAATACATTAACAACGAAGAATCATCGAGATTAGAAGGCAAAACGCATCTGGTTCGAGCGCAATTTCTCCCTTAGTGGAAATCCATTCAATCGTATATCAAGGTAGGTGTTCTATATACCATCGTACTCTTTTTTGAACCACAAACGAAAGCCCTATGATTCTGAGAACAATCGGGTTCTTTAGAAGTCGAATTTGAAGGAAATAGGAACTAGGGCTCGATTGTTCTTGTTTCTGAATTGGGGAACGATATTAGAACTATGTTATAATCAATTAAACCGGAGTAAACTCGTGGCTTAGAGCCTAGTTCAGCCGGTTTAAGCGCTGGGCTTTGGGGCTTGCGGTCGTGGGTTCGAAACTCGGTTCAGACCGTGTTAACCGGTTTTTGAACCTATATTTTTTTTGTTTTATTTTATTCTTTCATTTAAAAATCATTTATTTATTTATTTATTTAATTAATTCTGTTATTTCAGAAAAAAATAAATGAATAAAAATAAATCTTATTAAAATATTAACATAGATACTTAAAATTTATTTAATAACTTTAAATACTTTAGAAAATAAAATATATTTTTTTTACTCATTATCTCATTTATTTATTTACTTACTCATTTACATAATAACAAAATAACTTAGTAGTTTTATATGAAATTATTAACATAATATTTACAAATGTTTATGTGATTAATTTATATATATATATATATATATATATTATAATTTTATAAAATATAAGTGGCATACGAAGAAGTTTTAAAACATTTTATTTCACATTTTCATAACTTATTTTCTTATATTGAATAATTGTTAATAGAATTATTTCAAGTAGATATTTAATAAAACAAGAACTTTGATAATTTTGTTTAAACATACAATAATTAAATACTAAACTTTTAAATAAATACTTCAAACCAACATTTGTGATTTCAACATTTTATAATACCATCATTATTCTCATTTAAATCATAGCAATTTTACATGTCTTTGTTCAAAACAAATCGAACCCATTGATCCATTTAGACTTAGAAAAATCCATAGAAAGCCATAGTCATTTTAACATATGCCTATTGAACTATTTAGGTGAGCATTGATTTTGTGTTGGACATTATTTGAATTATACCTTGAACAACTATTACAAAGACTACCTCGCATACTAAGGTGAGTCTTCATAGCCCCTCTTTTACTTGTTTTGAACTTTTAGGGTGAAACATGTTATCTTTGAACTCATCTTAACTTCTAAACATTTTCATGTGAACTTAGCTATTGGCTTTATAGTTTGTGAACTTTAGTTAAGGATAGGCATTGATCACACACATTTAGTGACTATGACAGATCTATTGGACCGACCATCCCACCATTGTTTGATTTACCCTTCGGGAGAAGCCCGCGGTGATAGTTTGCTAGCTTTGAGCATTGTTTGTAGTGCTAAACATTGGTCAAACATCATTTGTTAACATTTATGATCTGCTTTACTTGTTAGTTCATTTTAACTATGTTCATTATGCTTTGTGTTCACATATGACATCATTTATAACATTTTTGTAAACATATTTTGGTGTGAGTATTCAAACCTATGAAACTCACCAACTATTCGTAGTTGACACTTGATTTTAAACATGTTTTAGGTGGAAATGACAAGTTAGCTATATTAAAGAGCTTGGATTAGCTTACATTTAATTTGTATTTAATGTATTAGAATTGAAACGATGTAACAGTTAGGGTTTGAGAATTTGAAGCAATGTAATAAATGTTTGAGTTTAATGTTTGAACAATTTACAACTTTATACCTTGTGCTATGAACAATCTACAATTCGTACCGCCCCGATGTTTCCGCCATCGTCGGGGTGTTACAACAAACGTTTAAAAGTTAAACGAAATGTAAGTTTGCGTTACACTGCGAAGAAGTGTCGCAATGTAACGCTAACTTACATCTCGTTTAACTTTTAAACGCTTGTGAATTAGCGAACGCTTAAAAAAAGAGCCCCCTATTTTTGTATAAAAAAGACCATGAATTTTTTTTTTTTTGCGATTTGAGCGTTTTTTGCCAAGGTTAATGGGTTACCTCAATTAAGGAGGGTTATTATATGATCCCTTTCATATATATATATATATATATATCCATAGTCATAACCAATTGGTTGGTAAACCCACCGGTTATGATTCGGTTTCAGTTAAATTCGGTTAATAATGAAATTGATGAAAAAAAAAGAAATATACTTTTAAATAATGTCACACCCCCTGCGCCGCGTGCGGAATTCACGGCGTGGTGACGTATGAATAGTTGAATCATGCACAAGTATTGAATAAGAACAACCACAATGGATTACTAAGTTTCATAATGTTTAAACAGTTGATTAGTTACAGACAATCTATCTACCAAAAGAATGACAACTACAGACCCAAAATATAGTTTACAAAATAAGGCTTCAAACAAGACAATTAAACATTCAGGATTTCAGTGTGTTTCTAAATCCATCCTAGCATGTTTCTTCATCTTGTTCTATCTTAAACGGTCTACTTAGTTGTCCCTTAGAATGTCTTAAACCTGATTACCTGAAACACGTGAAAAGTAACTGTCAACTACAGAAGTAGTTGGTGAGAACAATAGGTTTAACAATTGTAAACATGAATTTGCATTATAAGGCATATGTTTAAAGCAATAAATGAATTACATGGATGAGCTGCAACCCAAACTAACATCAAGTCTGTCAAACGAGTGTAAACAGTCCAAAGACAGTTTGCACAGAAGCCAACATATAATCAAGTCCCAAACTACGTTTGGAGTCAGAAAATTTATCAGCAACATTGATAAATCCATACGTAACCAAAACCTGCAGTTAGCTTTTAAAACAAATTTAAAAGCTAACTCCAGAAATTGGTCTGCCCATATGTGTCCGCTTTCCCTTGTTGTGATCACCCATTACTAACGCTAATGAATATGTAACTTGATGTGTTTATAAGTTTGTTCACAACAGTGGACACCATGCTTTTGAACTTTGCTTTAAAAACCAATGATTTAATGCCTTATTTAATAACATGATTTGAAACCTTGCTGAATATAATGAGTTAAATCCTTTGTATGAAATCCCCATGAAAACCATTGTTGAATATCTCGTTTTGAAACCCTTGATTGAATACATAAGATAGTGTCCTTGTATAATAACAAGGTTTATAAAAGATCGTTTAGGAAAACATGAGCTTATAGTAAAAGAGTTTATAAATCACATTATTTAAAAGTGTTGGTCATTTATAAAACTATTCGAGTAAAACTGATATAAAATAATTCAAGAAAACTTTATAAAACCTCTTTAATACAAAATGTTTAACATTTGATAAATCCTTTGAAACAGTTGAATAGTCTGATGAATTTATAACATTAACCTGTAATGTTTGTAGAATAACATACATTTTGTATAATGAATTACCAAAGTAAGGAATATATTTGGTCATGTGTTCCACCCCAAAACAGTTGGAAAGCAATAAAAGAGGGGCTAATGTTCTCACCTGTCTGCAGTAGACTCTGAACTATAACAAATAGCAAGTAGCAAACAGGACTTCTAACTGGTTCCTATATCATTGTAATCATACATAAGATATAAGATTTATAATTGTATAGACCTTGATTCATTGATTGACTTGTGTTATCATGATTTGTGATTAATAACTTGTTCTCGTGTTTGGAAACGTTGTATGAGCTTGAAAGTCATGATTGAATTACTTGAGTGAGAGTTGTTTCATGTAAAAGAGGGGTCATGTTCTTTTATGCACAACTTGTATGCATAATTGACAAGTGTTGATGATATTTGATAACCATTGTTTAATATGCAAATGTATAAATATGCTCAAGTGTTCTAGACCCTTGTAATTATGAATTGATCTTGTTATTAGTTTGAGTTATACTTAGTCCATCCAGGATCAATTCATAGTTACCTTACATTGTGGCCCACGCAATGGGCCTTGAGTCCATGAAACTAAGATGGCTTAATCAAAAGTCATAGGCCATTTAGCTTAATAAGGGGCCAATTGGATGTGATGTTGGGCCAACAACATGTCCATAGGCCTTGTAAATCGCCAAGGATAATATTGAGCCAATTAGGATCATAGTGGGCCGAATGGGATTGGATTGGGCCTAAAGGAATTTGGTTGGGCCTAACAATGTGTACGTGAGCCATGTAAGTTTCCAAGGCAATATTGGACTAATTAAGGATCAAAATGGGCCGACCTAACTCCCTTGGGCTTGGTTTAACCTATGGGGTCGATTACTAGTGGAGTTGGGCCGCATGAAATTGAATTGCGCCGAAAGGGTTATGGGCTGCCAACTTGGGCAGCGAACCTTTGAGGTTGAAGAGTCTAGGTTCGCCGGTCATAAGACACCACTAAGGTTCGGCCAGAAATCCATCAAGGTTCGGCTCTCTTAGGGAAATAAGGTTCGTCTTCCCATGGTTCGGCTAAGTGGGTTGCGAACCATGCAAGGTTCGTGGTCATGAAGTCCTAGCAAGGTTCGGCTGCATGGAGATTGGATAAAGGTTCGTTGCTAAATGGTTCGTGGTCCTTGAGTGTTAAAGGTTCGCAAGGGTTCGTGAAGTCCTACTGCATGAGGGTTCGTCACCATGCAAAGTTAGTGAAGACCTCTAAGGTTCGGCTGGTAACTCAACGAACCATGCAAGGGTTCGGCCATGTGATGGACAGCAAATAGGTTCGCTGAGGAAAGCTCATGAGCAGCCAGGTTCGTCGGATGATCAACAGGTTCGCTCGATGGGGACAAGGGTTCACACGTACCTGCAACTTCATCATCAATTATTTTAATGTTGTTGACTATAGTCTTCGATACTCATCAGTATTACACTATGTTTTCGAGTGTACAAGGGTCGTGGAGGTGGCTAGAACCGGTTAAAGCTCAAGTTCGAATAACAACACCAAAAACCCTAAATTTCGTGATCTTTCAAGACTCATACCTCGTTTTTGGCCGGTTAAAACTTCAGATATACTGTACTTCCTTGTAGTAATCATCAAGAGCTACGCGTGGACACCAAGAACGCCCAAATCCGTGGAGAAATGAGAGAGATACGCGCGATTGAAGTTCGGTTTTTAGAGAGAGAGTTGGACAAATTTCTAGTGAGAGAAAGGGTTGTTGGTGAATTAAACGAAGAAAATGGCCATCTTCATGGCTTTTATAGTCCGAGTGGTATTCGGGTTCGTTCCGGTCACTCGGTTCGCGTTTTCGTCGCGTAACGCGTATTTTACGCGATTTAAAATAAAGGATTATTATTCTCATCATTTTGATGAGTTTCAAAATTGTAAAAATGTAAAATAATATATATTTAATTATTTTTACTCTTCGTGTGTTGCCAGATCGTTAAACAACCGCAATTACGTGTATACCCGCAATCGCGTACGTTTTTCGATCGTAATAAATGTTCAAAGCAGTTTAATCATAATTATAAGTTCAACATTCGTATCATTATGGATCGTCACCCATAACTATACTCAGTCTCGCTTACGTACTACGACTTTTGTTTAATTAATTGTCATAATATTCGTCTCAACACTACGCACTAACACTATCCCATTACACCGAACACAATATATGTATAGGGCATACCCCAGATTCCAGCTACCTGCCATACCTGACGCCGTCGCACCACTGTTTCGATATAATACGATACTGTTCTTGCCTAGCGAACTCGACTGTAAATAAATAATACATACTTGTTCTTAAATAATAAAGATCCTAACACACAAGCACATTATGCACACATGAATCACATTGACTGATTTGATATGAAAACACATTTGTTCTAACACTGTTTACAAATACCCTGACTAAATGTACAAATGTTACAAATAAGTTCGTGGATCAAAAATATACTGATGATGTAAATGTACGTGAAACTCACAGGACTAGGAGTGCCTAAGAATGAGTGAACGAAAATTAAAAAAATCAAATGAGCCCTAGCTTTCCTTCTGATATATTTAGTCTGACATGTGACCTATAGATTTTCATTTAATAAAAAGTTATGAGTCACCTTCTATACATGATCTGCACCATAACTTATTGAAAATTACATAAACACTTAGAAATATATTAAAAAAGCAAATATACGCTAATTGGTTTTGTTCGGTAACGACTAGGTTTAACATTACTATAACCATAACAAAATGGATCGGTTAATGGCTTTACTAAATCCTAACCGTCAATTAAAGCCAGCTTTGGTTAAAATCAGTAATGGTTCAAGACATTATCAATTTTTTTTTTGTTATAGTTAAAAGCAAGCAAGCACCAATTTGCAAACAAGCAAATTTTGTTCTTCAGGGCCGAAAAATGGCCGAAGCAAATTACACCCAATGAGTATATGATGGAAATGATCTTGAAGGCATATAGCATTTGTGAAACGATTGTTTCAATAGAAGGAATAAATGAAAAGATGGGCAATACAAAGAAAGTAATGATCTTCCAAACGTTGGCGAGAGATGTTCTTATGCAAGTTGCGTAATACCTGAGAACAAAGAAAGTGTGAGATTGGATTAAAGTTTGATTCATTGGAATAGATACAGTTTCCAAAAAGCACGTCTACAAAAGTTCAAGGAGTCAACTAGAGTTGTTCAATATGAAAGAGAATGAAAGTGTGAGTGATTTATCTAGAAAATGGCGCATTATAAGAGACATGCATAAAAGTCTTGAGGTTATTCCTAAAGATAAAACAATGGTAAGAAAACTACTTATATTAGTTTCAAAAAAAATCCCACCAATCATGATACTATCAAACGTTATTCTAAGATAAATAACATGCCACATGAAGAAACAATAGGATGAACTATTGCCTTAAAAGAACGCATCAAAAGTCAAGACGAACTTTAGTATAACAGTCAATAAAAGCTCTTGATGGCAAATGCAAAAGAACATCTTGAAAATTTGCGTCATGGAAAGGATAGTGATCAAATTCCTGTTAGAGGAGGCGTGAAAGAAGTAGATGTCATGGAAACAACAACACAATCAAATTTAAATGATGTGAATATGGTGACTACGGTCTCTTTGCATGCAAAGACATAAAATAAAAAGGCAGTTGCATCATATCTAATGAAACATTTTTGTTGCATAATGCAATTTTTTTCTTTTCGTTTTTTTTTAAAATGCAGCCTCTTGCGAATACAACTATTTGAAAAAAATTTGCAGTATGTAATTATTTAAACTCCATTCAAAATTATTAAAAAGAGTGCTTGTAAAATATAGGTGTTAAAGAGTAGAGATGGCTTTTTGAAGGGCTGCCCTCACGTGTATGCTAAAGGGTGAAGGGTCTAAACTCATGATGTCTATATGGAGCATAACGTATAATGATAGAAATTACATATGTGGCACAAACTCATGATGTCTATATGGAGCATAACGTATAATGATATAAATTACCCGGTCATATCCGAACCGATCGGTACAAACGGGTCCGGTTTTTTAGACAAATTAAAACCGGAACCGGGAAAACCGGAATTGGTTCCACTTGCACCAGGCCAAAACCCGAACCGGAACAGGTCAAAAACCGGTCGGAACCGGTCGAAACCCGGAACTGGAACCGATAGGAACCGGAACCGGTTCTGGAACAGGAACTGGTTAAAAAAAACCCGATTTGTGCACCTCTAACTAGGCAATCTTTTGATGAAATGTTGGCTCATTTATCATTTTTTTAGTTTATTATATCAATGTAGAATCGATCACTAAAAACAAGACCATACCATTTATATATTAAAAAAATAAAATAAAAATGGATTCCATATATTATCCTTCTAGCGTAATTTCTAATATTTTCCCAAAACTTTCTTCTGACCACTTTAGCTCGAGGAGCATAACGAATCATGATAGAAATTACATATGTGGAAAACTAGTGGCAAACAAGATATATATGTGGAATACTTTTTCCATAAATGCCCATCCGAATCACTCAGAATATTGAATTACTTTAGCTTTGTAAGAAATAATTTTTAGTTCTTTTGTTAAAATGACAAAAAAAAAAGATGTAAAACCACTCATTCTCTATCATGTTGTCTTGCAAGGACATCTAAGACGAAATTGTGGTTCAAATTCTGCATGATAATCAAGATATTAATCTTGCACTGGACCAGTACTTTTTGGAGACCAATGATTAATGAAGAGTTTATAAATTTTTATAATTTTAAAAAAATATTAAGTCTAAGATCGGATAATTTGTCATATCCATTATATTACTTAGTATTTAAGAAGTGTCGGTAGCTAACTTATCAACACGCCACATGTCACATCTACATTTGCTCTGTGATTTGGTATTTTTTTGTCTCTTATTAAAAAATTTAAATGTTAAACTAAATTGGTTGTAGATGAGTTTGTATGTAATTTGGTTGTAACATATGGGAAATAAATATTTTTATTGGCTTATGTATTATATAAAGTTGTATAAAAAACAAGAATTACAAAAGCAATTGTTAATAAAATATATATATCAAATAAAATAAAATTTTAACATTTAAAAAAAAAGAGAAAAGTGCATTTTATAAATTTTAACATTAGCGAGACAAGATCAGAGGATGTGTTTAGTTGTCAGGTTTCTCATGTGGAGGGCAACTGGGCATGACATATGCCCAGTTGTGATTTTTTTCTTAATAATATTCTTTTGTTAACTTTTAAAAAGAATTAATTTTCTACTTGTTTAATTTTATTTACGTGTTTATATAGATTTGAGTTGCTATACTTTACCGAAAATTGAATCTTTTTTAGTGTAATATTTTTCATGCTTTTTACTTGACAACATAAATTTTTTCAGAAACAAATTGTGTCAAATGTAATATGTTTTGGTTTGATAGTATCAATTCCAGATTGCTCAAAGACTATTGAAGTCAAAAATAATTTATACTTAGTCAATCCATGTATGCATGGGAAAAAAAAATTGAATTCGGGTTTTGTAGCAACTGTTTTTAGAATCATTTAAGCGTATGTTTTTCTTTACAAGGCTTTGTGGTAGCATTCCTAGCTTTGTTACGAAGTTTGAAAACGCTTCTTTTCTATGTTCTTGTCATGATAGGACCGCTCCATGAAGGATTAATTATATTATTTATGTTCTAGCTCATTTTAAGATGATGATGATGTGTGTACAATAAAAGAGTAGTTTGAGAAAAAAAATGTGTTACGTCGGTGTCTTTTTAGTTTTATGTTCCCATCTCTCTGATATGAAACGAGACGACACATATAATTAACGATAAAAATATTAAAATAATATATTTTTAGATATGTAAATATATTTAAATATAATTAATTATTACAATTTCATATGCGTGATGATATCTTATAAATAGAATTATCACGTAGAAATGAATTCATCAGCAGATAAATTATGCGTGATAATTTCATATGGCTGTGATAATATTGTGTAAGTATTTATTGTTATTGCCTAATAATTTCATGTGACCCTTTGTAGAGCAAAATAAACACACACATACACACACACACACACACATATATATATATCTGAGTGTGTGCATGTATTTTTTTTAATAATCATGATAACCCACTTATATGGTAAATCATCTTGTCTTTTCTTGCTCAACTAAAGAGGGGAAACAAATAAAATACAATCTTAAGCAACCGGGTTAATGAATGGTCTCAAAGAAAAAATAACTTAATGGGCATAAACTCACAACATATAGGCTGTTCCTTTACTAGTAAAATCACTACACCACTTCCTAAAGACCAAGTATTTAGGATACATGTGTTGAAGGATGTGTACAATGACACCACTAGTAACAAAAAATGCAATACACAACAAAATTAAAAATTTACAAAAGAATAAATGTAAACAAAAACATATGTAGATAAATATATATGTTAAATACAGGAAATGTGATCTATTCTACAACAAGTGAAACTACTGGTGTACAAACTATTTTTTCCTTGCATCAAGTGAAACTAGTGGTGTTTATCTCAAATGACCATTAAAAATTTTCGTCTCCCATACAAATTTTTTTGGGTCTGCTGCTGGTTTTGGGCGTTTTTAGTTCCTGTTTTGACTGGGGTGGAACTGGTTTCGATTACAATTTCTCAAAAAACGAAACTACTTGTACCAAACGGTTCAGATAGGATCGATTCCCGTTTGGTTGGGGTTGTCGATTCCATTTCTAAAACCTGTTTTTTTGCCCACATAAGATAAACACAATTGCCTAAATTGCATTACAGTTTTATGTTGTAGATGCCGATTCTGTATATTTTAATGATAGTTTTTGCCTTTTTGGGGGTCTTGAACCAAATGAAACCTTAGTTTATAATCATATGAAAATTTAAACAGAAATCTTTACATATAGCGTGTTTGGTAGCAATTTAATTTTTTTTGAACGCCTTCAGACTGAACGACTATTTAACCTCAAACATGCACACATCTAAGGGCAGACCCACTCGTCAGCCCTCCACTTACCATATAAACAGGAACCAAATAAATCCGTAAACCCTCTTCTATGTTTAGGTTTAAGCACTGACCTTAATGAGATGCATTTTCTTCCATTTATCGCAATACCAAAGCCCCTTGGTAGGCAGCAATTTAATTTTCTAAATGAAAATATCTAACCAATAATAAGGGTTTTGTTGATAAATAATGACAGAGTTGATGCTTCACTATCTATTCATTAAATTCGTAAATCAAACGTTAATAGTGGAGAAATTCTCACAATACACAAACGAGTTATTTTTACCAATAAGATAGTTGCTGGAAAAATTATTTATCAAAATAAGTTATTTGAAAAATATTTACCAAAGTAAATGTTTTTCATCTATTTCTTTATTTTAAACTAATTTATTATAATTTTTTAATTTAATTAACATATTATCATAGTTATTGATTGAAAAAAATAGAAAAGTTTTATGATATGTTAATTGATTTAAAAAAATTATAATAAAGTAGTTAAAAATAAAAAAAATAAATGAAAAACATTGATTTTAATAAATATTTTACAAACCATCCATTTTGATAAATAATTGAAAAAAAAGACTCATACAAAGACATGCGGATCATTGAGGATGTAATTAGGGCAATCTCCACAAATATTTCTGACAAATGTAATTTTCTATGATTTGGAAACTATTTTTAGAAAAATTAAAAAAAAAAAGACTTGTTTTTCCAATAAATTTTTTAAAAACATTTCCATCGCTAAACATAAGAGCATCCCTACCATTTACCGGAAAACATTAAAAAAAACATATAAATTTATTTAATAAAATTCTTAATGAATGTCATCTATTAACTAAAAAAGAAAAAAAAAAGGTTAATAAGTAACAAGTCTGTAGAAATAGTGTCGGAAATGTTTACAATGTCCGAAGATTTTCCTACAAACATAAAAAAATATATTATTTATTTATTTATTAAAAATCTTGATAAATGTAGTTTATATTACTGTAGTAAATAGAAAAAGTGTCAATAGTCTAGAATTGTGGGAAAATTGTAAAATTTCCAACGATTTTCATATAAACATTAAAAACACTTTTTAGTATATTTATTAGCATTTTTAATAGATATAGTCTATTAATTTATTAAAATTTAACAGAAACAAAATAATAGAAACTAATTACCCGCGACGGGTATATTTATTTATCATCTTTTTGCAATCAAGAGTTCATTTGCGCAATCCCATGGATTTTAAGTTTTTTTAATAGCTAACATCAAGTATCACTTGGAAATAAGTTGGCACATTGACATCATTATATAGAAGGAAACTCATACTAGAAAAATCTATAGCTCAACCTAGAATATTTTTTGCTATAGATGAGACTAAAGCCCAAAACATTTCGTTCCGAAAGTTAAAGGTTTATAAGCCCTTTGAAGTTATGGAAACCAAATTTTGCGTCACGGAAGAGTTGGAGCAAGACCCAACCAAAAATGTTTAATTATATATATCATTTTCTTAATTAATTATAAAAAAATTCATCCTCTTATGTGAAACCAACCTTCCACCTAATTTCTAAACAGCTTTTTATTTTAAATACATCACTTTTAATTAATAATCCATATCTCATTCTTAATTAATTTCAGTTTTAGGTTCACACTTCTTAGCTCATGTGAATCTTATCAAGAAGACCACAAACCTATTAACAATAATAATAATAATTACATAAAAAATATGTTAATTCAAACTTAAGAAATCCTTAATTCCACTATTTTTTTCCAAGAATATCTTATATATGATAATGACTTTTCAAATATTTACTATATATAATCAGTGTCAGTTACCAAAGTGATGTTAAGATATTCCTCCTTAAATAAGTTGAAAGTTCAAGACTTATAGCCGAAAAAAAAAGATGAAAAGAATTGTTGTTCGAAAAAAAATCTCCAATGTTGTTTCTCTTATGAAAAACAAGTTATATCTTAGGTTCATAATTTTTTTTTTGGTAAATCAACTTTCTGGTTAGAAGAGATTTTGATTGAGATAAAATTTGTTGCTGTTTAATAATCCTGATTAATCAGTAGATTTCTTTTGTGATATACATTTCGTAACTTTCACATTCATGATTATTTATATCTTTTGTATCTTAAGCTTGGATAAAATAGAAGAATTTTTATATCTTTTAGAAATGAAACTCCAAATTTATTCTCGTTTAAAACCATAAAAAAACTTGAGCTAGTCATGGCATATAACTGATTATTTGGTATGTGATGCTAATATCGCTCTAATTTAAAAATAACAAGCCTTTAATTTATAATTTACAAGCCTCATGGGCCATCCATAAAATTATTTTATAAAATTACACATGGGAACACCATATCTCTTGAAATATATGAACGTTACACATTTTAATTAAAAACTTGAAATTAAAGTCGTGACATTGCATGGAGTTTTTCTTGATCATGTAGTTCATCTTGGTGATACCGAGCTTGATCCAAATGGGTTTCCTTTTCGGATCTTTTGATGTTTGCAGATGTGTTTTCAGTGATTTGTAGGGTTTGTGCTATCTGTCTGAGTTGTACCTTTTGCACCTTACCTGTTCCTGTTTTTGGTAGCTCTTTCACAAATTCTACCTTCTTTGGCACCATAAACTTGGACATCCTTTTCCGGCAATACGCCATGATATCGGCTTCGGTCGTGCCCGTGTTTTTCAAGACAACAAAAGCACAAGGGCTTTCGCCCCATTTCGGGTGAGGCATGGCCACCACTGCTGCTTCGAGTATCGCGGGGTGTTTGAATAAAATCGACTCTAGTTCCACGCTACTTATGTTTTCACCACCCGAGATGATTACGTCTTTCGATCTGTCTTTGATCTCGAGGTAACCGTCGGGGTGGATGACCCCGACGTCACCTGTTAAAAACCATCCTTTCTTAAAGGCATTTGCT
The DNA here is from genome assembly GCA_009363875.1 of Mikania micrantha. NCBI lineage: Eukaryota > Viridiplantae > Streptophyta > Magnoliopsida > Asterales > Asteraceae > Mikania > Mikania micrantha. Next base: position 57,924,494 of record CM018694.1, on the reverse strand, counting down.
GTCCCCTTTTCATCTTTTAAGTATCCTTTCATGATGCTACTTCCTCGGAGGACGATCTCTCCCATGGTCATCCCGTCGTGTGGAACGCTTTCCATCGTGTCCTTATTTTTGACGTCGACGTCTGCGAGAGTGAGTATACCGACGCCTTGGCGTGCCTTCAATCCAGCCTGTTGATCTTTAGGCAGCTGGTTCCATTTGGTTTGCCATTCGCAAACCAAAGCAGGTCCAGTGGCCTCAGTTAGACCATATGCATGCGTTATGTGGAATCCAAGATTCTCCATCTTCTCCAGAAGGGGCGCAGGTGGAGGCGCCCCTCCTGTGAGGATATTAATCTTGGATTTTATTTCACAACGCTCCTCAGGTTTAGCCTCTAGAAGGATGTTAAACACAATAGGGGCACAACACATGTGTGTCACCTTGTGCTTAGAAATACTCTTGTACATTTCGTCAGCAGTTGTGTTGCGTATGCAAACGTTGGTGCCGCCTCTTGCGGCCACGCCCCAGGTGAACGTCCACCCGTTGCAGTGGAACATTGGCAGTGACCACAGGTACACCGCCTCGGTCCCCATTTCCCAGCCTTGAATCAAGCTCATTGTGCTCAGAAACGCACCACGATGGCTATACACAACACCCTTTGGATCCGAGGTGGTTCCGGATGTGTAATTCAACGCGATGGCGTCCCACTCGTCTTCAACATCTTCTCCAGGATACTGGGGATTGCCATGGAAGATGAGTTGCTCATACTCCAAGTTTCCAAGACGGACCCCTGTGGGCTTATCAATGTCATCGATCACAATGACTAAAGGCATAACATGTTCACGAGCCACCAGCAACCGTAGAGCCTCGGACGCTAATGCAACATACTGATAATCAACAAAGAACACCTTAGCTTCAGAATGAAGGAGAATTGTGGCTATGTTCTTAGCATCCAGACGCGTATTAATCGCGTTAAGCACAGCTCCAGCCATTGGCACTGCGAAATGCATCTCATACAAAGCAGGCACATTTGGCGCCAACACAGATACCTATAAAATCAATCAAACAACACACTTAGAATCAAGAAACTTCAAGATTGTGCAATCAGATGTAAAGACTTGAAAATCAAGATGCTTACAACGTCATTCTTGACAACATTAAGCGATCGAAGAGCATACGCGAGGCTGCAGCATCGCTCGTATGTTTGGCGCCAGTTGAAGCTAACTCCCGCGTAAATAAGTGAAGTACGATTGGAATAAACCATGGAAGCTCTCTTGATGAAAGTGAGAGGAGTGAGAGGAACATAGTTTGCTGGACACTTTGCAAGCCTGTTCATGATTGATTCAGTTAATGATCACAGAATATACTCAATATGTGTGAAACTAATTAACAGAATATTCGATATGAGATAGAGGGAGAGAAGGTTTTAGTTATGGTGGGAAGAAGATGAAGAAGGAGAGTGTATATATACAAGTGTGGAGCATGGTATTAAGGTGGGGGTGTGGAGCAGAGGATTGTGGGAGGGGTACAAAGGAAGTAGTGGTGCATATTCCTTGATATTACTCATTAGCACAATACACATGTAACTACTATGTGTCTGTGTGTGTGTCACATTGATGTGTTTGAACACAGCCGTTTGACTTTGAATGTTTGAACTTCTCTGTTTTTAAAAAATCTAGCCTTATAAATAATGGTAAACTAATAATTTTATTAATCATATACAAATAATAATTTGAATTTATACCATCAAATAAAAACATATTAACCTATGATCCTTAGTTCAAGTGGTTGAAGGGAGGTATCCTACTACTTTAATATTGAAAAGGTCACGGGTTCAAGTCCTATCATGGACAAAATAAGGGTTATATGCTGGGCTACAGGGTTTTCTCGCAGCAATGATGAGTTTCCTCCTATTGGGTGTGAATATGATCGAGTGGGTCTATAACCTGTCAGCGATCCAAATTTTCATAAAAAAAAACATTATATTTGACACAACTTGTTTTCTAGCAAAACTAATGTTGAAACATAAAACAAGTGAAAAATAACATAAAATAAGCATGGAGACGTATTATATTTTGGATGCCAAAGTGACGTCCTATAAAGTTTAGAGATGAAATGTAAAAGTTTGAAAACAAAACATAAAGGTTTTGATATTTAGTATAGGAATAAACTTTAAACTTTAAGACCCAAGGAAGATCAAGGTGACGTTCTACAAATCCTTTGGCTCCATCCTTTTCTTTTTAAAAACCCTTTGGCTGTTTTCTTGCTAAAAATCCTTTGCTTTCTTTCGAAAAATCCTTTGCCCCCTTCTTTTTCTTCCTAAAAATCATTTGGCCATTTCCGAGGTTTTTTCAAGCTCCGTTAATGGTTAAAGGTTACAAAAAGAAGCTTTGATTGCATTAAAAAAACAAACTACAACAAAAGAAGAGGTCAAAAGAAAATTAAGTTATAAAGATTAATGTCGTAAAGAAAAAGATTGAATAATTAGAGGAACTTGAGCATAATTCGTTTTGAGAACAAAATAAAAATTAAAGATAAGTGAATAAAGTTTAATAAATAAAAGTTAAAAGAATAAATAAATTATTAAATACTAAAAAAAACTAAATTAATTTATTACCTGAGTGTAACTAAAGAAAGATAAAAAAAATCAGCCAATCGACCATACAATTTTAGTGTTGGTGGAATACCAAACAGAGATATTTTATGTTTTTCTAGTCGTTCTGTAAAAAAACAAGATACTTTCTATTACGAAAAATAAATAAATAAAACTTATTTATTCTGTTGTGAAAAAAGAGTTAAACTAAGTTTTTTTGTTTACATTTACTGTTGTTTTATGCATAAGCAAGTCATGTAAGATAAACAAAAATAAATGTAAATAAATCAACCGGTGTTTAACTTTAACAGAGTGAAAAGTTTTATTTATTTATTTTTGATTCCTTATGGTATTTAGTATTTACCTTTAAATTATAATCAAAACCATTTATATTGAATTTTAGTTAGAAATAAGTATTTCGTACGTGGTTTTAAATATTGGAATGCAGAGAAAATAATTACACTCCGATATATTCAGATATTGAGAAAAAATTGCACCAATTTATATTGAATTTTAGGTAGAAAGAAGTATTTCGTAACGAAATAGTCTAATAAGATCAAAAAAAATATTTAGAGTTTATAAAATGTTTATAAAATCAGCCGGTTCGACCGGTCCGATAAGTCGGACCTCTGACCGGTAAATAGACCGGTTCGATGTCTGTTCCGTTTATGAAAACATTGGTTTTATGTTCAGTTAATTATGTAATATATATTTACATTATATTTTATATTCATGGATTACTTTCAACTAAATATTCTCCTTATCCTAAAAAGGTTAGGAAAGATTATTAAACATTAAATCATAAGATCAACTTTAAGATGTAAAATTTAAATTTTAAAAGGAAAAGTTGTCAGGATAATTTAGTCATAACCACTTTCCCTCCAAATTTTTTTAAATGTTCATAACTTTTATATACAATATTATTTTTTAAAAATATATATAATAAAAACGAGTATTTTTTATTATCATTAAAATGAGTATAATTTTGCTATAAAAATGAAAATTTTCAGCTCATTGTGTCTAATTATCGTCACTATGTCTTTTTTAAACGTTTGTGTATAATTACTTTTTTTTTCTTAAAGGTAATTGTGTCTTTTTTTTACACGTAATTGTGTCTTTTTTTAAAGATCATTGTGTAATTCATACTCGTTATTATGTCATTCTTGTTTAGAGTTATGTATTCTGCAACATCATTGTGTATTAAATTGTTTAGAAATACACAATATTAAGCATAAACACAAAAGACACAATGACATATACAAAAAACACAATGACCTATACAAAAATGTCATACTCGTCATTGTGTCATCCTTGCTTAACATTATGTATTCTGCAATATCATCTTGTCTTAAATTATTAAGGAAAACAAAATATTGAGAAGAACACACAAAAGACACAGTGACTTGTACGAAATTGTTCATACTCGTTATTGTGTATTTATTACAGGTAATTGTGTCTTTTTAAAGATAATTGTGTTATTCATACTCATCATTGTATCACCTTTTCTTGACATCATGTATCATGCAACATCATTGTGTCTTAAAATGTTCAGGAAAACACAGAATTAAGCAGAAACACAAGACACAATGACATGTACAAAAGGTAAAATGACATGTACAAAATGCACAAACAATAAAATTGGTGTGTATATATTATATGATACATATCCTACAATACATTATTTGTTTAATTAACCAATTTTATTGTAGAAAATTACCATGGTAAATAAATATTTTTAAAATGTGTGTGTATATTATATGATACATATCCTACAATAAAATTGGTTTATGGTGATAATTGTTTAACCCAATCTCAATCACTGATATATTATAAAATATTTCATATTTCCTTTTAACGGTAGAAATGAAATTGGGAGTACGAAAGTGATTTTCTTATTTTTCATATTTATATCAAATCTTATATTTCACTTTTCTCCCTCTAAATGAACGCACACATCAATATTCAATTCCATAATAGGCGATGAAAACGAATAATGTGTTGTATTAGTGGTAAGATGGATGTATAAGAGAAGTGATAGCAGATCCAATTTTGGGTTCTATCCTTGATCTCACCCAGTTTTATCAGCTTTTCACTGTCGTGTCTTTGGGCGGGTGATTGGGTCGGGTTTTCCCCGGAATAGGTGGCTGGTGGGCTAGAGGCACCGTCCGTCTGGACTAGTGACCAACTCCGGCATCCTTTTGCTATTAGGGGCTACGTACAAAGTACACGGCATTTGATTAAGGTATAATCAATGGCGGAGGTTGGGCAAAATGAGAGGGGCGGAAATTTTTGAAACTCTGAATACATGTTTTGAAGCAGTGGGAGCGATGCCACTATATTTAGCTAAAACTACATTTCGGCCGATAAATTAACTTTATATGCGGAAAAAGAGGGGCCCTAGCTCCAATAAAGCTTCGCCCATGGGTAAAATGATTGAATATGTTAATGAAACTGAAATGTTAGTGGTTCTTTTGGATTGAATATTTGAATCTTGTAGATGTTTGTTTGAATTTTGAACTAATCGTTTAAATCTTGTAAGGTAATGATCTGACCTCTGATAGAAGAAATTGCCTGAATGTAGGTTTAAATTTGTGAATTTGTGTAGAACTAATTTCTTATATATCCTTGCACCATTGAAATTTTATGTTACATTGTTGTAAACATTAGAAAACACTCGTCGCTTGTGATCATGGCTACGCTCTTCACACACCCACAAAAAAAAAAAAAAATTAAAATAAAAAGAAGAACATGATTAGTTTCAAGTGAATATGTTATTCTTTAGCTTTTGATTAAATTATTGAGTTCAATAATGGTTGATGAAGTGGTGAAGAAGGGAGCCCTCATCCTTGGTGATCGCCAAATGGCTAACCAAGGGTTGAGAAAGGTGAGCCAGAAATGGGACTATGATGTATGATTAGACTCATGATTTCTTTATTTACTATATAGTTAAAAAAAAAGTAAATACACAACAAAAAGCAATAATTCATCTAACATGAGGGGCGAAATTTTTATATCGCGATAAGATTAGGGACGAAAAGAGTAAAACATATAATATGATGACTAAAACTGAAAAAAACTTTTTCAAGTTGTACGAAAGTGAAAGTTTGGACAAAATCTTAGGGACGAAAATTAATTTTAATCTACCAATTAGTGTTCTGTTTTACGGTTTTAAGATAAAACGGTAAATCAAACTGTTAATAATGGTTTTTAATAATGAAAATGAACACTGAACCGTTAAAAATAAAAATCGAACCAAACTGAATGGTTAAAAATAAAAATCAAACATTGTTATCAACAATTTGGTTCCGGTTTAGTTTACGGTTTATGCATTTTGGGTTTGGGTTTTAACAACATAGGGTGGATTAGTATAATTTCTTTGTGAAAAGAAACCTATATTATTAATAGAAAAAGCTGATAGGATGACTACTTTACTTCTCAACTGAGAATTGTTTTTTTAACTTTTCAACATTATTAAAGGTTTATTGATGCATAAACATATAATATAAAAGTTAAAATTTTTGTGTAAAAGAAAAACATATGCATAGCAGCAACCAATATCTATCGATTCAGAATTCCTGATGCTTTCAAATATTTACATTGCTCAAGTTTTCTAATATCAAAAACAATATTTAATAGTAATTAAAAAATAAGTCAACAGAGAATATGGGTTTGGTTGCTTCCTATATGATATAGTATATCAGTATGATTTTTCTAATGTGCTTCTCTTTTGTTCATAAATCAATTTTAGTTTCATTTCTAACCTTTTTTTTATGACTAATATGATCATTACAGGTATCAAATAGCTCATAATTAAGGGTGTTAAAAAAATCGGTATCTAAATCTGAAATATCCGAACCTGAATTATTCGGAAATTCGGATATCCGGAAGTTCGGATATTTGGGAGTTCGGATTCGGATACTTGTTTTGAAAATTTCAGATAGTGCGGGGTTAGGTTTTTAGAGGCGGGGCTGCGTGTTTAGGTTTTTTTTTTTTTTTTTTTTTTTTGGGGGGGGGGGGATAGGCTTTTAGGGGAGGGGTGGTGGTGGGGGGGGGGTTTAGGCTTTTGGCGGCAGGGGTGAGGGTGGGGGTTAGATTTGATTCGATAAGACGGTTTCTAAGCAACTTGAACGAGTTAAATTGGAGTTCTTATGAGCCGATTAAGAATGATTTAAGAATCCTTTTCAGGCTCTTTAAAGTTTTTAGTCTTTTTAGAATATCTTCCCTAGTAATAAATATATAGTATACATTAATGTTTTTTTTTTAATTTTAAATATTAATAGATATTTATGTTATTTTACATCTACTTAACAGCAAAACTTCACGATCATCCATACATAGCACGAATCACCTGTATTATAGTTGAATAAGAAGTAGAAATCACATATGTAGTTTTAGAAATTGAGGACTAAACATTCAATATATACATACTATGAGGACCATATTTGCAATTAACTCTTAATTGGTATTAATAAAATATCAATAAGTATTGATCTTTCTAGCATAATGGTTACCCCCTTGGCTTCCCTATGGGAGGTTATGGGTTCAAATCTCTCTCAAGACGAAATATGGGTCCTTGGAAGGTCAGGGGGTTTTCTGATGCAGTTTCCTCCTGTGGTGGTGGTGGGGTCTCAACGGAGGTCATGGTAACTAGACCTTGGTGATGTGGCGTGAAAATCAGTGTTTCACACGTTGAGATCAAATGCCGTTAAAAAAAAAGTATTGATCTTTAAATATTCTCGAACATAAACAAAATGAAACGGTAGACGTTAATGACTCTGGAATGGTCAAAAGTCTTTCAAATGGTTGTTATAGTCATTCTACACTTGAACATGTTGAATTGTATTTTAATTGCTAAGAAACTATTAAGACATTTTCTAAAGATATACAAAGTAGACTTTTATTTTTATATTCATACATAAAATATTATCAAAACATATGGATAAATCCACAATCCTTAAACTAATTATGAATATTCATATTTTCTTTTTCTTGATAATCGTTACATCTTTTATTTTTCTTTCTCTGATGACACTAAACTAATAATTATGAACATTCACATTTTCCTTAAACTAAGTTTTTGGTTTCTTCAAAGATCATGGTTAGTGAGTTTTTTACTTTTTTTATGATCTAATCATTTATGCTGCTTACTTAGTATAATAGAATTCTTATTGGTGCAGACTGCAGAGTAAGATACTCACACTTGATCTACTTGAAGACAACCAGTTTTACAAAATATTATCAAATTTGATAAAAGATCTTGCACTTCTTGTACTAAACCAATTGTCATTTTATATTTTTACATTAAAACATGATTAAGTGACTTATACTGGTCATGTTAGAATCAATAATTAGGATATATTATACAAAATTTTATAAGTAATTGATCTTAGGTTATTACATATGTTTGCATGTATGAATATCTCGTTGTCTCTCTTAATATGTTTGAGTTATTAATAGTACACTTGAGCTTGAAGTGAATCACATCTTTGGGTTCTTGAATTATCAATTTAGTCGCAATATTACTTATTCATTGAATATTACTTGTGACTTGTCTGATAAACAATATCTTTTCTAACGTGCTTCTCTTTTATTCACAAACTCTTTTAGTTACATTTCTTTTTTTTTTTTTTTCATGACTAAATACGATCATCACATGTATCAAAGAAGTCATAATGGGAAAAATTCATCTAAGGATTGAAATTCATTACAACGATCACAACTTTAACATCCATTATCACTAGCTTTTCTTTTAGTTGAATAACAAAAGAATTCTGAATGAATAAAAAAAACAAAGTGTTGGGACGTCTATCCAACAATTGAGAAACTCCCTTTGGTTTTATATTATATATATTCTATAAATAAAAATATATCTAAAATGTCAAACCGTATTAATGGGCATTTTGTTATTTTACATCTGCTTGAGTACAAATTTAATTACCAATGAGACAGTGTCTCAATGGTAACACGAGATTCTTTCAAGTGAGAGGTCTTGGGTTCAAATCCCTCTCCAGCGAAAAATATGTCTGAGGGGGGTCAGGGGGTTTTTCCAGTGGGGTTTCCTCATTGGGTGGTTGTGGTGGCATATGCGAGGTCCAGGTAACTATACGTTGGTGACATGGCTTGGAAACAATGAGTTCACACGATTGAGACATTCGCCGTTAAAGAAAACTACAAATTTAACTAAGAGTAAATTGACAAGAAGACCATTTGTTTTGCTAATATTTCACTTTTGGTTCTAAGTTTCATAAATTATACATATTGTTCCAAACTTTTAAATATTTACAACACATACAATGTCATCAAATTGCCCTTATATATTTGACCAAATTATTCTTACCTAAAGATAATATTTATTACAAATGTTTAAATTTGTGACCATATGGGTAATTTAAGAAACCTAAAACCAAGAGTAAAATACTAGCAATTATAGGAACCATATTGACAATTTACTCTTTAAATAATGTTCATATACTTCATAGATCATCTACATTATAGAAGTGAATGAAAAGTAGCAAGCACATATGTAGTTTCAGAATTGAGGACTAAAAATTCAATATATACATACTATAGGGACCATATTTACAAATTAGTATTATTATGTATTAAGGGAACGATAGTCGTTAATGAATGTGGAATGGTACGAAGTCTTTCAAATGGTTGTTATAGTCATTCTACACTCGAACATGTGGACTTGCCTTTAAATTTCTAAGAAATTATTAAGATATTTTCTTGTATTTCTAAAGATATTACAAAGTAGATTTTTATTTTATATATTTATAAATAAAGTGTTGCCAAAACATATAAATAAATTCACAATATCCTTTAACTAATTATGAACATTTGCATTTTCTTTTCCCTGACATCATTTCTATTATTTTACTTACCCATTTCATCTTAAATTGTTGTTAAAACGATTGATATGGATCCAATTACAATAGAAAGGCAGGTAAGCGAGCAACAAGCTGCGCCGCCACCCCCTTTTGAATGGCAAATCCGATCCTACTGAAAACAAAGTTAGCGTTCTATGGAGAGAATGATTAAAGCAAACATTGCCCCTATCTTAGATAGAAAAGAGAGACTGCTACAAATAAGTTTTCGACTCGAAGTTATCGTTTGAATTTAATCATCCAAACACTTTTAATATTATTTTAACAAAAAAGTAAAATAACGTAAAAATTATTGCAATTTTACTTTTACTTCTTAAAGGTCCTGACAACATAGTAAATAAAAAATGTGTTTTTATAATACATATTTTTTACAACAATTTATTTTTGTTTTCGGTAGGGCTCGAATTCTAAATCTTAAACAATAATTTAACTCAATCACACACCAATTATTTTTTCTATTTAGGTTAAAATATTGTTTAAGTTGTACATACGCTGACTCAATTATTTCATTATTTGTTACCAAAGAATTAGTTTCTCCCCATGGTTCAATCACTCCACCTATACGTCACGTAGGCTCTCACCTTAACCACTCACTCCACCATTTTGGTGGAAATTCCCCTTTATCCACTCACTCCATGTCCACTCACTCCCCTTTGTCCCCAACGGTAACCCATCTCACCACCGTTGCCTCACTCACGCCATTTCTCCCACGCCCACTCATGCCCACCCAGGGGGCGGTGTGCCACGCCCCTCCCACGTCCACTCATGAGGCACACCCACCGGTCTAATTAGTAGTTAATTTTTTTTTTCGTATTACTATATATCATTAAAACCTATGAAAAATATAGTAAAAATATTATTATAACGTAGGTAAAAACAAAATCTTAAATAAAATAACACACCCAATCGCTTTGAAATGGGTTGACCAAAGACGGGTCATAAAAAACTAGAAAAAACATCAAAAATTTAAGAAAGCTAAAAATTTCGGAAACACCAAACAGGGATAAAATTAAGAAATCATAACGTAAATAACTTAAGTTAACAAAAGAAAATTTAAAAGCAAATACGAAATATCAAAGAAAAGATCGATAATAAAAGACAAGGTTATACAATTAAATTATAAGAAATCAAAAGATATGTAGCCTAATAAAATCACAACAGGTGATATAATCATAGTAACATTAGCAAGATAATTTTTTTATATAACAATGTATATCAATTTAAATCCAAACATCATAAATAATAATAAAAAGTTTCCTAAATAGTAAAAAAAAATAATTTAAATTACTTTTTTATGAAATATTTTAATGCTACATGCTCAATTTGTTATTTAATAAAAACTTATAAATTTTGAAATGCTATAATTTTTAGTAGCTCAAGCAGTCGCAAAAAAAGGGAAAATTACCAATTTGATCAATGTTGACCAAAAAATTACCAAAATGATCACACAGATTCCGGCGTCTAAGACTCCCATTTAGACGCCCCTTTAGACGCCCATTTTGTGTTCTTTTTTACAACATACGGGCCCACATGTCTACGGCTTTGTCGGGGTGTCTAAGACTCCTTTTCTACCGGCGTCTTAGACGCCAACTTAGACGTCTTTAGACGCCCTTTTTCTGTAATTATTACAAAAAAAGGGCGTCTAAAGGCGGCTAAGTCGGCGTCTAAGTTGGCGTCTAAGACGCCGGTAGAAAAGGAGTCTTATACACCCCGACAAAGCCGCCGACATGTGGGCCCGTATGTTGTAAAAAAATATACAAAATGGGCGTATAAAGGGGAGTCTAAATGGGAGTCTTAGACGCCGGAATCAGTGTGATCATTTTGGTAAACATGTGGTCAACAATAATCATTATGACAATTTTCCAAAAAAAAGTTGTAAATTTTGATAGTTTATAATTTTTAGTAGTTTAAGGTCGGCGATTCATTCATACATTACATTGATTTCAACAATTCATACATATATTAGTCGTTGTACCGTACTTTACGGTGTTTGACTATACTTACTCGAACGTCCAACCATTAATCGTTTCTGGTGTTTGATCGTTAAACATTTACAAGCCTTCGACCATACTTTAACTAAGGCGTCCAACCGTAGTTAGTGGCATTTGACCGTAGTCTATGGGAAGCATTTGTTAAAATGTAGGCGTTTTGCAAGAATGTCCACGTGTCGACATCTGTGTAATACAGATGACATTGGTAGATTGGTCATGTTGAAAGTTGGATATAGTACTAACACCAACGTTTATGTATAAATAGATATTTTGGTGCATTAATTATTGGAATCGATACCCCTTCTCATTTGTCTATTCATTTGACATTTTAGTAATTTTCTGGGAGGTTGGTGATGTGATCGCTGGTACTTAATTATGTAAAAACCATGCGCCACACATTTAGAGTCAGTACAAATGATCTTTATGATGTGAAAACAAATTATATTTATGACTCATTTTGAATAAAATAAACATATATAGGCTCTGTATTTGCTACACACACATATATATATATAGGGACTTATTCTATTTTAAGAAATAACAGAATATGTTTACATTGTTACATGTTATGTTATGTTTTATTTTATTTTGGTCTGTAACGGCGATATTAATTGGTTCCCGATCTCTTTACCAAACAAATATTGAAAGACAAGTTTCAAGAGAAATTCAAGGCGTGGTCTGGTTATATGTGAACCCTCGTGGACACACTAAAACCATACCTAACATGAACCTTCCGATTTCCGACCAAGATTGCTTCTTAGGTTTGAAGGTTGTTGGGTTTAAGGAAAATAATAATAATAATAAAAAATCCACTTTAAATCAATAATAGACTCTAAATCTACTGAAAGAACATCAATCCTAAAATCGTGGAGATTAGATAATTTCAATTTTTATGTATATTTATAATTTCATATATGTATCCTTTTTATCTAATATGATGAAAAAGCAAGTAAAGAGAACACATATCAATTGTTATGAACAATAAACTTATGTGTTAAGTTCAACTAAATAGTTTTTTTATCCATAAAAGTCAAAGATGAAGTATTAACCATTATATCATAATATCAAATTTAAAAGGAAAAATTCAAAATTTTATAAGAAAAAGTTGTTGAAGGGTAATTTAGTCATAGCTACTTTCTACCCATATTTTTTAAACGTTCATAACATTTATGCATGATATTATTTTTTAAGAAAATATATAATAAAAACGAGTATTTTTTATTTTTAAAATGAATATAGTGTTTCTATAAAAAATAAAAATTTCCAATTCATTGTGTCTAATTATTGTCATTTTGTCTTACTTAAACGTTTGTGTATAATTATCTCTTTTTTTTTGTTTTTCTTACAGATAATTTTGAATTTTTTTACAGGTAATTGTGTTTTTTAAAATATTATGGTGTTATTCATACTCGTCACTATGCCATTTTTGCTTGAATTATGTAATATACAATATCATTGTGTCTAAAATTGCTCAGGAAAACACAACATTGAACAAGAAACATAAAAGACACCACAATGACACGTACAAAATTGTTACAAAACTGTTCATACTCGTCATTGAGTCTTTTTTACAAGTACTTATGTCTTTTTTAAAAATCATGTATTATTCATACTCGTATTGTGTCATATTTGCTTGACATTATGTATTCTGTAACATCATTGTATCTTAAATTGTTTAGAAAAATACAACATTGAGCAATAACATAAAAAGCAATGACATGTACAAAAGACACAATTTCCTATACAAAAAAACACAATGACCTGTACAAAACTGTTCATGCTTGTCATTGTGTATTTTTATATGTAATTATGTCTTTTTTAAAAATCATCTTGTTATTCATACTCGTCATTGTGTCATACTTGCTTGATATTATGAATTATATAACATCATTGGGTCTTAAATTGTTACGAAAAACACAAATTGAGCAAGAAACACAAATGACCTACACAAATGACACAATGTTCTGTGCAAAACACATAATTAACTAAAAAAACAATTTTTTTCTATAGCAACACTATATTAATTTTGAAGATAAAAAATGTTCATTTTTATGGTAATTTTTTATTCAAAAAATAATTTCGCATGTAAAAGTTACGAACGTTTAAAGAAGGTAAAAGGTGGGAGGACTTGATAAAAAGTCAACAAAAATAGCCATTACTAAAAAAATACCCTCCAACAACTTAATTTAATCATAGCTATTGATTATTGATTTAATGACTTAAGATCATTCTTATTTTTTTTATGATAAGAGACTTATTTAGTTTAGCGTAAACCTAAATTTCATATATTGTATTAAATTGTTTTCTTATAATAACCATTTGTTTTATTATTAATATTATATTAAATTGTTTTTATATTAAATTATTTTATTTTGTTCTATTACATTAAATTATTTTTCTTTATTATCAAATGTTTTTATTATATTTTGTATATTCCATTTTTTTATTAGATTAAATTATTATATTTTCTTTATTATTATATTGTCTTTTGTGTTTTTGTCATTATTTTGATATTTAGGTTATGCTTGCGTTTTGAATCCCGAGATCATAACGAAAACCTAACGCAACGCAAGGGTGGACTTATACACTAGTTTAGTTAATTATACGAATAATTAATAAACTAACGTCTTTATAATTTTTTAATAGTGTTTGGTTTGCTACCATGACACGAGTTTGAGTCCTTTTGTGACGAATTTTAATCATCTCAATTGTTTGATGCTTGACCAGACTCGAACTCGATGCATCCTCAGGAGAAACCCAAAGGAAAATCCTTTATCATGTCATGGCGCAAATTGAAACCCAACACCTTTAAAATAAAATGTTAATAATATGATAGTTAGTCCCTAAATCTATTTATAGTATTTATTATGTGTTCATGGGTATGATTAATAGTATGTATATTAAGGATATAAACTATATGGATTTAATCCACTAAAAACACGTTTTTTTGTACTATGTTTCTAAATATAGTAAAAACAATAAATTATTGTATAAAAATCTAGTACAAATAATGACAAATCAAATACAAAAAACTTCTTCAAACCGATTGAGAGATTGAGGAAATCAATTACCTATCATTTGTTCAAGTTCTTCTCTTCTTAAATAACACTTATTTTATCAATCAATTTTATGATCATAAATCAAAGGTTGGGTGCTTTGTGATGGATCCACTCAGAAGAGGTGTCGTTAATGGTCTCTGAAAGTTGTAGCAAGAAGTGAATAATGTGTGAAGGATATTATGTGATGGGAGGTGTGAAATAGACATTTAATGGCGATGGTGGGGTTGTAGATGGGTCATGTGGTGGTTGAAGGTTTCAAGTAACGGAAATCACGAGAACCAAGGCATTTATTTATATATTTTTATGTTCAAGACGGAGTTTCAACTGTCTCTTTGGATTGACGATCTGGGACGTATGAACGAGATTTCAAATCTAAGATCTCTCATGAGGAAGTTAATGGTGTAAGCATTAGACTACAAATCATTTATTTTTGTCATATTTAGTTTTACGTGTAAAAGGGTAAAATAGTTATTTAATTAAGTTCATACATTTTTTTAACCTTTGTTAGCATTAGAGTTCAATAATCTTATGGTTTTGTAAAACAATTTACCCCGCGCGTTGCGACGGTAACCCCATATTAAATTGTGAAAAAACATGATATCTACCAAGTTAAAAATTTATCAAATATTTTTTTGATTCATATTACTCTGCCGATATGGGTATCTGATTACGAAGGTGGTGACAAACACGACACAACAGTTATCACACCGACATAAAAAAACCTTAAAATGTACTCGTCGTAAATGTGACCGTGACACTAAAAAACGAACGTGCTTAGTCGTAAAATCTATTATTAAGAAACACAAACATAGGACGTACTAAAATAATAAGCCGAATTATCGTAAAAACATGTGGTACGTAATGCTAAAAATCGTATAATAGAAATAATAAAAAATGTATTTGCATTCATAAAATTTATTTATATTATTTAACTACTATTATTATTTAATTATTATTTTTATTATTTAAATAAGAAAACAAAAACCATAAAATAAAAAGTTGCAGTTGACATGAGTTGAACTGCGTAGCAATGAAACCATACTTATGGACAAAACCAGTAGGCTACAACCACATATATGGTATTCCTTGAAAAGTTAAATATGTATTTTATAATAATTAATATTTAATTATGTATGTAGTGGAGGGTATATTTGGTAAAATATGTATTTGTTTAAGGTGGAAAACAACAGTTTATGGGGACGGGTCATTGCATCCATCCATCACATTACTATACCAGGGGATCCAGTACCAAGCAAACCGATTATCTCGGGTGTATGGAACAATGTGGTAAAGATTGATGGCCCGCTTCACAAAAGGGGTCTTAATTTGAAACTAATGTTCAAAGGAGTTGTGGGTGATGGGAGTACTTTGAGGTTCTGGTCAGACTTATGGATTGGTGAAATCCCTCTATGCTTCAAATTCAAGGAACTATTCAAGCTTGAAAAAAACAAAAGATGTAGCATCCAGGAAAGAGTGATTGTTGAAAGTTATGGGCAAGAAACGAATTGGGAATGGAGCAGGGCACCAAGTGAAGACCAACAGAAAGATGAATTGGAAGCTTTGGAGAATATGTTAATTGCTCTAAAACTTTCCATCAATAAGGACAGGTGGGTATGGTTGGGATCCAAAGATCTGATTTTTTCAGTTAAATCAATTAAAGGGAGGCTAACAAATGAAAACATTGGGAGCTTTGTTCTCAAATGGAGTAAATGGGTGCCGGCTAAAGCAAATGTAGTCGCTTGGAGGGCTGAAATGAATAGGCTACCAACCCGCTTGGCGCTTAGAAGAAGAGGTGTTAATGTCGAATCTACAGCCTGCCCTCTTTGCAATGAAGAAGACGAAACAGCTGATCATCTAATAATGGGATGCCGGTTAGCTAATGCAGTGTGGCACAATATATCTCAATGGTGTAAGATCCCTCCGATTTATGCGTTCGAAATTAAGGATCTTCTTCAATTGTCTAATTCTCACAATGGGGATAGATCAAAAAAGGATTTGATTCATGCGGTAATAATATGTGGCATATGGTGTATTTGGAAGGCGAGAAATGAAGTAATTTTCAAAGGCTCTTCTACAACTGTAGGGGGGATTGTGGAGGAAGTCAAGAGGATGGGATTTCTATGGATCAAGAATAGAGCCAAATTACATAGTCTAGATTGGGATAAGTGGAAATGTTTCAATGTAAATTTTGGTGTGTAACCATGGAAGTTCCGGGTGTGTCTCTGTATTTTTGTGTCCCTCTCCTTCTAGTGTCTTGCTAGTTGGGGTGGGCTTTTGCTTTTCTATAAAATCTTTGCCGTTCAAAAAAAAAAAAAAAAAAGTTGATTATTGTTTTATTTAGTTGATTAAATTCAAGTAATTTGAAAAAAAATTATACTCCTGAATTTCGAGAGAGAAAAAAAACACTAATCCTATCAACATTCAATGAACAGCTTTTTAACTTTTTTATTTATATCTTTATTTGGATGTCATAAGAAATCAAGGTTGTGGCAAGTGGCAACAAAGGCTATAACGACTTTACATACGAAAACTGTTGATCCCAACCTTATAGTGATCCCTATAGTGAAGGCATACCTTTAAATTACAACTAGTAAGGTAGATATTTTATGACCTAGCCAGGTGTAAACGAATCAAGCCGGCTAGTGAAAAATAATCGGGCTCAGATTGATAAAAATCTCGAACGAGCCCGAGCCCAAAATCATGGCTTGTTTAGACTGTTTAGTTATCGAGCTGGAGCTCGAGTTTTACATATCAAGCTCGAGCCGGCTAGCGAGCCTAAACGAGTTTTTTATTTTTATAACTTTTATTCATTATATTAAGTGTATATTTATAATATTAATTAATTTTATATATAAAATTATGATAAATATACTTAAATCTTATATTCTATGTTAAATTTGGAAAGTAAAATTATAAACATATATTAAATTAGTAATTAAAGTAAATAAATTAAATAATAAAAATATAAACAAGCCAAGCTGAGCCCGAGTCTATTTTTTTTTAACGAGCCGAGGTCAAGTCTCGAAAATAAATCCTTAAATGGCCGAGCTCGAGCTCCAGCCTTATTTTGTCTAAACGAGCCAGCTTGGCTCGGCTCATTTACGCCCCTACCTAAGGCCATGGGCTCAAATAGTGCAAACAATCTTTTGTAGGGTAAGACATCACAAATGAGTGAGATCCTTACAAAACAAATAAGGGTCGCTTTAGTTAACGTAACAAATTGTTCAGTATTAAAGTTCAATTAAATTCGAATACTATCTAAGCCTATGTTTCCAATGATAACAAGAGTTTCTACAGGCGTCTTATTACTAGTTATTGCGACTTTCTAGTTACTACTGTGATAAGTAGTACCTGACCGGCCGGTAAGTCCGTACGGTATGTGTACTTTCAACAGTAACTATGTGTAAGTACATGTTTGTGAACAGTACTTGTATTAATAGAATAAAAATACAAGAAACAGTTGTACGTATTTATGTGTAAACTTAAATACCGTAAGTACAACACGCATTTGAAACAATAGTTGTGTGTATTTAAGTGAATACCTAAGTACAGTTAGCACAACAAATCATGAGAAACAACAGTGTTCAAACAAATAACAAGAACCAGTCGGTTGCGATCTGATAACCATAAATGACAGGAATCAGATTGCCGACGAATCAGTACGAAAACAAAGTGAAAACATGATGTTTAGTTGAGTCCGACAGTGAGGAAATACAATTCAAACACAAATTTCAGTGTTATTTCAGAATAGTGAACTGACAGTGTGTTTACGTGGGTGACGATTCACACAAACATATCTGTGAGTTTAACGTTATGAAATAGTGACTGAAAAGTAAAAAACAAAAGTCGGAAAGCAAAACCATCGTCGTGTTTGTTCGAGTGACGATTCGAACGAATAGCGCGATGGTGACGCGATTTGACGAAACGAAAACGAAACACGACACGAACGAAAAGTAAATTAATAAAATTAAATAAATAATGTTTTACAATTTTTAAACTCATCAAAATAATAAAATAAACTTCTTTTATTTAAAACATATAAATTACACGTAAAATTTCCGGAAACGCGACGAAAACGCGAACCGAGCCACTGAAACGAACCCGAACACCACCCCAGTATAAAAGCCCTAAATAAGGTTTTTCCCCTCATTTAATTTAGCCCTATCCCTCTCTAGAAGCCATTCCCGAACCTTTCTTCTCACCAGGATAATCACCCTTTAAATCCTCATAACTTGCTCGTTTCTTGACGGATTTGGGTATTCTTGGTGTCCACGCTTAGCTCTTGATGTTCTCTACCTAGAAGTACAGCAGATCGGAGCTTTTGTCTAGCCAAATTTGAGGTATGGAGCTTGAAACATCACTGAAATTAGGGTTTTCACTATGGGTTTGGATCCAACAACAATAACCGGCCTACCCTCCCTCTATACCTTGCACCACAAGTTCACGAGGAGTTCTTGATGCAAAACACAGCTGTGGGAACTAATCTACAACCAGAGAGGCTGGATGATGGTGGTCCAAGCCACCTGCGAATTCCCGAACCCTGTAACCATTATACAAGAAGCGAACCTACCACCTCCGGCCGAACCGTGCATATTGCCGAACCAATCACAGCCACGAACCTTACCAGGCACCGCACCATCAACCAGCGAACCCTTAACCGCATGGATCATGGGCAACGAACCTAGTCGTTCTCATGGCCGAACCTTACACGATGCATGACCTAGACGAACCTACTCCAGTGTCGAACTCATTCTATGAACAACGAACCTATGTGAAACAGACCTTGGACGAACCCATGTGATAGCCATGGCCGAACCCCCCAAGAGCAAACGAACCTGTTGCGTGGCCTTGACCGAACCCTAGAAGAACCGATGGCATTACACGAACTCAGCTAGAGCTGAACATGGGGTGCCAAACCTGTGTTCAAAAGAACCAAAGGTTCGATGGGATGGAACGGCTAACATTTTCACTCCCAAGTCCAGCAATTTGTGCGGCCCAGTAACAATCGGCCTGGCCATGTGAAAGATTTAGCCCATCATGGCCCAACCAACCGTAGATACATACATCTGGCCACTTACATATTTCTTGGCCCATTTCTCAGCTCAAAGCCCAATAACCCCCTACGACCCAAGACCTAAATTCAGTCCACAACACTATTAAGGCCCAATATCCAGAGTTGATCCGTAGGAGTTTACCGGCCCAATAGATGGCCCACACACACACGAATGCTCAAATATCCTATTTGGGCCAAGAGCATAACCCACACCCATTACTCGGCCCAATTTTATTCCTTGGCCCATGTTCGCCGGTCCACACCTTACTCGGCTAATAGGATGGCTTCGGCCCACTCGCATATATTCGGCTCAAAATGAGGCCCACAAGGTTTAATTTTCAATAACACAAAGAAATAAGTGGTAAAGGATAAAATACACGGTGTGGGTGATATTCTACTACAAAAGTACTAACCTAATTAGGAGACAAATGGGGTGATTATGAGACAAAATTTTATAACATTTGATCTACAAACTTAAGTTTATACTTAGAATTCCTTTTTGTTATTATAGTGAATAAAATGATAACTTAAGGACAAAGACCAAACAAGATAACTTAAACCTAGTGGGATAAGTGTTAACAAGTACACCGGGCCGAATGAAGAACAGAGACCAAGGCACGCGAGTATTGACCAACCTTAGAGTTAACACATACACTCACACAGATTACAATAATTGATACTTATGAGTCAATCACAACGTGAAATCAATACAGGATCATGAGAACAAACACAAGTACAATCAAGAGAGTGTGTATTCTTTATTTAAGCTAAGTCAACCACTGCAAACACAAGGTGAGTTCATATGCCCCTTTTCTTTAATCTTAACTGATTTTAAACTCTCGGGGCTGAGAAACATGCTTACTTTTATTTATTTAAGAGTTTAAATGTTTCACATATTGTTTATGCTATGATTTAGATAATATTGTTTAACTTATTATCGTTTATCATTGTATGCATGCTTGTATGATCATGTTATGACAGGGATAATTCAGATGAATATGATAATATAATTTCATAACTCATCAACACAATAGAATAACATAGTTATAAGATTATATCTTATAACACTTAGTTATTCTTACATGAACAAACACCAGAATAATCACAGGAAAACATGATGACAACAACAAAACATATGAATGAATAGAAGATAATACATCTTCTTAATACCATTCAACACGAAAGTTAACTAAGTGTAATAAGACAAGTACTTATAACGCTTAGTTTACAACTTACACATATTACAAGAGAACATGGAACAAGCATCATCCACCACCTGAGCGGATTAAGAGTAGCAAGACTCGTTCTTACTATGGCTTAATGGCAACATGGTGACTACATGGACAAACATCATCTACCACCTGAGCGGATTAAGGGTAGCAAGACTCGTTCTTACAACGGCTTAATGGCAACATGGTGACTACATGGACAAACATCATCCACCACCTGAGCGGATTAAGGGTGGTAAGACTAGTTCTTACCGCGGCTTAATGGCAACATGGTGATCATATGGATCAATTAGAATGATAATCATGATAACGTAACTTCATGATAACAACATCATTCTCACATCAGTTAACATAAAGTAATAAGACAAGTTCTTATTTAACTTTGTTAACAACATTGAGAACACACGACGGGATAGAGGTAAATCGGATGCATTGTAATCTAATTACGTGAGGATCACAATGGATTCCTTTTAGGCTCTATAAGTTGCATTGAGAACATATTACAAGTGGTTAATTAATACTTTTAATATTTAAAAGTGATCAACAATTAACCTCACAAACAATAGAATAATGCAAGGAACATATTAAGTAAATCTAATATCTTTCATATACAGAATGGTTATCAATACTTCGGTTTGAAGACTGAAACTCTATTATTATATTATTCTATACATGATACAACAGGTGATCAACAAATGAAATGAACAAGTGGAATGGAGATGGATATCAATAGTTGTATTGCAAGTAGTGTGGAGTTCTAGTAGTTATGTGGTGGGATGTTGGCTAGGGCTTAGTTCCCTTACATATGCCCTATATATAAGCATAACTACTAGGATGAGACTTTACTTGTGAATATAACTATTGAGAAGTCATTGGGAGAACGGGTGAATCGAACAACATACAAGTAACAGAATTAACATTGTGATTGTGCATGTGAATGAATCAAGGTTTTCAATTAACATACTTATGAACTCACCAACCTAGTGTTGACTTTGTTTAAATGCATGCTTTTCTCAGGTGATGAACATGTGTAGTTACTCATATGCAAGGATTAAGCTAGTAGACTCTTAGAAGACCTAGCTCTATTTTGTGTTGCATACTTTTGATGACAAAACAGTGAATCATCTTTTGTATATCTTGTGCAGATACAAGATATAAACTCATTGATTCTTTTTGATTAGATTTACTTAGTTAAATTATGAGGAAACAATGTAATTTAACTTTGTAATTCTATTCCATGTCATGTTAGCATTTCTCATTTACTTATCATGTGCTATGTAAACAATCTGATCATTTCGATTATCACAACGATATCGCGCCCCGGGAACCTTCCGCCCGACGGGAAAGCCGATCCGTTCCCGCCGGCTCGGGGTGTGACAACTACTTTTTTTTTGAATGGCGAATGTCTCAATCATGTGAGTCCATTGTTTCCAACCATGTCATCAATGTCTACTTTCTAGTTTCTACTAATGGACCAAATTCCACTGATATGTTGGTTTGTCCGGACATCGCTATTTTTGCTAGAGTACTTTTAAATAAACAACAATCCTCACGTAGTGATGGTGCTACTAACAACTCTATGTCTCTCATTCTTTATAGTCTCCCAACTTTGAAGCTGGTCAGTGATAGACACCTAATGATGTCGTTCACCATTTTTTTATAGCCCCCCAACTTCACTATATGTAATGGATCTTCTTTTATTTCCATGCATGGAAAGCATCCTTATGACATGCTCTTTGTAGTAAATGATATCATTGCATGGGTATTTAATGAAGAAAGAAGATGCTTCTAGATTGGCAGAGAATATGATCTACCACAAGAGTTTGATTGGAAGACACTATTTATAACATATGAATTATTTGAATTCCAACTCTTATGTCATAGATTGGTCAATCTAATAAGGGTTATATGCCTGCCTATATCTAAGACACAAAGATTAGATATGCAATTTATTCTTTAATGGTAGATTTAGTTCCGTCTGAGATTGATCAATCCGACGAGGTTTATGTATGCATACATCCAAGACATAGATCATATATGAAATACATTCTTTAATGAAAGATTTAGAATAATGGCTAATTGAAGATAAAAAGATTAATTATGGATATTCGAAGTAAACAAACAGACAAACATACCCAATATATTTCCACTCTTTAATAGGGTCTGGGAGGAAGAATAAAGACAAACCTTACTCCTATCCAAGTTGGGATAGAGATGTACTCCGAAGAAGCACGGCTCAAAGTAACTGTTTGAAGTTAATCATTACAAGCTTTTAACGTTATTTTCACAAAATAAGTAAAATAACGTGAAAATTAGTGCATTTTTACTTTTGTTTATTGAGGGCTCACACATACCACAAATGCCAAATGGGGCGTTACGATATTCGAAGTAAATGATAGAGAAATAGATGAGATGTCTTTATCTTATATGCATTCAACTGACCAAAGATGTTATTGCACAGGAAACATCTAATCTAATAGAAGAATGCTTTGATGAATCTAGAAGTAAAGTAAATTAATAAGTAGAAGCAAATGACTACCTTTTATAACTCATAACCAATTGTTATACCTGTCAATCTTAACACATGGCAAGATAAATGTATAGAATTTGGTAAATAATTATTGTATTTTGGGTTGAAATGAGTAACATGATGACCTTTTATGAGATGAGAAGGGTTAACCTTAACACAAAACGGGTCAAGATGAGTAACTTAAAAACTATGTGAACATAATGATTTCAATGGGTAAGAATGATCAATAATATATTTAATGAGAAAATCGTTATAATTATTCAAATAAATTATTTGTTTAGTTACAACTCATTTTTACTTGAGTGAAATTGATTTTTCTAAAAACGACCTGTTAAACCCAAGCATATTTGGCTTAAAACCTGTCTTGACCCGCACCCTTTTTGACCCGTTACCAGTGGCGGATGCACTTATAAAGGATGGGTTCACAGGAACCCACCGAGCTTCGGCTCGTTAGTAGGAAAAAAATTTTTCGAAAGAGTTTAACAATAGGGTGAACCCACTAATATTTTAGGGGTGAATCCTGAAATGAACCATTAAGATTTTTAAGAGTGAATTATTAATGAAATTTTCACAGTAATTTGTCAACTTGATTGAGACAAGTGATATTTGTTAGATAAAATCTTGATAATCGATGATTATATTTTATATGATCGTGTTAAAATCACTTCTGGTCATATAAACTTAGCAAACAAAATGGTAGTTATTAGTAATTAAACCCTCGAATCAAGTTAATTTTGGTCATACAAACTTAGCAAATTTCGTTTAGGTTTCGGGACGTTGCTCCGAACCCTACAACGAGCGTTGCCTCCTTGACCCATGCCTACTGAATGGCCAGCAGGACCGCCAACTTGGACCCCGCAAAGGCGCGTGACCCCTTGACTCCCGCTTGGTCTAGAGCTCAGAAATATTAAACGAAAATGCACTATGTATTTTCAAACTCTTTAATGATGACGTTTTAAAATCACTTTCTGAAATCAATATTTCTTCCCAAAATTCGTTTAAGTTTCGGGGCGTTGTCCCGAATCCCACAAAGGGTGCTGCCCCTTGACCCCTGCCCGCTGGCTGACAAGAGGGACCGTTACTTAGCCCCTTGGACCCCACCAAGAGCGCTGCCCCTAAGTCCCCGCAAGGGGGCAACAACCCCTTGACTCATGTTTGTTCCGGAGCTCAGAAATCTTAAATGAGTGTTAAGTCCGCACCTCCGAACTCTTTAATGACGATGTTTTTTTTAATTATTGACTTAATATATCGCACAGTTATTATGTGATAAAACTTACAAGACCCGAACCGTCAAACCGACCCGGAAATTTTTATGTTTGGTTCTATCTAATTGAAACGTTTGAAAATAGTGAACCCACTGGAAAAAATTCCTGCATCCGCCACTGCCCGTTACCCAACCCAATCGCTCCATTTTGCCAAGCATACCAATTGTACAGCTAAAGTTATCTCTAATAGCTCAATTTCTATTAAAGCCTTAAAGGAGTAATTGGAGTGGGTTCAAATTATGTGATATCATCCTATTGGATGTGTTCATGAATTCAAGTGGCTTTAAAGATGAATGCCTCCTCCACCCTAAATTGACTAAGGTACAAGTTTTATGATAATATAAAATGTAGATTTAATGGTTAAATTAATAAGTATTTGGGTAAGTCGTTTTAAAATGTTTAATAATTACATATATGTGTTTATTTTAATACATGGACATAGACATAACACCATCCACCATATAAGTGAATGTGGTCCAAAAGAGGGAATTCCAAAAAGACTCTAATGTCCTCTCTCCCTCTCCCTCTTTACATAAACACATTTTTCACATACATGACATGCACAATAGTGTGGTATACGTTAAACACATTTTCCACATATACAATACTATGGTACTTAACACTCACGTCTTAGTTCACCTTGTAATATATTTCTGAAAACGGGTGAGGATTTAGGTTTAATTGACAAATCATTAGAGTTAAGGTTTAATCAATGATGTTCACGAGCGGAAGCGAATTGAGGGCATGTTAGCTCGAACTCCCTTTGTTTTCAAATCGAGCCGCTCTATTCGGTTTAGAATCAAGCGCTCGGTTCGGCTTGATTTCAGATTAAAACTTGTTATAAAAGTTCCAGTTATCACCTATTAAGAAAATGACGGAGAGAGATACATACTAGAAGTGAATATTTTGAAAGTTTAGTTAAATATTAAATTTAGATTTTTATTTTATAGTTATCTTTTTAATACATTATACAAACGGAGTTTAAAATATTAATATTTATTCTTTAAAGGCGTGAGTATTTACTTATTTTATGTTAAATATCAATAAAATAATTGTGTGTATAATAATAATAAATTAATAAAATTTCGAGTAAAATCAAATGAGCACCGAGCTAGAGCTAACCTTTTCTAGTGCTTGGTTCGTTTATAAACCGAACAAAGTCGATCAGCTCGTTTATAACAAGGCCAAAATCAAATGAGCATACTATTGAGCTTTTCTCGATCGAGTTTCAAGTGTGAGCTATTTGAACAGCCCTAGCACTATAAGAAAAAGTAAATTTTGCGTTGACAAAAAGTCGTCGCAATAGCTTCCGTTTGAACAGCCCTAGCACTATGTCGTATTTATTGATTCGTAGCAATTGCTCGGACATGTCGTCGCTACTGTTGTCGTCGCAAAAGGGTGAGCAATAGCGACTATCTGTCGTCGCTATAGGATATAGTTAAAATATTAACTTTTCTTTTTTTTTTTTTATTACAAAAATGGTTTTTCAGTTAAAATAAAAAATTAATTTTAATTAAAAAATAATATTTAATATGAATTTTTTTTAAATTATTTCTATTAGACAGTGGCGACGACTTGTCGTTGCTATAGCCTATTTTAAAAAAAAATGTTTTTTTTTTCAAATTTGTAGCCTGCTTATATTAACACAAACTTGATAAACCTGCTATATAATTCGAAATCATGCTAAAATTACCACATAACAATCATCCTAATACAATGCCAGTCTGTGTTTAAAACTACAAATAACAAATCTAAATCCAAATCCAAATCCAATTTCAACCAGAAACGAAGGTAAAATACATCCAAATACAACTAAGCTATTTTATCAAAGTTAATCCAAACAAAGTGAAATTCTATTCACTCTCATCATCGTCTTCGTTTTCGTCAAAGGCAGGTCAATACGTGTTGTCGAACGCGTTGTTAAAACCTTTTATGCCGTGAAATCATTTCATTTATTATAGTTGCTGCATCATTTGGTTGATTTCTTGTTATTCTTGGCAACGGGCGTTTGATTGTCGTAATTCTTCTTGCAAATCTTGTTTGTGTTGCGCATACATACTTGGAGCCACGTCCGGGGGGGGGGGGTTACACTTTTAACCGTTCGGCCAACACTCCGAATGTGACCACGCCTTTGTTCTAACGACCGCTTAAGAATCTCAACCTTATTAAACGACGTATCAACACCACCCGAGCTCGACATTGAATTATTCTTCTCATCCGTTATTTTTCACTTCATTTAAACACTTAAACATTCAAAGACATATTACACAAAAGTAAAACTCCAAACGGGTCAAGATTAACCAAACATACTTATATACACTTACAACATGCAATTACAACTTTAAATGAGTCATTATAACCTAAACTCATATTCAAAGACATATTACACAAAAGCAAAACTACAAACGAGTCAAAATTATCCAAACGTACTTATATACACTTACAACATGCAATTACAACTTCAAAAGGTCATTATAACCTAAACCACATTCAAAGACATATTAAGCAAAACCAAAAATCTAAACTGGTCAAGATTAACCAAACATACTTATATACATTTACAACATGCAATTACAACTTCAAATGGGTTATGTAGCAACCTGGCCTTCCCGAGGGCGCGACACGACTGTCAGGATCGTAGTCTCCGGTCATACAGTTGCGATACCTACATGTCTGGTTGCATACGTACATCCAATATCTTGGATAAAACGGTTTTATAAATCAGAGTTGCTGAAGTAAAATTTTAAGTTGTCAAAACAACATTGTAAACATAGGTTGCGGAAGCGTAAGTTAAAACAGTTTTCAAAAAAGTAAAGGGTGTTAGTGCGGAAGCAGTTTAAGTATTTATCATTATATAACAAGTCAAATGTTTAAATGTTTTCAAATGACCTAAGACACTAAACTGATGCATGGACTCCATCCTAGCATCCTAGTCCTCGTGCGCCTGCCTTAGTTACTTGAGAAAACATGCGAGTAAAAAGGGTCAACATAATGGTTGGTGAGAGCACAGGTTTTTCATAAGTAATAAACATCAAAATGTTTAAAGTAAATGTTGTTGGATTACATATCATTTCAATGCAGTATCGATGGATAGCTAGTCAATATAGTTATATTATATGTGGGTTCGTATCGAAGCTGACTGTGGTGCCTCCCGCCATGTCCATTACAAGACAACGGCAAAGTGTAATGGTCAATATTCCACCCAGGCGCAATGGGTGGGGCTTGTCAGGCCCAAATAGTACTATCCAAAATTACCACGCTAGGCGCTACTAACGGTCCGAGGTGTGTTTGTGAGGACTTTGAGTTTGTGATGTGTGCCACACATATACATATAGTGATAAAGCATGTCCATACGTAATGAAAATCAGTTGTTGTTCATAAAACAGTTTATCATGCAATGTTTTCTCCCCCAAAGGTAGAAAAGATAAAGATGGGCCCTGAACTCACCTAGTAGAGCAGTTCCGGTATGTATGTGTTCGCGACTTGTGAATGCTAGCACCTCCTAGTATGCACCTATAACCATATAGGTGTGAGTATGTGTTTTTTGGTGTGTTGTATCCCATACAACCCATACAAATCCAGGTGTCGGTGTGCTCAACCGAGTGTGTGTTGACTTGACGAATCGTTGGTGACACATTTGTTGTGTGTTAGTTTGCTTATTCTAATTGAATCTTGACACACACGTAGGACATCACCATACAATCTACGACTCTAATCGTAACGCTTTCACACATGTCGTGTTATAAAATCGTAGAGGTTACCATTTTTGGAAAGTTTGGCTATGAAATCCGGTTTCATACTTCTAATACATCTGGTATGTTTGTAAAAACATAAGTGAATACTTAAAATACATTGTTTGCTCATAAATTGTCATTTATGCCATTTTGCCCAAATAAAGTTTACTAAAATAGTAAGTATTCGTTTAAAGGTCCGTTTTCACAAATTAAAGTTTCCAAATATGTTAAAAACCATTTGTTAAACATGTTTCAATAATCCCAAATCACTAAAACATGTTAAATAATCAAAACCCATCTTTTGATTTACGAAAGTTCATCATAAAACCGTATTTTCACAAAATCAAATACCCAAATATGTTTCTAAACACTTCAATATAGGGGTGTTCATCGGTTCGGTTAACGG
The DNA here is from genome assembly GCA_009363875.1 of Mikania micrantha. Classification (NCBI taxonomy): domain Eukaryota; kingdom Viridiplantae; phylum Streptophyta; class Magnoliopsida; order Asterales; family Asteraceae; genus Mikania; species Mikania micrantha. The sequence continues at coordinate 57,895,771 of CM018694.1, read as the reverse complement.
TTTGTTCGGTTTATTCGGTTCGGTTTGTTCGGTTTTCAAAAATTTTTTCTCCTAACCGTTAACCGAACCGAACCGAATTCGGGATATGGTTATCCGAACCGAATTCAACCGAATTCAATTCGGTTCAGTTTCGGTTATAACCGAACAAACCGAATTCAACCAAACAAACCGATTAAAAACCAAATAAACCGGTTAAAAACCGAATAAACCGAATCGAACAAACCGAATTCAACCGAATAAACCGAATTTAACCGAATAAACCGAATTCGACCTTATATTACTAATAAAAAATAATAAATTTAATTATGAATTCGGTTTAATCGGTTAACCGAATAAACCGAACAAACCGAATTCAAAAAATATCCAAAACCGTTAACCGAACCGAAAACCGAATTCGGATACGGTTAGGAACCGAACCGAAAACCGAATTCAAAATTCGGTTCGGTTTTTTTCGGTTACGGATACGGTTCGGTTATCGGTTTTAAACGGTTTTCGGTTTTTCTGAACACCCCTACTTCAATATGCATTTGACAACATCTAGACGTGTCTAACATGTCTAGATCATTTAAAATCACCTACATGCAACAAAAAAGCTTCCTAATATAGTAAGTTGCATAATATCATCATCAAATCAACAAAACCCAATCCTAGATGATTTCTATCATCAATCTTATTCAAAATATATCAATAAATACTTTAGACCCACCGAAAATTCGTGCACGTGAGCGGATCGGAGTTGCATGTGATCAAATACACTTGCATGTGGTCTTTTAGCCCTTGCATGTACGATCTAACTATGGATAAGTCATAAGAACTACCTTAGAAGCTCTTAGTAGCTTGGATTCCACTGAGATTGAGCTGGAAACCTCCCGAATACAGCTGGTATGGTCCTCAACTCAAAGGATGATGATGGTAGATGGTTTCTCTAAGATTTTTTCTTGCTCCAATGACTCCCCAAGCTTCAAAGCTGCAAAAATGGATTTTTTCTGGCAGAATGATGGTGATACAGAGGTGTTGGCTCGAGAATGAAGAGCTCTGGCCGAAGAAATAGGATAGAAATGATGAAAAATGAGATAGGTTGAGTGTTAAGGTGGTTTTGGCATCTGCGGCTTCCAGAGTACCGCCTATCGTGCCCACGCGAGGCCAGGTGTACCGCCTGGATTAAAATAATCCAAATGGCATCTGGTTGATCCGCGCGCATCGCCTGAGTGGAAGTAGCACTCCGAGCGTACTGCCTGGTTCTTGGCGTATAGCCTAGGTCCAAACATTGGTCCTAGGCGTACCGCCTAGCTTGCAGAATGAGCCCAATTGGCCCAATTTTGGTGTTTAAGCTCGTTTTTTTATTGTTTAGCGTTTACGAACATCGTTTCTTGACTTATTATTGTTGTTTAACTTATTCTAGGTTCCCATAGAGCTTAATTATTGTTAAATTCATTTGTTGTTCTTTTAAGTCACCAACGTTCGTGATACTCGTGTTTGTTTCGGTAATTCCTAGAATTATCGGTGACAGTTTGTGTTTGTGTTTTACGAAATGTCTGCATGCTTAATTAATCATAATCTACGTGTAATGCGCAATCCAATAATTCCCCGAATTATTGTTTTGCATTTGTTTTTGTGTTTGCCACACTTGGCCTCCACAACTAATGTGCAATGTACGATTCGATAGTTCATCGAACTATCGTTTCGCAGTTTCTTGTGTTTAACTCATCTAATTAAACCTAATTAAATGAAATGCAACAATTATGAATGTGAAATGCTAATTTGCAAGAGTTGCAAAGTTACCTGAAATTGCCGGGTGTCACAGGTTATTATTGTCACACCCCCAATTTTCAACTAACGGAATCATACCGTTTGGGACGTGACAAACCAGGATCTCAGATCATTAGACATAACGAAGACCTCTATATGATTTTCAAAACATACTTCGGTCTAAAACTGTAATATCAAAGTTCTAGCGTTGCGGAAACGTTTTTAAAACATAAACAACCATAACGGTTTGAAAACAATAAATTACAATGCAAAGTTTCAAATGTTCAAATCCAAATAACTGAAATGTAAAATATGCATGCGACTCGATCTCCTAGTCCATGCTTGCTTGCTCGTGTACCTTAGCGTCCTGAGAAAACATGTAAATCAAGTCAACACAAAGGTTGCTGCACACACAGGTTTAAATATTCACAAATGTTTGAAACAACTGTTTGAACAAAATGTTGCAGATAACATAATCACACATGCATAGTCATGATAGCTAGTCATTTATACTATTTACATAAGTGGTCGACACCAAAGCTGACTGTTGCATGCTATCGCATGTTTTGCCTTGCCACTATTGTCTAGCACAAACAATAGTAATGTGAATTGGCTAGTCAAACACTTGCGTAGATCCCATCTACCAAGTGAGGTTTGTCAAACCTAATAGATCTATTTCCAACTACCACGCTTTGCACTACGGCAAACTAAACGGTTCGAAATGTAAGGACTTGTAATGCTATGTTTGCACTCAATGTAAACAGCTAACTCAAGCAAGTGATATGTATCTAAAAGTGTTTGTTGCACATGTTTTCTCCCCCAAAACAGTTAAAATAAGAAAGGGGCCGTGTACGCACCTTTGATTGTGAATAGAATGATCAAACACGTGAAATCGCGTAGAAAATCCTCTACGAAGAACCTGTGTTTTAACAACAACTTAGTGTTATTCGAGATGTCGTTCTGCGCTTGAAATCACATACGTGTCAACACACGTATGTTAGATAGTTAGATACGTGCACAAATAAATACGCGTGACTTTAAAGTTGTTTAATAAAATCACATAGTCGTTTATGATTTTATTTAAAAAACGTAATTATACGCGATTATGTTTTCGGGTTAAAATATGAATTTTATTATTTTATTTTGTTCGGGATTTCGTTACGGTTCCAACGCAACTTGAACGGATCGATTCGGAGTTAGAACGAAAGAGTTATGAACAAAATACTAGAAATTGGTTTAGATCTAAAAAAAACTGGTGGTCATAGGGTCGAACCCATGACCCCCCACTCTCAACCCATGCTACCTACCACTTCCTCTACCTTAGTTTTGTTAACAGATTTGTATTCAAATGGTTTTAATCAATAACTAATTCGGTTCCCTTTTGTTACCAAAAATCCGACCCATGTGAGCTCCCAATCTCAGCCCATTTCGACTGGAATCGAACCCAGACCATAGGGTTAATGTTCCAGGGACTCAACCAAGTCTAGAAATGATTCTAATCTGATCATGTATTCAACAGAATGCTCCAATTCAGAATATACATAGTTTCGAACATGGTTATTCCTCCCCTTATTTAAACTTGTTCAATTCGTTTAAATTTGGTTTCAAATCCTTGGGTCTTTCACTGAAAAGTGATTTTCGAAACCATCTGTGGTGTTTAATTTCATTTTCAGGTTTGTTGGAGTCGAAACCCCCAAAATCTTTAACCGACAAAGCCCTAGAACTTGTTCTCACACAATTCGTGATTATATCATGAAATTAGTATATGATTTTTGTTAATCGGAATCCTCTGAAGCTACAGGTAACAAACAATTCGATTCTTGCATCTATTTAAATCGAAACTCCCAAATACGTTTACAAGATAAACCCTAGATCTTGAACTTAATAAATTCATTATCATTTCATAAAATTGACGCATGGTTTTCAATCTAAAATGAATTTCGAACCTCTCTGTGCTGCTTAATTTGATTTTATAACTCATTTGCATCAAAACCCCCAAACCAACATTATTCAAGAACCCTAGCAATCGAACTCGATCGATTCGTTATTGCTTCATGAAATTAGAACATAGGTTAGCTTATTCGAAGGTTTCTGAAACTAATTATGTTGTTTGATTTAACTTTTAAACTTGTTTTGCTCAAAACCCCCAATTCGTTCTTCATCAAAACCCTAGAATCAGAACTTCATAGATTCGATGTTTAAAAGCAGAAATTGGCATAGGGTTCTTCTTAATCGGCCCATTTAGGTTATGTAAGGAAGAAATTTTACATCGTTTGATATTCAATTGATGAAAACCGACTTCGGCTTTGAGTTCGGCCACCCCCCTAATCGAGTTCTTCAATCCCGAAGCTGATGTTTCCAATTGTGATGTGTAAAAGGTGCTAAAGATACCGATTGGAGAGTATGAAGTTTCAATTTGATGTAATGAAGCCGAATGATGTGATTTTGGTAATGAGTAGCAACGGTTTCGACTTTTGATACTAATTCTTGATTAATTTCGATGGTTAGTGGTTTAGTAACGTATGATAACTGCTAATGATCATTAATATGAGTTGATTGAAAGGTTAATTCCATTAATTTCAGTGTAACAAATCAAATTTCGAATTTCCTACCATTGTTATAAACGAATTTTGACTCAAAAAGTCAAAATTGCTTATTTTTACTAATTACTAGCTAAATCTTTGAATTTAAAGTATTTCTAACTTATTTTGTTTACTTTTACCCCTTCAAATTTGATTTCGTTTGATTTCGTATAATTTCCGTTAATTCTGGAGTTAACGGAGTTAATCCAGAATACCGGATTGTCACATCATCCCTTTGTTGAAGGAATTTTAGTCCCGAAAATTGCTAGTTGTTAGAAGTAGTTAGGACACTACTTTGTGAGTTCAGAGTGTACGTGTTAGTGTGATGTCTGATCATTCTGTGTGCTTGTGTGTACTCACACACAAGGTTCAACGTTTGCAACATCACACCTAAGTGTGATCATTCTATGTAACTGTTTGCATGCACAACAATTCAGTACACCCAATTGTGTATGTTTGTGTTTGATCATACTGTGCTGTGTAATCTTGCCCATAGTGCGTGTTCGCAACTGTTTGTACTATATCACCTCATACATAGTAAAATGTGTGTAACTAATCATGTATGTACTACCATAACATGTAACATATGAAATGTAGCACATAAAATGTAATGTAACACAATGTTTATAACAAAACCAATTGCATAAAGTGTTTGTGCTTACAGTTTTAAATCTGAAGTGTTGATGTGTGAAGCATCACGTCATCCCCTTGTTGAAGGAAATTTCGTCCCGAAATTTAACGTGTCTTCACAATGTTTGCAGTTGCTGTTTTAAACAGATGAGGATACTTCTTCATCATTTGATCTTCTCTTTCCCATGTGAATTCATGACCACGTCTTGAATTCCACCGGACTTTGACTATCGGAATCTTGCTTTGTTTAAGTTGTTTGACCTCTCGATCCATGATTTCAGCTGGTTCTTCAATGAATCGTAATTGTTCATCTACTTGTATTTCTTCCAAAGGTGCAATCAATGTCTCATCAGAAAGACATTTCTTCAAGTTTGAAACATGAAAGACATCATGAACTCCGCTAAGTTCATCCGGTAATTTGAGTTGATATGCAACCAGACCAATCCTTTTCAGTTGCTCAAAAGGTCCTACGTAGCGAGGGCTAAGCTTCCCGTGCTTACCGAATCGTATCACACCTTTCCAAGGTGATACTTTTAGAAGAACTCGGTCTCCTACTTGAAATTCCAATGGTTTACGACGCTTGTCAGCATAACTCTTTTGTCGATCCCGGGCTGCTGCCATACGGTTCTGGATTTGAACTATCTTCTCTGTCGTTTCGTGCACTAGTTCAGGACCTGTAATCTGACTGTCACCAATTTCAGCCCAACAAACTGGCGAACGACATTTACGACCATACAAAGCTTCAAACGGTGCTGCCTGAATACTTGTATGATAACTGTTGTTATACGAGAATTCCACTAACGGTAAGTGGTTTTTCCAACTGTCACCAAAGTCAATTACACAAGCTCGTAACATATCCTCGAGCGTTTGAATCGTATGTTCACTCTGACCGTCGGTCTGTGGATGATATGCGGTACTCATATCCAAACGAGTTCCCAATGATTTATGAAGTGATTTCCAAAAGTTTGAAGTAAATCGAGCATCCTGATCTGATATAATGGAAATTGGCACACCATGCCGTGCTACCACTTCCTTGATGTAAATGCGAGTCAGTTTCTTCATCTTGTCGGTTTCCTTGATTGCTAGGAAATGTACAGATTTCGTTAATCGATCGACAATTACCCATATCGTGTCACACCCACTCGGGGTATGGGGTAACTTAGTAATGAAGTCCATCGAAATCTGTTCCCATTTCCACATTGGTATTTCTGGTTGTTGCAGCAAACCAGATGAGTTCTGATATTCAACTTTGACTTTTGAACAAGTCAAACATTTGCTAGCGTATCTAGCAATGTCGGCTTTCATATGAGGCCACCAATACAATGCCTTCAAGTCGTGATACATCTTGTCTGATCCCGGATGGACTGAATATCTGGACTAGTGCGCTTCATCCATCACGAGTTCCCTTAAACCACCATGCAAAGGTATCCACAGTCGGTTAATAAAATAACGAATTCCATCAGGCTTGACATCCAATTGTGTTTCCATCCCTCGTAAGGATTCCTGTACCAAGTTTTCCTTTTCCAAGGCCTCGAGCTGAGCACTGCGTACCTTGTCAGGTAAGTCAGTCTGTATCGTCATCATAAGTGCGCGAACCCGTCTTGTTCCTGTTGTGTCTTTTCTGCTTAAAGCGTCAGCTACCACATTAGCTTTTCCCGGATGGTACTTGATTGCGCATTCGTAGTCGTTCAGCAACTCGACCCATCGTCGCTGTCTCATATTAAGTTCCTTCTGATCAAAGATATGTTGCAAACTCTTATGATCAGTGTAAATGGTACACTTGGTTCCATATAGGTTATGCCTCCAAATCTTCAAAGCAAAAACCACTGCTCCTAATTCCAAGTCGTGAGTAGTGTAATTCTTTTCGTGTGGTCGTAGTTGCCTTGAAGCATAAGCAATCACTTTATCACGTTGCATCAACACACATCCCAAACCCTGTGCAGATGCATAACAATACAACACAAAGTCTTCCGTCCCTTCTGGTAAGGACAGAATCGGTGCACTGCAGAGTTTCTGTTTCAATAACTGGAATGCAGCTTCCTGTTTATCCGTCCAGTTATACTTTGTTCCCTTGTGCGTAAGAGCTGTAAGTGGTTGAGCGATCTTTGAGAAACCCTCAATGAATCGTCGGTAATAACCCGCCAAACCAAGGAATTGTCGTACCTCGGTAGGGGTCTTTGGTGCTTCCCAATTCCTAATCGCCTCAATTTTTGCTGGATCAACGTGTATACCCTTTTCATTGACTATATGACCCAGGAATTGAACTTCTCGCATCCAAAAGTCACATTTCGAGAATTTCACGTACAGTTGTTCTTGTTTCAATAATTCCAACAGCAATCGAAGATGTTCAGCGTGCTCCTCCTCAGTCTGAGAATAGATGAGAATGTCATCGATGAAAACAATGACAAACTTATCAAGATAAGGTTTACAAACACGATTCATGAGATCCATGAATACAGCTGGAGCGTTTGTCAACCCAAATGGCATGACCAAGAATTCGTAATGGCCATAGCGCGTCCTGAATGCTGTCTTCGGAATATCTTCTTCTTGAACTCTGAGTTGATTATAACCAGACCTGATATCAATTTTCGAGTAGTAACTCGAACCTTGCAACTGATCAAACAGATCGTCAATCCGAGGTAACGGATATCGATTTTTGATGGTAACTTTGTTAAGTTCTCGGTAATCGATACACATACGGAAAGTCCCGTCCTTTTTCTTGACAAATAAGACTGGAGCTCCCCACGGTGAAAAACTAGGTCGTATAAATCCCTTATCCAACAACTCTTGCAGTTGTGTAGATAACTCTTGCATCTCGGATGGTGCAAGTCGATAAGGCGCCCTAGCTATTGGTGCTGCATCTGGTGTAAGGTCGATTCGAAATTCCACCTGTCTGATAGGTGGTAGTCCCGGTAGGTCTTCTGGAAATACTTCGGGAAATTCACAAACTACTGGGATGTCTTCAATCTTCTTCTCAGCTACCGGCTTCTCAGTTATAAGCGCTATAACTGCTGTATGACCTTTACGCAGACATTTGTGTGCTTTCATACAAGATATGAGACGCAGTGGCGTACTGCTCTTCTCGCCTTGTACATACAATGTCTCTTTATGCGAAAGAGGTATATGAACTATCTTTTCATGGCATACTATTTCAGCTTGGTGCTTGGACAACCAGTCCATGCCAATGACTACATCAAAACTGCCTAAAGTGATAGGCATAAGATCAATTTCCAATGTTTGACCCATCAAATCAAGGATACATCCCTTAAGGATATGTTCAACTACAATTAACTTGCCATCAGCTAGTTCTACAGTGTATGGGTTTTCTAAGGCAGTGGGACTAACATTTAGCAACTTAGAGAATGAACTAGATACAAAACTCCGGTCTGCACCAGTATCAAATAGCATAAAGGCATAGTGATTATTCAAGAGGAACGTACCCGTGACAATGTTGGGATCCTCCCGTGCCTGTCGTCCTCCAATCACGAGCGCCCTGCCCCTAGCACCATTGTTGTTGTTATTGTTGTTGTTATTGGTGCCATTGCCGTTGTCGTTGCCATTTGCATCGTTAGTTACGCCTTTCTTTAGTTGTGGGCAATCCTTTTTAAAGTGCCCTAGCTTACCACACTCAAAACAACCCTTCTGTGCGTTGTTCTGGTTGTTATTTTGATTGTTGGAATTGTTTTGCAGCTCTCCACGGCAAACAATACAACAAACAACAAGCATGTAATGTAGGAATCAACACAACTGTTGGCAATAAGTAATAGTTTTCAATATATAATAATATGATTTGAGTACAATACTTTCAAAATCAAAACATAGATTTCCAAACATCTAATGTAGGGACACAACCCGCCCCTAATAAGTTTAAACAAAATAAAGCAAATCAAGCATCCTCAATAGTGGAGTCAGCAACAGAATCAACATCCTGTACTGGTATCAACTCCTCCTCCTCTTCCTCCTCTGCCTCAGATACAAACTGCTCCTCTAGTGAAATCAACCTCCCCTCAGCGATGTTGGCTCGGTGCTCCTCCTCCTGCACTCGAGTAGTCAGATGCACAGTGTGTGACTCCATCCCCTGAACCACACTACGAAGCTCTGCATATCGGGCGTTTACATCCCGAAGCTCCTGTGCCATGTGCTCAATCCGATCATTCGCCCACTTTGACTCCCATGTCAATCGGGCGATATCATCTGACTCAAATCGTGGGCTCTTACAGGCACGAAATCTAGGTGGCATACGATACGAAGACTCCTCGGTGGAATCCTCCACAGGTGCTTTCTCTGGGTTTCTCTGTGGCTCCTCCTGTGCGTCATCCTCAGGATCCTCCTCCTCCGGATCCTCCTCCGGGTCCTCTACGGGATCCTCCTCCGGATCATCCTTCTGATCCTGAAATGCTGGAGCTATCGGCTCCTCGTCATCTAGTACGATCACGTGCGGTGGTGACGGTGCTGTCATATCTGTTACATAAGACCATATGTAAATACTAGGCAAAACAATTGTGTAAACAAGTGTCTAATGTCTAACAGTTATAGTCTAAGTCTACTAATGCAAACCTAGTTCGCTATAACCAATGTCTCTTATACCAATCTGTCACACCCCCAATTTTCAACTAACGGAATCATACCGTTTGGGACGTTACAAACCAGGATCTCCGATCATTAGACATAACGAAGACCTCTATATGATTTTAAAAACATACTTCGGTCTAAAACTGTAATATCAAAGTTCTAGCGTTGCGGAAACGTTTTTAAAACATAAACAACCATAACGGTTTGAAAACAACAAATACAATGCAAAGTTTCAAATGTTCAAATGCAAATAACTGAAATGTAAAATATGCATGCGACTCGATCTCCTAGTCCATGCTTGCTTGCTCGTGTACCTTAGCGTCCTGAGAAAACATGTAAATCAAGTCAACACAAAGGTTGGTGCATACACAGGTTTAAATATTCACAAATGTTTGAAACAACTGTTTGAACAAAATGTTGCAGATAACATAATCACACATGCATAGTCATGATAGCTAGTCATTTATACTATTTACATAAGTGGTCGACACCGAAGCTGACTGTTGCATGCTATCGCATGTTTTGCCTTGCCACTATTGTCTAGCACAAACAATAGTAATGTGAATTGGCTAGTCAAACACTTGCGTAGATCCCATCTACCAAGTGAGGTTTGTCAAACCTAATAGATCTATTTCCAACTACCACGCTTTGCACTACGGCAAACTAAACGGTTCGAAATGTAAGGACTTGTAATGCTATGTTTGCACTCAATGTAAACAACTAACTCATGCAAGTGATATGTATCTAAAAGAGTTTGTTGCATATGTTTTCCCCCAAAACAGTTAAAATAAGAAAGGGGCCGTGTACGCACCTTTGATTGTGAATAGAATGATCAAACACGTGAAATCGCGTAGAAAGTCCTCTACGAAGAACCTGTGTTTTAACAATAACTTAGTGTTATTCGAGATGTCGTTTTGTGCTTGAAATCACATACGTGTCAACACACGTATGTTAGATAGTTAGAATCGTGCACAAATAAATACGCGTGACTTTAAAGTTGTTTAATAAAATCACATAGTCGTTTATGATTTTATTTAAACAAACGTAATTATACGCGATTATGTTTTCGGGTTAAAATATGAACTTTATTATTTTATTTTGTTCGGGATTTCGTTACGGTTCCAACGCAACTTGAACGGATCGATTCGGAGTTAGAACGAAAGAGTTATGAACAAAATACTAGAAATTGGTTTAGATCTAAAAAAAACTGGTGTTCATATGGTCGAACCCATGACCCCCCACTCTCAACCCATGCTACCTACCACTTCCTCTACCTTAGTTTTGTTAACAGATTTGTATTCAAATGGTTTTAATCAATAACTAATTCGGTTCCCTTTTGTTACCAAAAATCCGACCCATGTGAGCTCCCAATCTCAGCCCATTTCGACTGGAATCGAACCCAGACCATAGGGTTAATGTTCCAGGGACTCAACCAAGTCTAGAAATGATTCTAATCTGATCATGTATTCAACAGAATGCTCCCATTCAGAATATACATAGTTTCGAACATGGTTATTCCTCCCCTTATTTAAACTTGTTCAATTCGTTTAAATTTGGTTTCAAATCCTTGGGTCTTTCACTGAAAAGTGATTTTCGAAACCATATGTGGTGTTTAATTTCATTTTCAGGTTCGTTGGAGTCGAAACCCCCAAAATCTTTAACCGACAAAGCCCTAGAACTTGTTCTCACACAATTCGTGATTATATCATGAAATTAGTATATGATTTTTGTTAATCGGAATCCTCTGAAGCTACAGGTAACAAACAATTCGATTCTTGCATCTATTTAAATCGAAACTCCCAAATACGTTTACAAGATAAACCCTAGATCTTGAACTTAATCAATTCGTTATCATTTCATAAAATTGACGCATGGTTTTCAATCTAAAATGAATTTCGAACCTCTCTGTGCTGCTTAATTTGATTTTATAACTCATTTGAATCAAAACCCCCAAACCATCATTATTCAACAACCCTAGCAATCGAACTCGATCGATTCGTTATTGCTTCATGAAATTAGAACATATGTTAGCTTATTCGAAGGTTTCTGAAACTAATAATGTTGTTTGATTTAACTTTTAAACTTGTTTTGCTCAAAACCCCCAATTCGTTCTTCATCAAAACCCTAGAATCAGAATTCATAGATTCGATGTTTAAAAGCAGAAATTGGCATAGGGTTCTTCTTAATCGGCCCATTTAGGTTATGTAAGGAAGAAATTTTACCTCGTTTGATATTCAATTGATGAAAACCGACTTCGGCTTTGAGTGCGGCCACCCCCCTAATCGAGTTCTTCAATCCCGAAGCTGATGTTTCCAATTGTGATGTGTAAAAGGTGCTAAAGATGCCGATTGGAGAGTATGAAGTTTCAATTTGATGTAATGAAGCCGAATGATGTGATTTTGGTAATGAGTACCAACGTTTCGACTTTTGATACTAATTCTTGATTAATTCCGATGGTTAGTGGTTTAGTAACGTATGATAACTGCTAATGATCATTAATATGAGTTGATTGAAAGGTTAATTCCATTAATTTCAGTGTAACAAATCAAATTTCGAATTTCCTACCATTGTTATAAACGAATTTTGACTCAAAAAGTCAAAATTGCTTATTTTTACTAATTACTAGCTAAATCTTTGAATTTAAAGTATTTCTAACTTATTTTGTTTACTTTTACCCCTTCAAATTTGATTTCGTTTGATTTCGTATAATTTCCGTTAATTCTGGAGTTAACGGAGTTAATGCAGAATACCGGATTGTCACAATTATGGCCTAAACCACGTTCAAAGACATATTACACAAAAACAAAACTACAAACGGGTGAAAATTAGCTAAACCTACTTATATACACTCGGAACATGCAATTACAACTTCAAGTGAGTCATTGAAACCTAAACCACATTGAAAGACATATTACACAAAACCAAAACTTTAAACGGGTCAAGATTAACCAAACATACTTATATACGCTTACAACATGCAATTACAACTTAAAATGAGTCATTATAACCTAAACTCACATTCAAAGACATACTACACAAAAGCAAAACTCCAAACGGGTCAAAATTATCGAAACATACTTACATACACTTAGAACATGCGATTACAACTTCAAGTGGGTCATTAAAACCTAAACCATATTCAAAGACATATTACACAAAACCAAAACTCTAAACAGGTCAAGATTATTTAAACACACATAAATACACTTACAACATGCAAATTACAACTTCAAACATGTCAAATTATCCAAACAAACTTATATGCACTTACATAATATTTGATCGCTTCCTTGTTTGCTTTTTTCATGTCTTTCATATCTAATGATTGAGCACAAATTTTTTGAAATAAAGTGCAAAGGTCAACGATTGCTATTGAAACATTCGTGGGCAAACATCCTTGGACACCAATTAGTAACAATCGTTGCATCAAGATGTGATAATCATGTGACTTTAACCAGATTATGTTGGGATCATTAGACACCTTATTTTTGAAGTAAGAACCAAAATCATTAGGTAGTCTCACTCCTTTAATGAACTTACAAAAATTTCCTCAATCAGTGGGTGTGAAAGAGTAAGGAGCATGTGGTTGATAGACTTTGTTGTTATTCTTTGTTAGTCATAAGTTTTTTTTGAATACCCATATTTTCTAAGTCATGTCTTGCTTTAAGTGTGTCTTTTAATTTTTCATTCATTAACAAACTACCTTACAATCTCTCACAAACATTTTTCTCGACATGCATAAGATCAAGATTTTGTTTTAAAAGAAGAGAGGACCAATAATCCAACTCAAAGTATATACTTTTTTTAGTCAAATCCAACTCAGACATAGCACGTTTTCTTTTCACACATTTATGACTTGGATTTTTTCCTGGCACACGAGTGGAAAGACTTTGTAAATGTTTTAACATTTGTATATTATTCAATGGCTTAGGAGAATATATGGTCTCCTTTTTTCAATTAAACAAAAAAACTTTCCCTCCATTTATAGTTCTTAGTCAAGAATCGTCTATGACCAACAAAAGCTATTTTATTGGTTACAAGACATGAGGGTGTATCTGCGTAACTAGGGCATGCTTTATTACTTTGACCACTCCATCCAGACAAGATACTACGAGAAGGATAATCATTTATTGTCCATAATAGTGATGCACGCATCGTGAATACAATTTTGGTTGATGCGTCTTTCATTTGAACTCTATCGATCCACAATGTTTTCAACTTATACACCAAAGGCCTTAGAAAAACATCAATGTCTTTACCAGGAGATTTAGGACCTGGAATTAGTAATGTTAACATGAAAGAGTACTATTTTATACATAACCAAGGTGGTGTATTATAAGTTGTCAACACCACTCGCCACATACTAGAAGTCTGACTCATGTTACCAGAAGGGTTAAATCCATCAGCAGCCAAACCCAAGCGAACATTTCTGGGTTCTTTGGCAAAATTGAGATATTTCTTATCAAATTATTGTCACGCTTTACCATCAACTGGATGATGCATCATACCATCTGTTGAGCGTCCAGTATGATGTCATGTCATATCTTTTGCCGTGACTCAAGAACTATACTTTCGTCATAGACGAGAAATTAAAGAAAAGTAGCGCAACACTTGTTGTGGTATCTTCTTCCCCTTTGTACCATTATCAACCCGTCTACTTTAATTACAAACATGACAATTTTGCATAAGGGCATTCTGTTTCCAGCGACGACTTTTATCATCGCTATAGTGCTCGCCGCTATAGAACTAGTTTGTTGTAGTGTAGGTTTAATGTGGTATTCTTCCTCTTAAGACCAAAGTTCAAGCCACATCAAAAATAGATTTGATATAATAAAGTTAGGTGTAGTTTATACGTGCCATGTTTAAAAATAAAAGAAAATAAATAAATAAATAACTAGATTCACTCTACATGTTATGCTTAGTATGAACCTCAAAGTCCAACAGGATTATCAAGTAAAAACCTATAATAACTCGACCAATCAATTTAATCCAATTGCTATATAGCTACTTTTATAGATAGTTTTAAAAGTAAATTGATGAGACGTTAATATGTTTTGCTAGTATTTCACTTTTTCTTTCTTGGTTTCAAAAATTACATATATGATCTTTCAACATTTGTAACATATACAGTACTTAAATCATCAAATTATCTTCATATACTTGACCAAATAACAGTCACCTAAGTATTGTATATGTTACAAATGTTTAAAGTTCGGGATCATATGTGTAATTTATGAAACATAGGAACCAAGAGTGAAATATTAACAAATCATAACAACTATATAGGTAATTTACTCTAATTTTAGTGGATAAAACTCCAACTACTTAACCTTATTAGAAACATATGCATTGATAGAAGTTTCCACAGAAAAAAATTCTCGCTTGAATACTAAAAAGTAAAGGATTTAAAGATGACCCAATATAAGGGTTTACGAAAATGCATGATATTTTCCAAGAACTTGACATGAAGATGTACATAGTTTCATTCTTGTTTTGAAGAAATAATAATTATAACACAATAATAATAAAAAAGAAATTTCAGGAAGATGATGAGCAATTTCTTTTTTATTTTAAGTGGAAAGTTGCTTAAAAAACACTTAAAAAGATGTCAATGAATTGGAATGGTCTTTGGAAAAATATTGCTCAAGAAATGAGATTGCATTGTAATGATGATCAGGCCGGGTCGGGCCACTAGCGTTGTCTATGTTTCGTGGGCGTAAGTGGTCTATCAACATGGAGTTTAGCTGGGTGACCAGGCATGAAAAGTATTCGTTGGTCGTTTAAAGAAAAGATGAGAGTGCCAGAATTGTGTTTGTTTGTTTCTCAACTAATGTTTTATCAAATCGTTACAATTTCTTCAGGTTGGAAGAATTTCAAAACTTTTGGCAAAATCCAAATACATATTTGAACTAATATACTTCTATTCGAATTTGGTTAAATTAATTTCATCTAATTTATTAATTAATTTAGTCCAAAGTTAGAATCCACACATTCATCAAATCACTATTAGAAAATTCTAACTACTGGAAACAAATTAAACTTGAATATTCAGGATTCCATGTAATCATGTCAAATTTTGTATTGTCTTATTTATTTATTTATTTATTATTATTATTATTATTATTATTATTATTATTATTGTTGTTATTATTATTATTATTATTATTATTATTTCCTAAGCACAAAGAGGATTTTTTATAAATATATTGAATTTATATAATATATATATTCCTGAATTTAAATTTCAAAATCAGGTTGGTTGGTTTATGTAGATTAGAAACTCAATATATTTGTTATTTGAAAACCGGTTTGGTGATTTTATCACAGCTAAAATACTAAGACCAATCGTAATGGTCACCCCGTGCGACCAGTGGGGCTCGGTGGGATAGCGGGCACCGGAGGGAACACCGCCCCCTCCCCCGGCGGGTATCACTCAACATTCTCCCCCTTCTCACAAACAGCTTTCTCCTCTTTCACAACGGGAAAGCTTTTCCGGTGTGGTGGTCACTGTGGGTTTTGTGGTTTTCAGTGGGGTAATGACGTGGCAGGAAATTTCAGTAGGTAGATATTTTCAGTGAGGTGACCGCTGTGGATAGTCTAATAAAGTGTCACCGCCACACTAATTTGTTGTAAACCTGTCAGTTTTGATGGTTTCCGACAAGAGTTTGCCGGTGTTGCTTTGTCGTTGAAATGGTTGTGGTTAAAGCCATTCCATGTTTATCATTCAACATGATTTCCTTATTGGTACTCGATCAAATCATAAAGTTTCACAACTTAAGAAAATGAACAATGAATAAATAGAGGTTAAATAATAAATAATAAATCCTGTTGTTGGTATTACTCACACTAAAACCAAAATCATGGCCTCTTGTATAAAAGAGGTCATTTTACTGAAAACTGGTTTTTAAACAAAATGTATAAAATCAGACTTTAAAAATGAATTTTAAAACAAATATTATTACTTTTATTATTTACTTATGAGTAATTTTAAAAATATTTTATCTCAAATTATTATTTTATACTTTGTAATTTTAAAAATAAACAATGAATAAATACAGGTTACATTTTTTCTTTTTAACAGCTAACGTTAAGTACCATTGTTTAAATGAGTACATTCAGTGACGGATCCAGGATTTTTTTTAAATGATGTCACTGTATTTGTACGTTTTAGTTTTATAACACCAGACTTAAATTTTTCGGGTTGGTTTTACCGTTTGGGTCGGGTATTAATGCACATCACATATTAAAAAACGATCAAATAAAAATCGTGAATAGAAATTAAAAACACATAACATAAATTTGATAGTCTTTACAAATTAAAAAATATATACATAGAATTTTTTCTTATGAGTTTTCATTTTTTAAAAACGTTACATTACATATTCAACACAAAACTTGTTGGAAAAACCATTTTTTAGTATAACAAATGTAAGAATCATTCAGATACACATCTCCTATCATCTCACACATTTACTTTTTCACATGCTTCATTTAAGAAAAAAATTTATTTCAACACTATCCGTTGCAATCGGTGTTGTCACTGGTCCAAAAACCGATGTTGTCACTTAAAAGCACCATTTATAAATGTCTATATACGTAGAATAATAGACGCTGTCAGGTGACATTGGTATCCATAATGTATGTCCGCCCATGTGTACATTGACACCACATTTTAGGAGGAAATCCACACTGGGAAAACTCCTAGCTCAACATAGAGCAATTTTCTGCTTCAGCCAAGACTCGAACCCAAGACCTTTCATTCGGGAAGTCAAGGGGGTATCGTTAGACTATAAGCCCTTTGGTAAATAGAGGTTAAATAATCTATATCTATATCTATACTATATAATAAATGAATAACAATATGCCACGTGGTGTTATATTAGTATATCCACATCACATTTGCCACGTGGCGTGATTATATGCTATCCATGTGGTGTATTTAACAAATTTAAAATTAGTTTCATTTATTACAATAACTTATTACAATAAAGTCAAATTTCCAAATTTGAAGAAAAACAATTAATATTCATTTTTAAAAAATTAATGAAAATGTAATCATTTCAAACTTTCCATTTTCAATAAATAATTTTAAAAATTGAAAATTTTGATCCTTATTCGTATTTGTATTGTTTATAAAAGTGTTTAGTTTTTTATAAAATATATTTTTATTTTCTTATTTTAAAAATATTGAAACTTTTATATTATTTTTATAACTAAGTTTCTATCAATGATTGTTTTGTAATGTTTATTTTATACATCTCTGTGTAATACACAGGTCAATAATCTAGTGTTTCTATATAATAATTGATTCCAAGAAAATGACACATGGAATTCTCTAATTATTTCAAAAATAAATTTTCTTTTTAAATACAAAAACCCACCATTAATATTATAAATAATATACATTGTTTACATAAATAAACTAAATTAATACTAATAATCTACTTATCTACTTATACTAATAAATAAAGGTTTTAGTGCCACATGTCATGTTTTTAAAACATATCATCTTCCTTTTTCCCGTCTGTATTTCCTATTAAATGCATCTAATATTAGATACAAATTTTTTAATACATTAAAATATATTAATCTTAAAAACACACTTTTTTTTAAATTATTATAAACTATAAAATTTTCAAAAACAATTATTTAAAACACAATGTTTAGAGAAAAACAAACTATAAAAAATGTTAGTATATTTAAAATAATAATATTATTATTTCAATATTTAAAATATTAAATCATACGAAATTGTAATCGTTTTTTATAATAAAAATCATATTGTATTTTCTAAAATTTTCGTGGATAATTATTATTTATATTTTTTATAATTCGTGTAATAGACGGGTTACTAACCTAGTTAGTAATATAATAATGAATAGCATCAATGTCTAATATTATATATAAATACATACATATACATATATAGGAGACGGTTCCAATACAAAGGAGATTTTCGGTGAGAAGGATAAGAATGATTCTGAGCCTTTGATCAAATTAATCAATGATTGAGATCTTGTGGTCCCCACATTTTTCCTAAAAACTTGGGTGAATTAAAACTGAAAGTGCAAAAAAAGGAATAACCAGCTGTAGTTGACTTTCAATTGCGTAAATCAAGTTCCACCATTTTTATTAAAAATCAAATAACTTTTTGATACTTAATTATTTTTTTAAAAAAATTACACCATAAAAGTAAGAATTTTATTTTCTTTAATTTGAGTATGATATTGCTATAGTTTTTTCGATTTTTTATGTGGTCCGTGATTTTTAAGTTTGTTTTGTAATTATTGGTCTATAATTATGCAGTTCATTATTGATTATACATTTAAAATGGCGGTCCGTAATTTTATATAACACGGTCTGTAATTATCTAGTACGTGATTTATACAGTTTGTATTTGATTATGAGTGTTAAATTACGGTCCGTGATTTATCTAGGCAATTCCTTGATTATCGGTGTCGAGTGACGGTCTGTGATTTCATATAGCATGATTTTACACTTGGTCCGTAATTATCCAGTATCACGGTCTATAATTTTGTATAATGTGGTATGTGATTTTTTGTGACGATTATACCCTTCCTAGCATAGTTTAGCATTTACGTAGCCCATGTTTAGATACATGCTTTGCTCTAGCATAGTTTAGCTATTACGTATCTCATGAATTGATTCTAGCTTAGCATCAGAATAGTTTAGCATTCACGTATCTCATATATGTATGATACAAGCCTTGCTCTAGCATAGTTTGGCAATCACGTATCTCATATATAGACACAAGCTTTGCACACACATAGCTTAGCATTCACATATCTCCTATATGTAGATACAAGCCTTGCTCTAGCATAGTTTGGCATTCACGTATCTCATATATAGATAAAAGCTTTGCAATTCGCATAGTTTAGCTTTCACGTATCTCATGCATAGATACCAGCTTGCAATATCATAGTTTGGCATTCACGTATCTCATGCATAGATACAAGCTTAGCATTTAACATATAATCATAGCTTGTAACATGTAGCATCTAGTATTAGCATATAGTTTGAGCATATAGTCTGTAGCATTAGCTTTAGCATATAGTTTAAGTATAGAGTTTGTCGCATTAGCGTTGGGCATATAGTTTGAGCACATAGTTTGTAGCTTTAGCCTTAGCATATAGTTTGTAGTAGTTACACATAGTTTGAGCATGTAGCATGTAGCATTAGTATTAGCATCTAGTTGTAGCATTTATGTCACACCCTGAGCCGGTGGGGTTGGATCGAAGTCCCCGTCGGGCGGAAGGTTCCTGGGGCGCGATATCATGAGTGATAATCATGATGATCAGATTGTTTATATTGCACATGATATATAAATGAGAAATGCTAAATAGAATAGAATTACAAAGTTAAATTACATCAGTATTGTTTATAATTTAACAATGTAAATCTACCATCAACATCATAAATTTCTATCTTGTATTTACACAAGATATACAAAATATATCGTATAATGATGTTTCCTAAAATATGCAGGTCCAAAATAGTAAGTCTTCTATCCGAGTCAAGCCTACGACCCGCCCAGACGCCATCCCACCACATACTAAGCCACATAGGACATTGGTGTTAATGATAATAAAGCATTTTACCTACCAATCCCTTCTATGATCATACGAGATTTAAAGCACTCTGTTTAACAATTTAAAACACATGATAACATTGATAACCTCTTCGGTAACAACCTTAACCTCATTAACATCACTTGTATCATCCAGCTCGGTATGCTTATGTATAGGGCATACCCCTGAGTCGAGCCTACGACCCGCCCAGACGCCATCCCACCACATACTAAGCCACATAGGACATTGGTGTTAATGATAATAAAGCATTTTACCTACCAATCCCTTCTATGATCATACGAGATTTAAAACACTCTATTTAACAATTTAAAACACATGATAACATTGATAACCTCTTCGGTAACAACCTTAACCTCATTAACATCACTTGTATCATCCAGCTCGGTATGCTTATGTATAGGGCATACCCCTGAGTCGAGCCTACGACCCGCCCAGACGCCATCCCACCACATACTAAGCCACATAGGACATTGATATTAACGATAATTAAGCATTTTTACCTACACCTACTTCTATGTTAAGAGCTTGATTTCCATGATTTGAAATACTCTGATTTCCTGGGTTCACCATGTTTTCATGATTTATAAAAAAATGGCTGTAGAAACATAACAATAAATGGTTAATTAAATTAATAATTAATCGTTTAATTACAACTAAGACATGATGAATGGGCCTTATTTGACTCAATCAATTAGACTTAGTTGTTGGTGGTTGTCCAAGTTGTACCCTCTCACACGTGGCCCATATCAGGTATGACCCACAAGGAGTCTACCTGTATGCGTCGGGACTTTCATGAATTGCCCATATCAGCTTGACCTACAAGTCTACTGTATGCGTCGGGACTTTAGGATATCCTTTGCTTTATGATCTTCTTGATTTCCTTGATTTCATCTGATAGTTTAAGTTATGCCCATGTAGCTTGACTACAAGAGTCTACTACTGTGAAGGGACTTTCCGTGTGTTACATGTGGTCTCGATTTATATACAACTGACAACTCACCTTACTTTGGATATTAATGATTTCATTATTTCAATGATTCACACACGGTTATGATTCCCTTGATTCCTTTGATTATGATCTTTAGACTTCCATGATTCCAATGATTATAGATTTATGAGTAGGATCCTTTGATTTACTGATCCACACACTGGATTAGTTTCCATTGCATTTGATCTTTAACTTTAGTTCTTTTGATTCCACTTTGAATTTAGATTCTTGAATTTGAGCTTGATGGAATAAGGGTTTGTTTAGAGTTTTTAGAATTAAGGTATTACTCATACGAGTAATTAATTAACTTATAAGTTCTTTCTGCATAACAATTTCCTAGACAGGAGTCTATGAGTATAAACAAGCATATATAATAAGCAATTCATAATAAGTAAAAGCATTTACGTAAAACAATTTAAATAAAACAGTTTACGCATGCTTCTCAGCCCCGCGTTTGAAAACAAAAATGTTTAGAAAAGGGGCAATGAGCTCACCTGTGTTGCTCTGTACTGATTTACCACAAAATGCGTGCTCGTTGTTGTAACCTAAGTATCTTCAGTACCTGGGTTGTTTTTAAGAGAATTCGAATACGATAAGTATTTATAATAGACGCTTCTAAGGTTTGGTCTCGGTGTGTGACTAAGTGTCCTAGATTACTAATGTGTTTCTAAGATTATTTCTATCTAAATTAACTTATTACCCATTAATAGCCCGTACCCCAAGATTGTTCATTACAAGTCTTTAATTAAGATGTTATTAAATTAATTCATGTTGAGTTTAAACATTTAACGAAATCATTTAATTTAATTGAAAAAGTTTATAAATCATTTTCTTTTATTAAAAACATAATTAATTTAATAAGGGATATTTAACATGTGATGGGCTTATCTTGTACCCATTGGGCCAACCACGGGCCCATTACTAGGTTTGGATTGTTCACTGATTCTTTCTTGATACTTTGATTAACCAACCCTTGATGGTTTAAGTAAACTGTCTAGGTTAGTTACATGTCCTTAAAGATTTTCCTAAGGCTAGGTGTTAAGAATTAAATCAACACCCAACACCTTAGGTTATCGTTTTGATCCTTATGATTCACCAATGTTTAAATCCATGTCTAAGCGATAATAAGGTTTAAGAACTCTTGTTATTAAAAGAAAACCCTACTAGTTTCTTTGTTAATTTAATTTCCATGTGATTGCTAAAACTCATGTTAAATCCTAAGGGTGTAGGTGTTGGTTGCATGCAAGGAAACTCTATTCCATTTTTCCATGCATGTCCACGATCCAACCCATGCATCCATACACATCCAAACCTTATGTGAACTGTACACCTACTCATGCACCAGCCCCTCATTCGCAAAAGCCTTGGCCGAACCTTGGCCATCGAATGGAACTTGACCGACTGACTTGGCATGGTCGAATGAATCAAGTCCCGATCGAATGGGGCTCGGGCGAAGGAAGAAGCCGAGCGAATGGGTCCTGACCAAATGTGACCTGGTCGAATGAGGATCCTCGCCGACTAAACTTGATCCGAATGAGGGGTGTGGCGCATGGCTAAAATCGAATGGAAGTAGAGCCGATCGAATGTGGATGGGGCGAATGAGCCCAGACCGAAGATGCTTGGGTGAATGAGACTTCATATTCAACTAGGGCCATTCGGCGAATGAAGTGAATGCTTCGGCTAGTACATTCGGCGAATAGGGGAGGTCATTCGACCTATGTAGTCATTCGGCAAGCTGGGCGAAGCCCATTCGGCCGGTCGATCTCAACAGAAAAGAGCAGCCATGGTTTCTCACTAATCGGCTAGGTAAGGTTAGGCACTTGTTTCTACACATCATAGACGTGTTGGTGTGAAAATCCTAAGTGTTGAAGTCGCCTAGAAACGACCAAGAAGAGGGGCGGCTATGGGGGTTTTCAAAACCCTAAAACCGAAAAGATTTCGTGGTTTTTACCTTGAATCAGATGGACAAACACTTAGATCCGTTGTACTTTCGTGTTCTACGAGTGATGGGGGTCGTTTAGACACCAAAATGACTCGATTTCGTTGAGTATTAAAGGAGATATGGCTAGGGTTTTCTAGTGAGAGAAAGAAGAGAGAGAGAACTCGAGGTGGGGTTGAAATGGCTGATGGGTCTTGAATGCCCCATTAAATCCTCAAAATAACACGGGTGGGTTCGGGTTCGTTCAGTTTCGCGTGGTTTCGCGTAAAAACATCGGTTTTTCGTTATTTTAGTAACGAAATGAATCGGTTTTTAAAGTAGAATCTATAAAATTATTTTAGGTTGAGATTCCTAATAAATTAACTAAATATCTTTTATTTGTTTTAAATTTTCAGAAGTATTTAATTTACGGTTTAAAATCGAATCGTACGGTCGTCGCGCGTATTCGTTTTAATCGTCACCCGTACGAACACGGCGATAACTATACTTTTCAATATTGTTTTCTAATTATTGGATATCATTCAGAACGTTAAACTTCCAAATTTATTCGCACAGATCGTCACCTATACGAAAAATTTGTCGGTTTAGCATTCGCGTAACGACGTCCGTGTTGTTTTGTTTTATATAGCCTCACATACGTTTATACGTAATAAAATCCTAATACATAATCACATGATGGTTCTGTGATGCTAGATAATTATCTGACTGATGAACCATTGTTCTGAGTTTCGCTTCTCCAAAATGATTCTGAGCTTGCGTTATGACAACATAAAATGATAATGATGCCTGACATGAATATGAAATACACTGAATTACATAAAGTTCATACCTGATTACCGTTCACGTTACTGTTCAGATCACTATTTCGGTGACGTTTCCGGCACTAATGTTACAATTTAGTTTATAGCATTAGCACTTAAGTTAAAGTCTTAGCATATGGCATTCAGAATAAGAGTAACAAGCCTAAACATTAGTATTAGAATCATCTATAAGTGTAAAAGCAGTTATAAAGCATTTCAATACTTGTTTAAAATGTATAATATGCTTCTCAGTCCCGAGGTAAAAACAAATATGTTTGAAAAGGGACAAATGAATTCACTTTGTATTTGAAGTGGTTGACTTATCTTAACTAGAATACCCGTGCTCGTTGTAGTGTTTGTTGTTATGTTCACGATCCTGTATTGATTTCATGTGGTTGTATCTTATAAGTATAAGTCGTAGTGAACTGTGTGCGCGTATGTGTTAGCCCTAAAGTTGGCTAACACTTGTGAGTCTCGGTCTTTATTCGGCCCTGACTTGCTTGTTTTCCCTTATTTTACTATAGCATGACTTCATATTGTATGTTAAGTTTACTTGTTGTCATCATTAGCCTCTTAATAGTTTGTTGTGTCATAGTTGTGAAAGTTAGAGTTATGACATCGTTTCTAAATTCCTTCATCACCTTTGTAGTGAATAGAATTTATACAAATCATTCATGCATATAGTCCTTGTTTATAAGTTTAGTGTGTTTTGTGATCCTTTAATCATGTGGGCCGAATAAGTTATATGAGCTTATTACAATTAAAGTGTTGGGCCGGGTAGGTGTGTGGACCGGATGATAAGTTGGGCCGAACAAATTAAATGGGCCGAATGATATTGGCCAAGTGGGTGTTGTTTGGGCTGAAACCATCACGTTGGGCCGCAGCAATGGAGTTGGGCCGGTTTGGATTTCTTAGGTCGCATGATTTGTGAGTCAAGTTAAATCATGGGTCAAGCAATTTGGTTTTAGTCCGATCAACAATGAGTGTGGCTCCATTCCAGCGAACCTTGGGACTCCTAAAGCTAGAGGTTCGGCCACCAGTAGTCCAGCGAACCCAATGGTTCGTTCAGGTAAGGGTTCATGACACGAGAGGTTCGGCAGTCCTAGGTTCGTGGTTATCTGGTTTGCACTCTCTAGGTTTGTGAACCCAAGGTTCGTGACTCCTCATAGGTTCGGCAATGGTGAGTTTGCATGGAGGGTTCGTGACCTCACATAGCTTCGCATGGATGGAAGGTTCAGCCGTGGAAGGTTCGTGGCTTCTGGTTCGGCAAAGGAAGGTTCGTGAAAATGGAGGCACGTGTCTAGAAAAAGGTTCGCAGCCCATCCTTTGTTTCGGCATGGTGATTATTAGGTGTTCCCAGGTGGGTTCGGCCGGACTCCAAGGTTCGGCCAGGGTGTTAAGGTTCGTTGATGAGAGTTGGTAGCCATGCAGGTTCGGTGGAGATGGCTCAATGCATGAGGTTCGGCCACTCTCTTTCCCAGCTAGACCAAGGTTCGGCCATGGCTGCGCCTCACGAACCTGCATTTCACCATCATCATCTACTTTTTGATCTGCTACATGGTTGTTTCTATAGTGTTGTGCGAATATCAGCCCTCAAAGGTGTAGAGTGTGTGTGTATAAGGAATTTACACCGGTTTTGTGTTTTGGTCGAACAAGGGTGAAGAAAACCCTAGTTTTCGTGTGATTCCTAGCTCCATACCTCGAATTTGGCCGGATAAATCTCAGATCGGTTGTACTTCTAGGTAGAGGATGTTGAGAGCTTCGTGTAGACACCAAAAACACGCGATTTCATCAAGGATTGAAGGAGTTATGGTGATTTGAAGCCTTGAACTTTTAGAGAGAGAGAGGAGACGATTTTGAGAGCTAGAGAGAGGGGAATGACATAAATGAGGTGAAATGCCTTATTCATCTCTTATACACCCCGTGGGTATTCGGGTTCGTTTCGGTTGCTCTTTTTTGTCTCCGTTGCGTTTCCAGATTATTACGCGCATTTTATGTATTTTAAATAAAAAAAGTTTATTTGAATTATTTTAAAGATGGTTATTCCTAGTAAATGGTTTATACTTATTTTTCTTGAATTATCTTATCGAGGTCGATTATGTTACGCGTTTCATCATCGCACGTATTCTATGTATTTTAATTAAAATGAATTTATTTTTAAAATTATAAAAGATTGTGATTCCTAATAAATATTTAATATTCAACTTTCTTAAATTATAATCGTTCGTTTCGTCGTTCGTTTTCGTTTCGTCAGAATGTGTCGCCTTCGAGCGTATTCGTTCGAATCGTCACCCAAACGAACACGACGTTGGTTTCACTTTCTGATTCTTGTTTTATACTTTTCAGTCATCATTTCAGAACGTTAAACTTTCAGATTTATTCATACAGATCGTCACTTATATTAATAATTCGCCGGTTTAGCATTCTGTAACGACAACCGTTATGGTTTTGTTTTGTTTAACATCGCATACGTTTATACATAATATCATTAAATCAAGCATTTGTGTATCTGTTTAGTGTTGTCTGATGTGTCTCTGACTGTTAAACCATGAGGTTTAAATCAGATATCAGAACAATAGCATAATAGTTTAGTGTCAAGCATCCAATAATCAATAGCTTATACATAGTTCACGCAGTTTGTACCAGAGTTACTATGCAGGTTACTGTAGAGATCATTGTTCCGGTAACGCTTCCGGCACTGATGTTACAACTATCGAGTAAAATTTATAGCCACGATCAAATTAGCAAGAAATGGAACTACAAGAATTTTCCTTACTATTGTCTTGATATAAGACAACGTAAAACATGTTTGGCAAGTGTAGATCTAGTGACACATGTCCAAGTTTGAGACGTGAAACACGTCGTGCACACCACTAAGTTCATCTGGTAATCTAAGTTTGTACGCCACAGGACCAATACGTTCGGTGATCTCGAACGGTCCCACGTACCGTGGTGCTAGTTTGCCTTTCTTTCCAAAACGGACTACGCCTTTCCATGGGGATACCTTCAACATGACGCGGTCTCCCACTTTGAATTCCAACGGCTTGCGCCACTTATCGGCATAGCTCATTTGTCTGCTTCGGGTTGCTTGTAGTCTTTGTTGTATCTGAGCAATTTTGTCTGTAGTTTCTTGAATGAGTTCTGGCCCCGTTATTCGATTATCTCCCACTTCAGACCAACAGATCGGCGATCGACACTTGCGACCATAGAGAGCCTCGAACGGTGCACATCCGATGCTACTATGATAACTGTTGTTGTAGGATAATTCGATCAGTGGTAAATGAGAGTCCCAATTCCCACCGAAGTCTATAACACAGGTTCTCAACATGTCCTCCAGGGTCTGTATAGTACGTTCACTCTTAGCATCCGTTTGTGGATGGTAGGCTGTACTCAGATTTAAGTGTGTCCCTAGAGATTTCTGTAATGATTGCCAGAACCTTGATGTGAATCTGCTATCACGATCTGAGATGATAGACAATGGCACACCATGGCGTACCACTATCTCATTGATGTAGAGGTTCGCTAGTTTATCCATCGTGTACGTTTCTCGCATTGGCAAGAAATGAGCTGTAACATCAGTGCCGGAAATGTCCCGAAACAGTGATCTCTACAGTACATGAACAGTAAATCAGGTACATATTTCAGTTATCATTCGTGTGTCATTTTCATTACATGTATCATAGCACAGTTCAGATTCAGTTCAGAGAACCAAAGCTCAGAATTTTGGTTCATCAGTCAGATATTTATCTGACGAGACAGAACCATCATGTGATTATGTGTTAGGATTCTATTATGTATAAATGTATGCGAGGCTATACAGAACAAAACATCACGGGTGTCATTACGTGAATGCTAAACCGACGGATTATTCGTATAGGTGACGATCTGTACGAATAAATCTGGAAGTTTAATGTTCTGAATGATATCCAATAATTAGAAAACAATATCGAAAAGTATAGTTGTCGTCGTGTTCGTACGAATGACGATCCGGACGAATACGTGCGATAGCCGTACGATTCGATTTCGAACACTAAATTAAATATTTTGAAAAATTGAAATAAATAAAAGATATTTAGTTAATTTATTAGGAATCACAACCTAAAATAATTTTATAACTTCTATTTTAAAAACCGGATCGTTTCGTTACGAAAATAACGAGAAACCGACGTTTCTACGCGAAACCACAAGAAACCGAACGAACCCGAACGAACCCGTGTATTTTCACCTCATTTAATGAGGCTTTCAAAGCCTCAACCACCATCACCTACCTCCTCTCTCTCCCAAAAATCAGAACTTTCTCTCTCTACTCTCTCTCTAGAAACCTCATCTTCTCTCTAAGATTTCTCACCCATTTCTTCACAAAATCTTGCATACTTGGTGTCGAAATGATCCTCTCAACCTGTAGAACACGAAAGTACAGTGGATCTGAGCTTTTAACCAACCGATCTGAGGTAAACCACGATTTTTGTAGCTCTCTTAGGGTTTTCGAAACCCTAACTCGATCTCACCATTTGATCGGCCAAAACACCTTAAATCTTTTGGGAAATCACTCACCACACCTCTAGAACATGTTAGGAACGAGTTTTGGTCTAAACCTTAGTTGTTACCTTGAAAACCATGGCTGCGCCAGGAATATTCGAGCGACCGAATAGCCGAGAAACCAGCTCGTCGAATGACCATGGACCTACATTCGACGAATGGCCAAGGGCGAATCAACCTCCTCATTCGACGAATGGCTAGGGTCGAAGCAGCTCTCATTCGGCCGAACCAGGGCTCCATTCGACAGCCTTCATTCGCCCATGCTGTTTCGGCTTAGACCTCATTCGTTGGGCCAACCCATTCGCCGAATCAGAACTCATTCGGTCGGGACCTTCACCATTCGACTAAATCCATTCGACCCAAGGCTCTCATATGGCCACTCTCCTTTCAGCTAAGGGCGGGTTAGAACCATAATGCACAATCAAATAACCTACGATGACATGTGGTGCACAAGAAAACAACTAAGTGTGTAGGTGCATGGGAGGGATTAAGTATGCCATGCATGGGGATTTAGTATGAATGTGTGTGCATGGAAGTGATGTGAGGGTTTTGATGGAAATGGGATTTTAAAGGATGCTAACAACTATGCATGTGAGGGTGTTACTTAAAACACACTAACGTGATTTGTTAACACCTATTAAATTAACTTAAACGCTTTGAGAAATCATGAGAAATCAAACTACAAGGTAGGGCCTTGAGTGTTGATTTAGTTATTAACACTTAAACCCTAAGGGAAAAATTCATAAGGTTATGCAACCAATCGTAATGGTTTATCTAAATCGTCTAGATTTAGTAATCGAAACAATGAAAGGAATCAAGTAGAAAAAAAAGTCTAATCAATGGGCCGAGATTTGGCCCAATGGGCTTAACCTAAGCCCATCAATTGTTAACTATCTTTTCATTTAAATTAACTATATTTTGAATAAAAGAAATCCAAGCTATAACTATTACTAAATTACATTAAATTGATGATTTTCTAAATAAATGTTCAACTTAAAATGAAATAACATAAAATATTGAACTAAGACTCGTAATGATTAATTATGGGGTTAGGGCATATTAATGGGTAATAAGTTAGAATAGTTAGATGAAATCTTAGAAACACAGTAGTAATTTAGAACACTTACTTGCACACCGAGACCAAACCCTAGTACGACGTCTATTATAAATACTTATCGTATGCGAATTCTCTTAAAACAACTCAGGTGCTGAAGATAGTTAGGTTACAACGACGAGCACGCATTTTGTGGTAATCA
Organism: Mikania micrantha; assembly: GCA_009363875.1. NCBI lineage: Eukaryota > Viridiplantae > Streptophyta > Magnoliopsida > Asterales > Asteraceae > Mikania > Mikania micrantha. The sequence goes on along the minus strand of CM018694.1, from coordinate 57,866,106 downwards.
ATACAGAGCAACACAGGTGAGTTCATTGCCCCTTTTCTAAACATTTTTGTTTTTAAACGCGGGGCTGAGAAGCATGCGTAAACTGTTTTAATTAAATTGTTTACTTTAATGCTTTAATTATTATATCTTGTATATATGAATGTTTGTTCATAATCCTAGACTTATGTTTAGGAAATCTCTTTGCCGAATTAACTAACACGTTAATTAAATTACTCTTAGGAGTAATACTTAAATTCTACAACTCTAAAGAAACCCTTAGTCCATCGAGTTCAAATTTCAGAATCTAAATTCAAAGTGAAATCATGGAATTCTATAGATCATAAATCAAGTGAATCATGGGAATCATAACCGTGTGTGAATCATTGAAGTAATGAAATCATTATGACCTGATGAAATCATTAATACCTAAAGTAAGGTGGGTTGTCAGTTGTATGTAAATCGAGACCACGTGTAACACACGGAAAGTCCCTTCACAGTAGTAGACTCTAGTAGTCAAGCTACATGGGCAATAACTTAAACTATCAGATGAAATCAGGGAAATCAAGAAGATCATAAATCAAAGGATATCCTAAAGTCCCGACGCATATAGTAGACCACTAGGTCAAGCTGATATGGGCATAATCATGAAAGTCCCGACGCATACAGGTAGACTCCTTGTGAGTCATGCCTGATATGGGCCACGTGTGAGAGGGTACAACTTGGACAACCACCAACAACTAAGTCTAATTGATTGAGTCAAATAAGGCCCAATCATCATGTTTTAGTTGTAATTAAATGATTAATTATTAATTTAATTAACCATTTAATGTTATGTTTCTACAATCATTTTGGGGAATCATGAAGACATGGTGAACCCAGGAAATCAGAGTATTTCAAATTGTGGAAATCAAGTCTTTTACATAGAAATGAGTGTAGGTAAGATGCTTAATTATCATTAATATCAATGTCCTATGCGGCTTAGTATGTGGTGGGATGGCGTCTGGGCGGGTCGTAGGCTCGACTCGGGGGTATGCCCTATACATAAGCATACCGAGCTGGATGATACAGGTGATGTTAATGAGGTTAAGGTTGTTACCGAAGAGGTTATCAATGTTATCATGTGTTTCAAACTGTTATACATAGTGCTTTCAATCTCAGATGATCATAGAAGAGAATGGTAGGTAAAATGCTTAATTATCACTAACACCAATGTCCTAGTAGTATGTGGTGGGATGGCGTCTGGGCGGGTCGTAGGCTCGACTCAGGGGTATGCCCTATACATAAGCATACCGAGCTAGATGATACAGGTGATGTTAATGAGGTTAAGGTTTTGCCTAAAAGGTTCACAAATCTATTTTTCAATAACTAAACTACATGAACTCACCAACCATGTGTTGACTTGATTTTTTTGCATGACTTCTAAGGTGATGAACAGGTCAACTAAGAAGTTATTACTCTTGGACTAGGACTTCAGATAGAAGACTTATTATTTTTGGACCTGCTTACTTTCGGAACATCATTATACAATTATTTTGTATATCTTGTATAGTTACAAGATAGAAACCTTATGATGTTTATGGTAGATTTACATTGTTAAATTATAAACGATACTGATGTAATTTAACTTTGTAATTCTATTCTATTTAGAATTTTCTCATTTATATCATGTGCAATGTAAAGAATCTGATCATCACGATTATCACTCACGATATCGCGCCCCAGGAACCTTCCGCCCGACGGGGAAATCCGATCCAACCCCGCCGGCTCTGGGTGTGACATGAGCAGATTTGGTTAATCGATCGATGATAACCCAAATAGTGTCATGACCATTGGAAGTGTAGGGTAGCTTGGAAACAAAATCCATAGCTATATGTTCCCACTTCCAAAGTGGAATTTCAGGCTGTTCTAGTAAACCTGACGGTTTCTGGTGTTCCGCCTTCACTTTGGCACTCGTAAGGCATCGACCAACATACTCGGCTATGTATTTCTTCATACCCGGCCACCAATAACACGCCCGTAAATTTTGGTACATTTTATCAGCACCGGGATGCACAGAGTACTTGGTCTTGTGTGCTTCATCAAAGATAAGTTTTCTTAATTCATCCATTGCCAGAATCCATACTCGATCCTTATAATAGATGATTCGATCAGGCTTTGTTTCAAGTTGCTTTTCTGCTCCACAATCTAGTTCCTTCTTCAAGTTTCTTCGTTCAACAGCCTCTTGTTGTGCTTGAATAATGCTGTCATGTAAGCTTGTCTACACTGTCATCCCCATTGCTCTGACGCTTAAGGGTTTGACTCGTTCCTTTCGACTCAAGGCATCAACTACAACGTTTGCCTTGCCCGGATGGTACTTGATTACACAGTCGTAATCATTCAGAAGTTCAACCCAACATCGCTGTCGCATGTTGAGTTCCTTCTGATCAAATATGTGTTGCAGACTCTTGTGATCAGTAAATATGGTACACTTTGTGCCATTTAGGTAATGTCTCCAAATCTTCAATGCGAATACCACTGCTCCCAGTTCCAGATCATGAGTAGTGTAGTTCTTCTAATGAATCTTCAGTTGTCTCAAAGCATACGCGATAACTTTGTCTCGTTGCATCAGTACACAGCCGAGTCCCTGATGGGATGCATCACAATACACTACAAAGTCATCACAACCGTTTGGAAGAGATAAGATTGGAGCATCAAATAACTTTTGCTTCAAAGTCTGAAAAGCATCTTCTTGCCTCTGTTCGCAAACAAACGGCTCGCTTTTCTGTGTCAACTTGGTGAGTGACAGGGCTATCTTAGAAAAGTTTGAGATAAACCTTTTATAATAGCCCGCTAAGCCTAGAAAGGAACGTATCTCCGTCGGTGTCTTCGGAGTATCCCAGTTCTTTATTGCTTTGATCTTGGCATGGTCTACATGTATTCCCTCGCTGTTGACTACATGACCCAGAAATTGAACCTCTTTTAACCAAAATTCACACTTAGAGAATTTGGCATAGAATTTCTCTTCCTTCAACAGTTCCAAGATCATTCTAAGATGTTGTTCGTGCTCTGCTTTGCTTTTGGAATAGATCAATATGTCATCAATGAAAACAATAACAAATTGATCTAGATACGGCTTGCACACTCGGTTCATGAGATCCATGAAAACCGCGGGTGCATTCGTCAATCCAAAAGGCATCACCATAAACTCGTAATGCCCGTATCAGGTACGAAACGTCGTCTTCTGTATGTCTTCATCTTGAACTCTGAGCCGGTGGTATCCGGACCTTAATTCGATCTTCGAAAAGTATTGAGCTCCTTGCAATTGATCAAACAAATCATCAATCCTCGGTAATGTATACCGATTCTTGATGGTTAGTTTGTTTAGATCCCTGTAGTCTATGCACATACGAAAGGATCCATCCTTCTTTTTCACGAACAATACCGGAGCTCCCCAAGGTGAGTAGCTCTGTCGGATGAAACCTTTGTCGAGTAGCTCCTATAGTTGATTCGACAATTCCTGCATCTCTGAAGGTGCTAACCTGTAGGGAGACTTAGCAACAGGTGTTGCTCCAGGAATAAAATCAATGCGAAACTCTACCGGTCGCACAGGTGGCAAACCGGGAAGGTCTTCGGGAAACACTTCAGGATATTCCCTTACTATCGGCACGTCTTGTATCGTTTTCTTGTCTTTCTCTTTCTCCACCACGTGAGCCAAGAAAGCTACGCATTTCTTCTATAGACACTTACGCGCTTTTATGCAAGATATGATTTTGACACTACGTTTTGCTTGATCCTCACGAACTTCCAATACACGATCAATCGCCAATGGAATCCGAAGTAGCTTTTCGGAACAGATGACCTCCACTCTATTGAGAGATAACCAATCCATCTCAACAATGATGTCGAAACTGCCCAACTCCATCGGCAGCAAGTCGATGGTAAATGTGTGATCAGTGGGTGTAAGTGGGCAGTTCCTAAGTATAGTGCTAACTGTGATTTGTTTTCCATTTGCTACTTCGATAATGTAAGGGGAGTCTAAAGTTTCCTCGGTACGGTTAAGTTGGCGTGCAAAATCAGATGAAATAAAACTCTGGTCTGCACAAGTGTCAAACAAAATAGATGCATAAGAGTCATGTAAAAGAAATGTACCAGTTACCACATTAGGGTCTTGGCGTGCTGCATTGGCTCCGATAACAAAAGCCCTTCCACGAGGTGCTTGTGCTCCTTGTTGCACTCTCTTCGGGCAGTCTCTGGAGAAGTGACCCGCTTCTCCACAGTTATAGCATCCTCTGTTGTTGTTGTTGTTTCCTGGGTTTGGTGGTGGAGGTAATGCTCTAGCAGCATTGTTTGTAGATTGTGTTACGGGAGTACGGCACTGCTAAACCCAATGCCAAATCGACCACAGTTGGTACACTTCCTACACTACACAGTAGCAGAATGGTGGTATTTGCAGTGAATACACTGAGGATGTACTCCAACATAGTTCTTGGGTGCAACATTAGCAGGTGCCGCAGGGGCTTGTCTCAAAGGAGTGGCCATCACATAGTTCTTGATGACCTTTTGCTTCTTTTTCTGATGGTGCTCAGGCTTCTTGGTTGATTCCTCCTTAGTTTTCCCCATTTCGTTCTTCAAAACTCCCGACTTCACCATTACGTCAGTGAGTTTAGCTGATATGGAGATGGCAGACTCTAGAGTAGCAGGGTTTGCAGCCAGCACGATGCTTTGTATGCAGGAGGGTAATCCTACCACATATCTATCGATCAGTTTTTCCAGAGTTGGCACCATCTCTGGCACCAAAGCTACCAATTCATGATAGCGGGTGGTGAAAGTCATGTGACCAGCTCCCTTCATCACATGATAGCGGGTGGTAATGCGAGACCAAGTGCTCGACTTGGGGAGTGACAAATAATTGAACTTTATACATCATGACTTGGCAAGTGCAGCTCTAGTGACACATGTCCAAGTAAGAAGGCCAGGATTTCTTAGTACATTTTCAAACAGGACTCCATAATCGGTGCACATGTTACAAGGTTTGGCATAAGATTAAGGTAGGTAATGCGGGACCAAGTGCTCGACTTGGGGAGTGACAAATAATTGAACTTTATACATCATGACATGACATCATATTAGTAATGTAAGTCATATATTATGGTGATGCATGTTTATGAGATAAACAAGTTGTAGGATACGTCTCATGATGACTCATAAGTAAAGGTGTCGAATTATGCCTCAATATGCTGTAAGGTTTTTAAGTTATACCTTGGCATGAGATAGGTGGATTTTTTTTGAAAATGATAAGTATAAATTACACCTCATGATGCAACATCAGTCGAGGTGCTTAGTATTCTTGCTCAGATATAGCATAGATTTAAGATGCAACATCATCTTAGGTGTTTAAACCTTCGATAAGAATAACCTCATGATGTGACAAAAAGTCATTTGTCTAATGATACTGCTTCATATGTCGGCCTTGTGTTATTGCCTTTGATAAGACATACTCTTTGTCTAGAGATTTTACCAATAACTTGAAAATGATATATTTGTTTGATTTTTGTTTGTGCGCGCGCTATTTTACGTGAGTAGGTCAAGGTCAGATCCCACGGAGCAATATTGTTTTAGGTGCTCAACCTTTACATGGGTAGGTCAAGGCCGGAACCCATGGAGCAATATTGTATTAGGTGCTCAACCTTTACATGGTTAGGTCAAGGCCAGACCCCATGGAGCAATATTGTATCAGGTGCTCAACCTGTACTTGGGTACGTCAATGCCGGACCCTATAGAGCTTTATTATAAGGTTGCTCAAACCATTACATGAGTAAGATAAGGCCGAAGTACATGAAACATTACAAGTTTGAATAAGTGATATATTGTACCACAGATATCATGGAGGTATTTACCTTTTTGTATCGTGATGTGTTAACTTATGTACCTGGTACCCTAGAAATGTCATTCGACATTAGTGGTATGGTGTCATGTTATCCCTCACCTCCAAGTTGTTGAGAAAATGCTTATAGGGATAAGGTCATTAACAATATTGGGTAATAGGGATATGAATTATGTTGCCCTAATATCCATGAGTAGAAGTGATGATTCATAAAACTTGGTGGAAATGCCAAGGATAGAAGGTTATAGGCAATTATTCATAAGAACCAATTTAAAAGCATGTGTAAGTTTCATGCATCTTCTTCATGTTCTTGTGAGATGGCGAGGTAATTTTCATTAGTTAAGGTGACTTTGCCTTATGCTTGGAAAGGTGACTTGAGCTTTCATTAAACACCATAGAATGAGCTTTGTCAAACCAGATATGGTGTTCCATATTATCGGGAAGTAACTTTGGTGTTTTACAAGCAAAGTTTTTCTTGTTATTTGCATGAAAAGGTGCAAGTAACTTGCTTTTATCAAAGGAAGTTTGATTTTTTTCCAGCATCATGACTATCATACTTTTCCAAAGGAGATATTGGAGTACTTTCAAGTTGGATGACATTGTTGTTGGCTTGAATTTCGTAAGGTACAATGAGTTAACTTCTTATAAGGAAAATGACCTTTCCTCGTGCTAGGAAAATTGACTTGAATTTTTGATAATATAAGAAGGGTTAGAGGTGATTCGTGCTTTTACGACCATGTCGTCTTTGACTGCTCTAGGGGAAGATGACCTTGCCGTCTCGCCGGCGGGGCGATCTGAAGTTTTGCGAAACCAAATGATGTGAAATTTCCTTTCAATGAAGATTAAAGGTGATTTGTGCCTGGGCGACCAAGTTATTTTTAGCTTTTCTGAGGAAAGGTTACCTTGTCTTCTGTCTGGTGAGGTAACTTGAAGTTTTGAAATGGCGAGTCATCTTTAGTAAGATCGTTTGTGCCTTTGGCGAGCAAGTTGTATGTAACTTATTTAAAGAAAGATGACCTTGCTTTCTGTCAGGCTAAGTGACTTGAAAAATGTCTAAGCTAAAAGACATTGAGATTATGTACGTCAGGTTGTCTTTAGCTTTTCTAAGGAAGGATAGACTTGAATTTTGTCCTGAACTCTTGCTAAGCTTGATTACATGAGATTATGTACAGCAAGAATGTAAGGTGATTTGAGTTTCACAACTATCCTAAATATATATGACCTTTTCGTCCGTCAAATAAGATGACCATTTTTTATTTTTATATATATTTTTTTCAAAACATAACATTATTTTATGTTTAGCTTTTGTTAAGACAATAAAAATCCGAGATATTTTAAAACAAGGTGACATTCCTTTTTTTTTTTGTTTTTTTTTTGTTTTTGTTTTTGTTTCTCTTTTTGTTTTAAGCATAACGATTGTTGTGCTTTGTTGGCGAGACGGCTGGAGTTCCTGATAGGTAAATAGGCATTGTTACTTTAATACCCGATGGTCTTGCTTTCCGACAATGTGACCCGGCCTTTAGACAAGGTGACCAGGTCTTCCAACAAGATGACTTTGGTGTCTTGCTAAAAAACGTGACTTTTGTGGTTCTGCTGAGGAACATGACTTAAGCTTCTTTGAATTGATAGAAACTTGTTTTTTGTCATGGCGCTTTCTAGGCAAGGTAGATTTGCTTAGCCTCATGTTTTATAGGAGTCTAGGCGAGCAAAGTAACTTGGGTTGTGACCAAGAGGTTTTTTTTTTCCTTTGCCTTTGTCTTCAAACCAATGAGGAGATAAAGATCATGTAGCTTAAGCCTTACTATTGCTTGGTGATGTTCTAATGATTTAGAACCTTTTTCTAGTCTGGACTTCTTGTCTTGTCCTTGTTTCCTTAATAATTTTATTTATACTGCTCCGAAGCCTAGGAGCTTGGTCATCCTGGGAGTCGGGACATTCCTCTTTTGTAGGTGGAGCCTCCCGCTTTTTGAGCGTGCACTTCGTGTATCCTACTCATTCCCTTTTTCTTACAATAAGTTGACTAATGCTTTTGTGAGTTTCCTTGGTGTCTTAGGATATTGACAACATTTATTGATACCAAGTAAGTCAATTCCTTGTATCAATAGCTTTATTGACTAGCAATCTTGCTGTATCGCCTTGGCACAAAGAAAGTCGTGTGATTTTGCTGTTTTACAATCTTACTAATATTTGGAAATACCTTCCTACGTAATCGCTTGGCAAACCAAGGTCATTAGTAGCTGATTATCACACATAGCCTAACTGAGTATCTTGTGAGGTAAGATTTCAAAATCGTTGTTGAAAAGTTGAACTTGAATGGAAAACTTCTCCGTTAACGATGTTGGCCAGATAATAGCCTTGTTGAGTTGATATTCATAACCATGAGAAATGTTAGGAGAGTATTTGCATATAAAGTTAGCTTTCTTTTTTCATTTGTTGTTTTCTTCTTCGTTTTTTTTATTATATTTTTTAAGTATTTCATCTTTATTCATGTGAGATGAGATACAATATTTTTCAAGTTGAGCATACTACTGTACAAATTAGGTTTGTCCAGCTAATGTTAGAAATAAAAAGTTCGATAAGATAAAACAAGTTTTTTTTGATAAGCCAAGATATGATATGGCAAGACAAGACATCTTTGTCAAGGTTCTTGGCAAACAAAACTCGAAAGTTTTTTTTTTTTTTTTTGGAGAAGTGGAAGGTTATTCCTAACCTTTCCATCAAACTGATTTAGGTTATATACTAACTAAATTAATAATGATTTAAATTATATGGCTTCTTTTCATGCTAGCTGGTGATGTAGCCTTATTGTCTTGTCTTGAACACGAAGTCAACAAGGTAACTTGGGTTGCATACAAGTGAGACTAGTATTCTAGTCAGGAAAGATGACTTATTCTTGCTAGAAGGTTAACTCTTATATCATGTATTTATAGAATAACATATATTAACATGTATTCTTGTTAAAATTAAAACGAAAGGTCTATATGTTGCCAGAAAGAAGTAATTATATTTATATATGTGCTAATAATTGAACTTGACGTAAAATGTATACAAAAGTTTAGTGTGTCTCAGAATGCCAGGAAAAAAAGATTTTAGCAAAATGCCTAAAAAAGGTATTTAGAAAGTCTCCAAAAGTGTTCTGACTTGACATGTCCTTTCATGGTCATAAAAAGTCTTGTGTTGTAAGATGTCAGAAACATTATATAGCAGAATGTCAGAAAAAGCATTTACCTAGATGTCAGAAAAAGCATGTACCTGGATGTTAGAGAAAACACATAGCCGGTCTACAAAATTGTTTTTAGGACTTGACATGACATTTCCTGGTTATAAGAAGTCTTGTATCGTAGAACTTCAGATAAAACATTTAGCCAGGACGACAAAGTTTTTTCTTTTCTTTTTTTTTTTTTTGAAGGCTTGTTGTTTCCTGTGTTAATCTTTCGTTCAATGGATAATAAAGTAAAGCCTTCAAAAAAGCCAAGATGAGACAAGAAGTTGTATGGAATCAGAAAGATTCGTAACAGTAGTATGTAAGAACTTTATGTAAGGTTCCTAACTAAAACTTTGCATTGTTTCCAGGCCTATATTAAGTTTTTGTCTAATTTGTTATGCATGGCTACTACTTATTTGTTGTATCTTTCTTTAAAAATATCTAAAATTAAGAAAAGAATGTCAAATCTGTAGAGTAAGTGCTTTATATGTGTGTATATATACGTATATGTGTGTAACCATAGTTATGTGAGCAAAGGAATATTAACATTTAAGTAGATCATCAGATATTTCAATCTACTACAAAAAATATGTTTTTGTGACAAGTGTAATACAGCAAACCTGCTATCCAGGCAACTGGAGGGCGGTTCCTAGGATGGGCAAACCACAGATCTCTCTACATATCTACAACAAAGGGCGCGAGCGATTCATGAATATTGAAAATCTCGGGGCCCACAGTGGGCGCCAATGTTGAAGGGTCCAAGTCCGAGCGGGCATGATGTCAGGTAGAGTGATGCCTTGCTATCTCGGGTATGGAACCTATCTACAACAACATAGAAGATCTACGAAACCCCCTCGGACACTCCGACGCTCAAGTCAGTATCTTTATGAAGAATATATAACCATATAGACAAGTAATTATAAAAGATAAAAGAAGTGTGGATGCCAGGAAGGCTATGAGAGCTGTAAGAAAGGTTGTCTTGGTCTTACCAGGAACCAAGACCTTACTTTAAACTTGGTTAACAATATATGTAAGAAGTACGGCTGGAAGAAGAAACGCCCGGTTATAGTTGGCAAGTTGGCAAGACCAACTCGTTCGTATAACTCACGTTGAGGTATTTAGTTGCTGGGTCTTGGTAGGAGACCTGGAGCTACCGTTCCTTGCTATCCGGCTATGGCAGGAACGACGCCTTGCTATACTTCAGGAGGAGACCTCCTGCGACCATGCTCCGACATCGGGATCAGTTACCGGTAAGTCGGAGATGATATATAAGTGAAAGTGAGAGTAGAGGTGAGAGCCAAGATTGAATGTGTGAGACCTTTTGCTGAATGCCTTGCTCCTCTATATATAGTGCTGGGAGTCATGGGAGTCCTGGGAGCTTGTGCTCTCCCAGATTTACCCCTTCCTATTTGGGTGCCATATCTTCTTGGTATCCAGACATTTTCCTTGATTACCGTGACTAGTTCCTTTTTGGTATAAGAATGGTACTGTTGCATTCTGTCAACTCTATCATTTCGTGAAACACCATCTTTACCCTTTAGACACAAGATAGCTTCCTTTGTCACCTTCTAGGCTCCTTTTACGTCTTTATATGTACGATCAAATTTACCCGACTCATGTGTGTCTGGTTGTTTGGCCGTCTGGCTGTCTTGCCTTGTGTCGTTGGATTGTTTAGCAAGTTAGTCAGGATATTTCACTTGTCCTTGCCGTCTTGGTAAGTCAGCCAGGACGTTCCATTTGTTGTAGTGTTTATGTCTTTGATAGGATAGCCAGGATACTCTATCCTACGTCATCAACGATGGAGGAGATATTTCATCAAATTTTTTGTTTAATTATTATTAAAATCAATGAATCCTTACATTTTGGTTTGTGTTTTTTTAAATTAATACGTTTCTATATGTTTTTTTAATAAATTAAAGAGTATCAGTTAATGACTAAAGGCCTAAAAGTATTTCAATTATAAGAAAAGCATTTAAAAGAAAACTGTTATGTATTAAGTAGTATTAATCACAGACATGATTACTACCAACCATTCGCCTTCTTACACATTATGTTTGAGTTACATGACTTTACAGTTTCTCGTTGTATTACTATATAATGTATCATATTGTATGAATATAGTTGAAGTTTTCTCTCATGTTCTCTCTACTTTTATAACACGTTATCAGCACGAGTTTGCTTGTTGCTATCAGTTTTTGTTTCATTTTTGAATCCTCCGTCGGTCGATTTCATATCTTAACCATCATCAAGAGTTATATCTTTGTGGATAGGAACTGACGTCAAAATGGATCAAAGATGCAACTGTTTTCGCCTTATAATGGACGGTTCATATCTATTCGTCGATTACTTCTCCAACAATTAAGTGCAACGGTGATTCAACACAGGCAATGAAACTTGTTCAGATACAATTGGGAATTTTAACCAGGACACTAATTAAGGTACTATTCTTTGTTTTTTTTTTTTTAACTTTATGTATTGGGTAGAAGCATACCTTATAAAGTTGAAACATACCTTATAAAACTCTCATTCTCCTCACCTATAATTGTTGCACTCCACCATTACTACCAAATATTACAGGTTAACCATTGCAAGTATTGATCAGGGTTCTCTTTTGACTTCTTTTGCATAAGAGGTATACAAGAGTCGATAGTATTTGATGGTGTCTACGGAGGCCACTAAAGTTCCAATAAAATAGTCGAAACAATCTTATAATTTTAAGGAAGAATTAAAGCAAGAGTAGTCATTAACATATTTAATATATTAACATATTATTATTAATATTAGCAATTTTAAGAGTAGTCATTAACATCATAATTAACATAATTATGTTAATAGCATTGTTACAATAAATAATATAAATTATATCATAATAATACTTACAGTAACGTTAATATTAATAAATCCTAGATGATTGCCATAATTAAATACGTATCGATATGCCAACAGTTACAGTAATATAAATATTATTATCAAATTAATAACGCTAATATGTTATAACTTTGGCATTATACAATTTAATTTTATGGTATATCTTTTTGTCTAGATACTATAGTGTATTTATATTGAAGTCTTAAGTCAATTTGTAGATGATAAAACATAGGCTTTGTATTATCGCTTTAATTATTTGAGTCTGGAAATGATGTTAAGCATATTAAGGAGGAAGTGATTGTTTCATAAAAACAAATGAAGATGTTAGGATAAAAGTGAAATTGATATAAACTAGCCAACTAGGTGGAAGTACTTATTTTAAAATAAATTTTAAATATTTAATGTTACAATAAAAAAAAATTAATTCATTATGCTTATGAACCTTTATCAATTTATTTACTTGATTCGGTACAAGAGTCACAAAGAACTCTTGGTATCTTAAAAAAAAAAATATTGTTAAACACAATAAATGTTTTTTATCCTAAAGGATAATGTAAGATTTTCCAAACTTGAGTATGTCAACCTCGACATCTAAACGCATATACTTTTCATATGATCTAGATATCAAAATCTACTAGTTAAGTAAAGGAGGGAAATGAGTGAAACGAACCAGTTAATTCGAATCAATCTCACATCTTAGATCCATTATTGACTTGTGACTCTATGTCCTGTTTTTTCTCAAAAAGTTTACGATGATTTTTCTCTACCTAAGATTGGGCCTGATAGAGGTCATAGGTTGGATAAAATAATTTGACATTAGTGGTTCAACCCAACAAACACATGACCACCATCAAGAAAAAAAACAAGAAAACATTTGTGCATAATGATGTTACAAAAACATATATTTAAAGGAGGCTACAACAGAATTATCACAAATATGTGAGAGAATTGTCTTGCATACATCAAAAGAGCATAAATCTTGTTAAACAAAATCAAATAATGCATAATGGAATATGCATATGCTACGAATATAAAATTAATAAAACAATAATGTGGACTTGATAGATACAACAAAACTATCACAAATATGGAAGATAAATATCTTGTATGTATTAACACAAGTATCATTGCGATTAAAACATATGATATATCCAATAAGTACTATTCCAGGTGTTGCTAACCTTACTGAAAGATATATACACTATATATAACCTTACCTACATGCATCCAAAATCATGTCTTATATACTAGTAATTCTTGTGGAAATAAACTTAATCTCAAATACATTATACATAAAACATGAAGGATAATATGAATCTAAACTGTCAACATACACACCCTCATAAACATTTTAAAGTTTCGTTGTGTAGCATTTTATTTTGGCATAATAATCTAAGCCCCTAGTCGTCAACAATCAATTATAAACAATTCCTATTGTTTTATAAAGATTTCAATAGATATGTGTGACCAAATTAATATCCATGGATCATTTAAGTATTTTAAGGTAAAAGATTTGCATCTTCATATGGTTGCATGTTAGTTGACAGCTACCTGAATGTAGCATTTGCTTGATAATTAACATGATTTAGTATTGTTCTTTGAGTAGACAACTATAATGACCATTGTTAAGTATAATGTAAAGTATAGCAAAAGACATATCTAGCTGAAATATGTAAACGGTTACAATTAATTGTTAAACCGCTCCTTATGATAGTGAAATTACTATCTTCGACCCAAGAGTATGCCATTTTATGTATCGTTGAACTGATCAAACAAACTAATGTCAACTCATAAATACTCCCTATTGTAACAAATCTCTAGAAGAGAACAATTTGTGTCTCACATGTAAGTATATTTGGTTATGCGGTTAATGTACAAATACTACCATGCCAAAATGAGACAAATTTCAAACACAATATATTCTCAGTCTTTAGGGGGAAAATGAATAATGAAAGACTGGTAAAACATGAAAAATAATAGAATGTATCATCACTATCAAATATTGACCCTTGAAGTGGTCGATGAAAATCCCAAATCTAATATATTTATGAAGAATAACAAATGAATTACTAGATGCATGCACAAACACAAACAAAGTGACAAAGTCACAAACACTGGTATCAAATTCATTTGTTCATATTAATGTAATCATAAAAAGATTACCCTACAAAGAAAACATGCAAAACTCAAGAAGAAGTTGATCAACAAAATCCCAGAAGAGATTAACATTATTCGAGAATTTGTTGTCGATAAAATCCTAGAAGAGATTAACGCAACTCTAGAAGATGTTATTAGTAAAAATCCCAGAAGAGATTAATATTACCCTAGAAGAGGTTATCGGTAAAATCCTAAAAGATATTGGTAAAACTTTATAAGAGGTTATCATTATAAATCTTGAAGAGATTAATAAAACCCCAGAAGAGGATAATGGAGTTCCAGAAGAAACTCGGTACTAAACATATATGAGATCTCAATATTGTACAAAATGGTAGAATTTTAAACCTATATGAAACACATGTTAATGAAATATTTGCATATGCTATATCAAAGAATGTAATCAGTGAAAAAGATTACGTAGATAAAACTCTAGAAGAGTACATATATATATATATATATATATATATATATATATATATATATATCAATGATTGACATAAATTGAAAATCGCCTTGAAGGCTGAGTTAGATTCGCTTGAAAAGCGAAACGTTTTCGGACCTGTGGTCCAAACACCCATAGACGTCAAACCAGTAGTTTATAAATGGGTGTCTTTATATTAAAAAGAAACGTAAAGAGTTAAAGTGCGCGATGTAAGGAATGAATTGCAACACAAAGGGTTTTTTTTATTTCTCAAATCCCAGTAGTTAATTATGAGTAAATATATTCCCTGTTGCAGATGTGATAACCCCATGATTATTCCTAGCCTCGCAATCTCAGATATACCTTGGATAAAATATAAAGAGATTGTCTAAATATTTTATAGGGGACTTTAAAGTGTCATCTACATGAAATCCCTAAGTATTAAAAATGCTTGAAGCATTAGGATTGGTATCTCGAATCTGTAAATAATGTGAGGTATAAGTTTGACAATATCAACCATATGTTTATTAGAAATTTTCTCTCTAGAATTCATATAATCGCAATTTACAGAGATGATCTAAAAGATTTTCCACAGATTCTGTAGAAACCTTTAGAGAGAATTTTTTTTGAAAGAAATGACACAAGTTGAAATTACTTGATCTGTATTTCAGGTATATACATAATTGTATAGATATATGTCCATCAATAAAACTATATCTAAAATATGTTAACTCATTTTTATATGGACAAAGTTTATTTGCAAAGCACATCTATAGTTTTTCGATCGTTAAACGTATCAATGGATCCTTACTGCCCCAAAAAGAGGGTGAAAATGTAATTGGTCCGGAAGTACCATACTTAATTGTGATTGATGACTAAGGTGTCTCGAAAATATTCCAAGACAACATAACTGATCCAGCAGTATCAGTTTATATTACAGATCCCTAATTACAAGTTTAACAACATCTTGAAGTATGTTATTAATTGTGTAAAATAAACAAATAATATATCTCAGGGGGAGAAAATGTGAACTGCATTGTCTATGTTTTATTACACTAGGTTTTCTTAGCAAAGGTTTTTGATAAGACAACATCATATTTCATATTAAGGGTTCAATCAATATCCTTACGATACTTGATATTGCATTTGCGGTGCACGAGTTAGCGAGATATAGTCTGAACCCAACACAAAGAAAGTTTCAAAGAGGTTATGTATTCACATATGGTGGGACAACAATATCTTGGAGATCGACAAAGCAAAAACTTACAACAATTTCATCAAATTATGCTAACATTATAGAACTATATAATGTTAGTTGAAAATGTGTGCTATTGAGATCGGTGATTAATCAAATATAGAAGAAGCATGTGACTTGAAAGAGATTAAGAAGAGCCGCCCTACAATTATCTATAAAGACAATATTGCTAGCATATCTCAGATTAAAGCACGCTATATCAAGGGTGACATAACCATGTATATTTCACCAAGTTCCTTAACTTTACAAAAGGATAATGTAGTCGATGTTTGCTAGATCATATCAAGTGAAAATCTAGCTGATCTATTTACAAAGTTTTTACCTAGAAGCAGCTTCAAGAAAATATCATAGAAGATTGAATTAATCTTCATAGATTAAAAGACATTTACTAAATTGAGGGGGAGCATTATACACATTGTACTCTTTTTCCTTGACTAAGTTTTGTCCCATTGGGTTTTCTTAGCAAGGTTTTAATGAGGCAACATAACTGATCTAGAGATATCGGTTATTTAATCGATCCTGAAGTATCGAATTAATACATCCTGAAGCATGTTATTAATAAGTGTATGGTAAACAGTAATATGTCTGAGGGGGAGTGTTATGTATTAAGTAGTATTAATCACAGACATGATTACTACCAACCATTCGCCTTCTTACACATTATGTTTGAGTTACATGACTTTACAGTTTCACGTTGTATTACTATATAATGTATCATATTGTATGAATATAGTTGAAGTTTTCTCTCATGTTCTCTCTACTTTTATAACAAAAACGTTATTAAAACATTCATAAAGGAAAAGAAATATTTTAGAAAACTCTTTGGAAATATGACGGGATCAACAAAAAAAAATTCTCAAAATTTTATCTTAACTTTATAAGTTTTTCATCCAATAAGATATGAGTAAGAAAAGTAAAAGGTTCAGTATGCATATATTTTATTAAATAGTTTTTAAACCACCCGTTTAAGTAAATTAGTTCTTTAATATTTTTTTTCAAAAAAAAAAAAAAAAAACTCTATTTTTTAACATCATTTTTTCTATCTTTTTTTGTTCACAGTAAGACTTGAACAATACCTTGGTACATTTGGGGAAAAAAACTCTTAATATTAGACCAACAGCCAAGGAATTCAATTTCAAACGAATTCATTTTGGGGAAAATTCCAACATGCCTACAGGCGTTTCTCAAAATGACCAAAGTTGTCAAGTGATCACTCCTTATATAGGCATAGACGCCTATATACATGCAGGCGGACACCTACATACGCGGCCACTAAGATTAACGCATGTGTCTCTTGAGGGCACAGCGTCCGTTTCGACCCACGCGTGCACCTATATTTTCAAAAATAATCCCGGGAGCCAGTCCCATCTTAACAACCTTGTCACTGGCGGGCATCTGTATAGAGTATTTGTGTGTAGGTGTTTTTCTACGAGCGCCTAAACCAAGCAACCAGGCGTCCTGACCTCTTATGCAGGCGCCCCAACCTATTTTACAGACGTTTCTACTTAATTTTTTATAAAGTAGAACATATGTCTGCCCACCTAGAACAGGCGTCCGCCTGCACATTCTTCCAAAACTTTGAAACCTAAAACAGGCGCTCACTTAGAACAGACGTCCGCCCACTTGTAAATTTATTTTGACAAATTTGAACTAGACGCATTTTCTAAGTGGGCGGACGTCTATTCTAAGTGGGCGAATGTCTGTTCTAAGTGGGCACATGTTTTAGGTTTCAAAGTTTTGGAAGAATGCGCAGCCGAACACCTGTACTAAGTGGGAAGACGTCTGTTTTACTTAAATGAAAAATTAATTAGAAATGCCTGTAAAATAGGTTGGGCGCCTGCATAAGAGGTCAGGATGCCTGGTTGCTTAGTTCGGGTGCCCGTAAAAAAAAGCTTACACAAAAATACCCTATACAGGCACCCACCTGTGACAAGGTTATCTGGGTTGGACCCAAGGACGAAGGATAATGAAGGCCAGGGGACCCGGCCTCTGCTGTTTTTCGGCTCAAAAGCAGGTATGTAATACGATTTGGTCGAAAAATTTTATATTAATAGAGTCTGATCCCTTGGTTTTTCTTACTAAAAATTTTATATTAAGGGTCGCCCCCCTACACAAAGAATTCAAGCTTCGTCCTTGGTTGGACCGGCGCCCGGGACCATTTTTGAAAATATACAGGCGCGCGTGGGTCGAAACGGGCGCCGGCCCCCTAAATATACACGTGTTTTAATATAAGTGGCCGCTTATGTAGGCGTCCGCCTGCATGTATACAGGCGTCCACACCAGTTTAAGGAGTGATTAGTTGACAAACTTTAGTCATTTTGGGTAAGTCAGTGACGCCTACGGGCATTTTCGGAGTTTTCCCTTAATTTTGGACTGAATTCGTTTGACTTTCAGGTGTTCAACGCCTCTTGGCTCTAAACTCACAACTTAAATTAGGTGTTTTTCTTCATCGCTTAAGCATACGATCAATGTAATTTCCCATCCCATCAGTACTTAAGTTTTCAAAATCAATAATGATATAGAGGATTCACTTATGTTTTTTTGAACGACTAGTAGAACAACACACAAAACTGTAATTCAACCATTCTTTTAGATTTGACATTCTAGGTCGTATAACTGAGCCCACTAAAAGAGAAACCTAACAACTACATAAACCGCTTGACCTTGATTCAACATATTTGCTTTAGTTTGAATTCAAATCCAATACCTCTTATAAAAGAGAAGTCAAAGGGATGATCATAACGCTATATATTAAGTGGCGGACATAGAAAATTCTTTTGTGGGGGTTGGAATATTTTTTGGATAAACATTTATCATTAAATATTATATTTTTTTGACCAATTCAAAAGAGGTCGGGGCGGATCACCCAAAAAATGATAAAACTAAATTAAATTACATATACATACTAAACCATGTCAAATAATCAACTCATTAATTATGATGGTACAATAAAATTGGTTTTCTTTCGACGTTTTATTTTTTTAAGTGAGATATGACTGATTAGGTATTGAGTTAAATTATGAAATATTAACTGGGTTTAACCACAAGTAATGTATATTGCGTTATTTGAGTATTATTTTATTATTTTTTGCTTTAAAATGATTTTACATTGGTCTTCATTTGGTTCGTCAAATTTTCATGGGGGTCGGGGACGCCATTTCTTGGGGGTCAGTCGAGATCGGATTGTATATAAAACATTAAAAATCAAAAGTTCATGGGGGTCGGTCAACCCCCATACACACCTATTAGGTGCGCCCATAATATATATAAACCCTTGGTTAAGAGGATTCGCTTACGTGACCTACTAATGACACGTATTTCTTCTTGATGCTTTGAATCATAATAGATTTGAAATTTCGATTTAACCCGTATGAATTACAACCGTTACAAGTTACTACAACTACAATAGTATATATAGTTTTGCATTAGAGGAGTAGAACGAATATTACGCCTCATTAGCGATGCATGCACATTTAACGATATTTTACTTATTTTGTGAAAATAACGTTAAAAATGTTGGATTTATATATTAACTTCAAAAGATAACTTTGAGCTGTGACTCATTTGGAGCAGTCTCTATCTCAGTTGAAATAGGGGTGATGTTTGTTTCTTTCGTTCCCTTCAGAATCTATTCAAGAGTAGGAATATATTAGATAAGTTTGTTTGTTCGTAAAGAGCATCGATGAATTAAACTATATTATAATCATACTTTTACATGCCCCTCTGTCACAAAGAGATGGAAACATACTTAATATTAAATGTGGCGCTAAGAGGGAACGGAGTGGGGCTCGGGAAGAACCCGGGGAGCCTTTCACCGGTCCGGGGAAAAGTGGGAACACCGCCCCCCCCCCGGAAGTGGGGTGGGGTGAATCGGGAACCCCTCACCGATTGAAGCCGAATTGGGAGTGGAGGGTGTCGACCGTTGGGGGGTTAATTTCGACCGTTGGGATGTTTTAAAAAAAAATCTAATTTTTTTCTATTTAAACAACTCCAAAACAATCACAACTCACACTCTTTATCATTTTATTTTTTCATTCTACACTCAAATTTTATAAAGTTTAAAACAATGGATCCATTTACGTTTGAGCTTCCCCCATTTGAAAGTAAATCGTCAAGTTCAGAAGAAGACGAGATCAATATCAAACAACGAAACTTTCAGTTTTTGTCAACCATCGTGGCCACGAGTTTAAACGAGTCTGCCTCCACCGCATCCTCTTTTTATCATTTTATTTTTTCATTCTACACTCAAATTTTATAAAGTTTAAAACAATGGATCCATTTACGTTTGAGCTTCCCCCATTTGAAAGTAAATCGTCAAGTTCAGAAGAAGACGAGATCAATATCAAACAACGAAACTTTCAGTTTTTGTCATCGTGGCCACGAGTTTAAACGAGTCTGCCTCCACCGCATCCTCTTCGAGAAGGTATACACAATTTTTTTAGTATAGTTGTTTTTTTATTATGTTTTTTACAATATATATGTTACAATTTGTTTAAAAGGTATATATGTCGGGACGATCGTGCCGAATCACACAAGAGGCTTGTTGATCATTATTTTAACACCGAAACCAACCCAACATTCACCAACGAATTATTTGAAAGAAGATTTCGTATGCCTAGAGATTTATTTTTGCGTATCGTAGACGATATTGAAATGAATTATCAATACCTTCAAACATCGTTTGATGCAAGTGGTCATCAAAGTTTTACTGCACTTCAAAAGTGTACGTCCGCGATACGACAATTAGCTTACGGTGACGCTCCAGATGCTCTTGATGAGTATTTACAAATGTCTGAAAGAACGCCGCGTGAAAGCCTCGACCATTTTTGTGACGGTGTTATTTGTTTGTATGCAAAAGAATTTCTTCGAAAACCCACTTACAATGATGTTCAGTTGCTATACCAAGCGCATTCTGAAAGACACAAATTCCCGGGGATGTTGGGAAGTATAGATTGTACGCATTGGGTTTGGAAGAATTGTCCGATTGAATGGCGCGGACAATACACACGGGGTGATTACAAGGTTCCGACAGTGATGATTGAAGCGGTGGCATCACAAGACACTTGGTTTTGGCATGCTTTCTTTGGACCTCCTGGCTCCAACAATGACCTCAACGTTCTTGATCGTTCGTATGTTTTCAGCAACATACTTGATGGATTAGCCCCAAAGTGCCCGTTTATGGTTAACGGCGTCGAATACAAGCTTGGATATTATCTTGGTGATGGGATTTATCCTAGTTGGGCAACTATAGTGAAATCGTTGCAGCATCCTCCCGAAAATGATTTAAAACGTTGTCGATTCAAGAGAGTACAAGAGCTTTTGGTATTTTGAAGGGAAAGTGGAATATATTGCATCGTCCAGCAAAGCAAATGCATCCACGAAGTTTACGAAAAATTATGTATGCTTGTATCATTCTACACAATATGATTATAAAATGGAATGGGTTAGCAATATCACCAGAGTACATAGAGGACCATTCTAGTGATGAACAGCCTAAAGAAGACATTCTTTATCAGTTACGATCAAGAACAACGAACGAAAACCTTCGAGCCGACCTTATCGAGCATTTGGAGCATTTATCGCAACAATATCACGCCAATAACCCGAATAATTAGTATTTTCATTTAATGTAATATCTTTTTAATTTAATGTAATATCTTTTTAAATTTTAAAGTAATTTTATATTTTATTTTTAATGAATCTATTTAATTATTATTATTATTTATTGTTAAAATAATTAATTAAAAATAAGATTTGAAAATGGGGAAAAGTGAGGAAAAGTGGGACGACACTGTGCAAAATGGGAAAAAGTGAGGAAAGCTGATGTGGCAACGGGAAAAAGTGAGGATAAACGGCACGACTCCTAGTGCAAAATGGGGAAAAGTGAGGAAAGCTGATGTGGCGTTGATGTGGCAACGGGAAAAAGTGGGGATAAACGGCATGACTCCTAGTGCCCTAATCTGGGTATAATGTTTGTATTTGGTATAATCATAATCAATCCAGAATTACACAACACTAGTGCCTATATAACAAATTAAATAGCCAATTACAACGTCTACTAAACTTTTTTTAAATTTTGTTTTTTAGTTGTTTTTTTTTTCTTATATTATATTTTGAATTAACAGACTTGATTGGTAAAAGATTTATGCAACTTTTTTTTTGATATTTTGGTCTTTTTAGTTGTTTCTGTTTTCTTATATCCTATTTTCAATTAATTAAGAAACCTATTGGGAAAAAAAAAATCAATGACTCAGATACTTAAAAATCTGCTTTATAATATTAAACAACTAATAACCAATTATAGTTGAGAACAGATTACTAAGACAAATTATTGATCATGAAAATAAATTAATAACTAATAAAGATAAAGTGTTTGAAAAATGATAAAAAAAACTAAAATATTAAAGAACTGGAATTAATTGTTTGAAAAATAATAAAAACAATTTTTATGACAGTTTCACATGTAACGTCACTTTCTCGTTATCATAGTTAGTTACCGTTAACACTATCACAAATTCACAAGTTGCATTGAGTAAAGAGGAGTTGTATGTCATTGACTTGTAATCCTTTAATCAATTAATGAAATCAATTGTATGAAAAATGATAAAAACTATTTTTCATGACACTTTCACATGTAACGTCACTTTCTTGTTATCATAGTTAGTTTTGCCAACATACATGCACCGTTAACACTATAACAATTGCATATCACAGGTTGGGTAAAGAATAGTTGTAGGTCGTTGACTTGTAATCCTTTGAAGCAATTAATGAAATCAATTGTTTGAATCAATAACATATGAATTGCCAATGTGGGACTAGCCCACTTGATAGAGGCTTTGCTTCTTACAATGAGAGGTCATGGGTTCTAACCCATGCAATGGTGTAATCAGTTTGGAGTAGTTTAGGAGGAGATAACCTTTGCCGTTCAAAAAAAAATCACCTATGAATTGATTTGTAATTTTGCTGATTAAATTATTTATTTTACATTGAATTGTAATCAATTTGACCCAAACAAAACTAGAGCATGAGAAGTTAGCATCAATCCATGATTGGAGTTTCCAAGAAAATACATTTAACTTTCCAATTTTTTCATGGAAAACAACTAAACAAGTTTCCTTATGTACATAAAAGACTATAATGATGTATTCTCAAAATATCACTTGTCCTTTTATACTAGTGGTGAATTTTGGTCATATAAAAGAAAGATGGTGGAGCCTCAATTGATTATATAGTATGGAAAATAATTTAAAAAACCTTTATAGATATCTTTCTTAGCAAATACATTGCTTTCTTTATCTATGATAAACTCATTGAAATAATGTATGCTGAATGGAACTTTGAATATTAGTAATTTAACTTTGTCTATTCTTCTATTTCTAGAAATATGAACAATTCCTTTTGTAGCAAATTCTATCAAATTTGGTGTTACTTTTATTGCGTTAACCCTTATAACTCCGTCAAGATCCATCAATATACATATATATATATGCATACATAGACACATATAAAATTATTCAAAAATATAATAGAAGAAATTATCATTTAAATTATAAATAAGTTTATTCTCCACGTGTTTGAGGCGAGTTATTACAGTACACTTTCGAGAACGGGTATAATATATCATTTGCAAAATCATAGTTACATAGTAAAATAAAAGCTTTTATCACGAACTCTATATAAAATTTTCATAAAAACATAAATCATACAAAATTCTCACAAATATGTTATAAAAATAATAAAAAAATTATTTACAAAATCCTTCTAACCGGTAACTCATTGTTTGAATTAAATCAAAGCTGAAATTTCTAAGCAAATCTGTCAAATTTAATAAAAAACAAAATATCTAAGCAAATCTATCAAATTTAATACATTTATACCTTTTTATTACTTTTCAAAGTTAACTTTTTACTATTTATCAAAGTTAAAAAATTCTATCAAAAGTAGGGTGTTCAAAATATCCGAAACTTGAAAAAATTCGAAATCCGAATCGTATCCGAAACCCGAAAAAACCGTATCCGAAATCTTTTTTGGGTTTTTCGGGTTATTCGGGTCGGATAATATGATTTTAGTTTCGGGTCGGGATTCGGATATGCGAAAAGTAATTTTTCGGGTCGGATATCCGAAAAACCCGAAAAAAACAGGGTTATTCGGATGAACGAATTCGGGTTTTTCGGATTTTTCGGGTCGGATAATATATTTCGAATTTCGGGTCGGGTTTCGGATAGACCAAAAAAATTCCCGACCCGATGAACACCCCTAATCAAAAGTCAAAACGTTCAATTTCAAAGTTAGGCTTGTGAATGAACCGAAGGTTCAATGATCTGTTCGTTGATTTTTCTATAAAAAAATGTTCATTTTCGTTTATTTAAAAAATAAACGAACACGAACAATTTTTTCTTCCTTTTAACCATACGAACGAACATGAACACACATGTAATTTGTTCATTTACCTTTGTGCATATTCGTTTATATTCATCTATATATGCTCGTTTAGTTTTGTTTATGTTCGTTCGTTTATCTTTATTAATACATCAATTCATTTATTTTAATAAATCAGTGATTTATTCGTCTTCTTTATAAATTACATGCTTGTAACAATTTTATTTAACCCAAATTTTAGTGAATTTATTAGTAGAAATAAGCTAATATCATTGCAAGTTTATAATCTATGTGTTCGTTCATGTTAGTTTAACTGTCTGTTTAATTATTGTTGTTTTTGTTTCTTTAGTTATATTCGTTTATTTTTATATATTAATTTAACTAGGATAGTTCCCCGTATATTACACGGGTTGAATAAAAATATATTAAATAATTATTAATAAAAATTTTAAAACATCTTAAAGAGTTTATTTATATAAAATACGATTGAAATTGAATATAAATTAAAACTTAAAATAATAATACTATTTTTTTAAACATTCGTTATTAAAGTTTGTTTTTTACACTTTTATTTTAAAAAAGTTGGTTTTCAAAAAAAAAACATTTTTTTTCCAAAATACAGTTTAATATTTGTGTATTATATGAGTTAAAATTTATTTTTAATTGAAATATACTTTGAATATATTAATTAAATAGGTCAATACCCGGTGTATTACGCGGGTTAAATAAAAATAATAGAAAAATAGTCCATAATAATATTATTAATAGTTTATACAGTTTAATACATAAGTAATAAAATAATAAAATTATTTTTTTAAACACTAAGCTTATTAAAGTTTGTTTTTTGAATATTTCGTTTTGAAAAACAATTATTGAATATTTTATATTTAAAGGGTTTATTTATATAAAATACGATTGAAATTGAATATAAATTAAAACTAAAAATAATAATACTATTTTTTTAAACATTCGTTATTAAAGTTTGTTTTTTTACACTTTTATTTTAAAAAAGTTGGTTTTCAAAAAAACACATTTTTTTTCCAAAATACAGTTTAATATTTGTGTATTGTATGAGTTAAAATTTATTTTTAATTGAAATATACTTTGAATATATTAATTAACTAGGTCAATACCCCGTGTATTACACGGGTTAAATAAAAATAATAGAAAAATAGTCCATAATAATATTATTAATAGTTTATACAGTTTAATACATAAGTAATAAAATAATAAAATTATTTTTTTAAACACTAAGCTTATTAAAGTTTGTTTTTTGAATATTTCGTTTTGAAAAACAATTATTGAATATTTTATATTTAAAGGGTTATTTATATAAAATACGATTGAAATTGAATATAAATTAAAACTTAAAATAATAATACTATTTTTTTAAACATTCGTTATTAAAGTTTGTTTTTTTACACTTTTATTTTAAAAAAGTTGGTTTTCAAAAAAAACATTTTTTTTCCAAAATACAGTTTAATATTTGTGTATTATTTGAGTTAAAATTTATTTTTAATTGAAATATACTTTGAATATATTATTTAACTAGGTCAATACCCCGTGTATTACACGGGTTAAATAAAAATAATAGAAAAATAGTCCATAATAATATTATTAATAGTTTATACAGTTTAATACATAAGTAATAAAATAATAAAATTATTTTTTTAAACACTAAGCTTATTAAAGTTTGTTTTTTGAATATTTCTTTTGAAAAACAATTATTGAATATTTTATATTTCATAATAATTTGTATTCTAAAAAAATGTACCTTTTTAAATTAAAAATGTATAAAAGTATGTTTAATATTATTATTATTAAATATGGTGCATTTAATAGGAGAAAGAGACGAAATTTTTTTTATAAGAATAGTGTAGAAAAGTGACATGTGGCACATTTTATTTTGATTTATTATTATAGATAAATGTGTATGCATTTAATAGGAAAGAGAGGCGAGAAAGTTATTGTGAAAATGATTTAAATTGTGACATGTGTCCACTTTTATTTTTATTTATTAGTATAGATAGATAGATTCGTTTATGTTTGCTTACTTATGTCCGTTAACTATTCATTTATATTATTAGCAAATGAACATAAACGAACACATTAAGTTTCTTAACAAACGCACATGAACAAGAAACCCATGTTTGTTTAAATGTTCGTTTCGATCTTTTGTTTAGTTAAAGTTAAACAAACAAATACAAACATGTCTAGTTTGTGTTCATTCTGTTTATTTACAGCATAATCAAAGTGTCTATTTATATGTTGAACAAAAGTTTGCATAGATGCAATATTAATTTCTTTCAACCCACCTTTTTTTTTGAACGGTCAACTAATCAACTGCCGGGTACTTCGTACGTGGGCCCCAATGGCTAAAGGATGCCCAAGCTGGCCACTAGTCCAGACGGACGGAGCCCCCAGCCTAACAGCCACCAATTCCCGAGGAAAACCCGACCCAAGCAATCATCCAAAGACACGACAGTGAAAGACCGATAAAACCGGGTGGGATCAAGAATCGAACCATGACCTGGGTCTTCTATCACTTCTCTCATGCCTCCATCTTACCAATAGGACAAAACATCATTGGTTTTCCACCCACCTAAATCATTATCATCGTTGTATTCAACTCCACATGTAGCACATTTAGTTCGAGTATATGAAGAATATATTTTATTCGAAGCTACAAACCTTGAAAAAAACAACTTATAAGTGTGTATGAAGAGGATAAATTAAAACCATATTTGAGTTGAGAAAAATGTTAAAGACCCGGTGTAATATTCAATAGAGTTAATTGCTATTTTCCTTCTTATGGTTTTATCATATTTGTCATTTCACTCCAAAAGTTTAATTCTTGCGATTTAGACATTGTGTTTTAACTTTTATTGTCATTTTACTCCATTCATTTAATTTCATCAACATTTTCCATTTAATTTCCATCCATTTAGGGGTATTTGTGTCTTTTACCCCTAAATCTTTTTTAATTTAAAAAATCATCCATATGTTTGGAATGTTTTGACTTGTACCTCCAATATGAGTGTTTTTAAACCCAATCAAGACTTGCCGGTCGGATTGGGATTCGGATACTCTTGTAAATATTTAATTTAAATGTTCTATACATGTGGACTAATAACATATGTTGAACTTCCAAATTTCTTCCCAAAACACCACCCAATAATTCTAATATTGTATCAAATGTCATCGTTAATCTTTGACATGGTCAATCATAAAGAAAAATCCCTACGTGATTTACTAATTCTCCTATTAGCCATGACAGACATAACTACTTTGTAAATATTTATATATTTTATAAATATATATCTAAAATATAGAAAATTTTTTTTTTTAAAAAATGGTCAGACAACGGGCCACCGGTCGAATCGCCCTGTTTCATTTTAAAAACGGTTCAAAGCACATAAACGGACCGCTTGAGTATCCGAATACCGTTCCGACCAGCCGGTCCGTTTCGGATTTGAAAACTTTGCATATTGGAGGTTCTCGTCAAAACTTTCCAAACACATGGATGGTTTTTTTTTTTAATTTAAAAGATTTAGAGGTAAAAGACACAAATACCCTTAAATAGATGGAAATTAAACTGAAATGTTGATTAAATTAGGTGAATGGAGTAAAATGGCAATAAAAGATAAACCACAATGTCTAAATGGCAAGATTTAAACTTTTGGAGTAAAATGACAAATATGGTAAAACCATAAAGAGGATAATAGCAATTAACTCTATTCAATATTTATTCCCTTTTTCTTTCTTTTTTTAGTATATGTTCTTAATTTCTTATAATAAAATTAAAAACAAAAATTAAAAAATTAAAAATTAATATTTTTTTGTCATTTAGTATATGTTCTTATGATAAAATTAAAAAACAAAAAATAAAAATTATATGTGCATGTTAAATATATTTTACATATTTGATTTTAAAGTTATATAATTTAAAAACTTAATTCTGTAACATACATGTAACAAATATTTATAATTTTTTATTTTATTATAATCACATGCATGTATTACATACTTAAATAAAAAAAATGTATTTAGACCGGGCTTTCTCAAATCAAATGGGTTTTCAAAATATTATATGTCTATATACATACATGTTTGGTATTATATGAAAACTTGATTTTAAAAAGAAACCTAAAAGTCTATATGTGCTCTTTATTTTGAATCTTAAAAATAAATATGTTGTTCATATTAAAATAAATTACAAATGATTTATTTATTTAACACTAAATTTTTTATTTAACTTTAATTTGGATCATATATTTATTTTTAAATTTCAAATGAAATATCAAGATAGGGTTTATGAATTTCGTCTTTAAGATCAAGTTTTCCTAACTAACTTTTGGAAGATCAATCTAAATCTTTGTTTTTTCTTGACATTTTATTATACATATACAAGACTGTCTTGTATATTTTAATTTAGATAATGAAAAAAAATTAAATACTCAGATTGATAGCGGGATCAGTTGGGTTTATACAATTAAAGTATTTTGTTATTTGATTTCAATCCTATATATGTTAATTGTGGAATCTAACTTTCTATGTAAAGATCAACTCAAATCTTTAGTTTTTTTCCTTTGTGATCCCATTATAAATATACAAGACTATCTTGTTTTTTATTTTATGCAAATTTATTTCCGTTTAAGATTTTTTTACCAGTGTAAGTTGTCGTCACTTTAGATAAATATTCATAGTGTAAAACAGATTACACTTGTTTTAAATCCTAAAAGTTTGTGAATTAGCACATACATATATAATATGAAAATAAGTTAATCTAGTACATATATAATATAGATTATGAAAAAAAATACGTCAAATAATTGGGTTGATTTTATAGGAAGTAGTTGGGTTACCACAATTAAGGTAAATTAACAACGAATTCATGCCTTACATACACATATACATATATGCGTATACATATATATAGTTACATATACATATTAAACAAAAATGAATTTAAAACCCACTATCTTATTTATAAAGAAAATATATCTAGTAAGTTAATATGAAACAACTTATACTAAAAATTAGTGAACAAGAGTGACAATAATTGAAATTTTAGAATTATTTGCATTTGTTAAAGCTCTGGGAAAGGTCTTGAAACATTTGTAATGTGTTAACCACTTTCCATTCATGTGCCATTCACAAATTTTTTTTTTAAAGTGTATGTACCCACTCATATAGTAAATCGTTTGGTCCTAGCCATACACAGCCAACTAAGAGAACATTTAAAATGCGATTGCAAACAAACGGGTCGATGACTTTTAAAGAAACCGATCAATATAGGAATTTAAGTTGAGACAGTTTTGAGTACATTCGGAGGTAGCACCACCTAGTCTTGTTCTGATAGGTAGTATAGATATTCAAAATTTAGATTTTGGATTCTAGACTTTAGAATTTATTGGTTATGTGATATTATCATATTTTATAGCAATTATCATATGCTAAAATTCATCATTCACTCCTATTTTCTTCTCGTTATTGAGAAATTTTGGAAATCTGAGAGCATTAAAAAATATATTTTACTGATATTTTTTCCATCTAATAATTAAAGACTATTCAAAACACCAATTTATAGGAGATTACATAATTTAAATACTATACACAGAATTTTTAGGCCATGAATGAGTTGTGATTGATCTTGTTGATGTTTGGCAAAATGGGCGGGTTGGGTCGGGTTGGATAATGGGTCATATGGATTTGGGTCAGAATGGGTGCTGGTAAAAACGAGTTTTAAGCAAAATCAGTTTGGGTCTAAATGAATTGTTTTTAAAAAACACCAATTTGGTTTAAAGTAAAATGCATTATAACCAAACAGATAGTCCATTAAGATAATTTTTAGTGATTTTCTTATCAAATATGTTATCAACCATTAATAAAAGTTTGAATCCATTCCATTCACATACTTTTTAGGTTACCCAACTTGGCCCATATTGTGTTAAAGTGTTACTCATCTCAACTCATGTCATATTATAATATTACTCATTTCAACCTATTATACAACAATTGTTTGCTAAACCCATTTCTTTTGATTTGGGTGAAAATTGCCACTCTATATTTCACCTATCCTTAGAAAATTATGGAATATATTTGAAGTGAAATTACACTTCCAGTTCTAAGAATATGAAATTAAAATAAATTCATGTCATTGATGCAAAAGTGTTCGATCGTTATATTTTTAAACCAAAGTTGAAAATGATGTAATATTATTTTCTTTCACCACCTAGTTGATGTCATTTTCTTATTTAACTCCACATGCGGCACATATATATAGTACGTGCATGTGACAAGCTTTGTCATTATTACAATTATTTTTTTTTCACTCAATGCTATTAACCTTACGGAAAAAACTTATATAGAAAATAGTGAGCATTAATGACAATAATAGAACAACTTATTTATGAGAAGAAGGAAGACGGGTAGAAATAAAACATCAAGGATATTGAATTGGTTTTGGAGAAGAAAACCTAATGGCTTTCGATATGTTCGAGTTTTACTTAAAATAATATACTTCACGTGAGACAGCTGCTTTATTATAGTTGGTATTCAGTCAGTGTGTCTCTTTGAAATGTCGGTCATGTCACTAGCGACGATGTATTTCACCGGTGCTGATGCATTTTTGTCACTGGGTTTATTCGGATCATTGGGCTTAAAATGTATTTGTTGGCTATAAAAAAGCAACAAATATTAAAATCTCTTTAACTTGTTAATAGATAGTCACTTAATTTCTAATTTTTTTTTATTAATTAATAGCGTGTTATCATATGCATAATTTTTTTTAAAGCTAACAACAATTTTTTTACAAGTTTTAATAAAATGTTTCACTTAATTCTATATGATATATACGTCCATAAAAAAATATCAAGATTTACACTTGTGATGATATTGCTAGCAACTACGGGGTGTAAACGAGCCAAGCCGATCCCGAGCTCGTTAAGGCTCGAGCTCGGCTCGTTTGGATAAATTAGAGCGGCTCGAGCTCGAGCTAGTTAAGAGCTTAATTTACTAGGTCGAGCTCGGCTCGTTAGAAAATTTTTAGGCTCGAGTCAGCTAGGCTTGACTCTTTTAGATTTTATTTATTTAATTTATTTACTTTAATTACTAATTTAATTATATTTATAATTATATTTTCTAAATTTAACATAAAGTATTTGATTTAAATATATTTATCATAATTTTATATATAAAAATAATTAATTTTACAAATAGACACTTAATATAATAATAAAAATTATATAAACAAAAAGCTCGTTAAGGCTAGCGAGCCGGCTCGAGCTCGATATGTAAACCTCGAGCTCGGGCTCGATAACTAAACGAGTCACATTTTTGGGCTCAAGCTCGGGCTCGTTAAAGCTCGGCTCGTTCGAGCTTTTTACCGATTCGATTTCGAGTATTTCACGAGTTGTCTTACTTCATTTACACCCCTACTAGCAACTTGGTTTTGTCATTTACTTTACCTACTCTATCTAACAAACAAGTATATTTATGATACACATGTTAAACCCTTGTAAAATGTGGAATTTGTTTTTCCTCCTTTCTCTTCCAAAAAATTATAACAATTTTTAATAACTAAATAATAAAAAATATAAATATTCTTATTCTAATAATTTGCTAGTTTACTGAAACTTGATAAATTATGATAAGAATTAGATTTTATATTGTCTTAATTTATACAGTAATTATTGTTACATGTAATACATGGGTTTTTAATGTTAGTCAATCATATATGTGTATGTCTTTTTAAAAAGTTACGAGATTTAAATTCAATAGTAAAATATCATTATATATATACATATATACATATTGAAATGATGGTCGGTGCATATTTTTTTAGTTGAATTTTGAATATTAAATGAAGGCAACTTGGAATTTCCTAGAGAAACAAGTCAAATGTTGACGAAAATACAATAAATCGAAGGTTGCGTTTTGAGGAAAAAAAACATGTTATAAAAATTTAAAATCACTTTGAGGTCCATGTCAACTAGACGCGCATGCACCATAAGTTTTGTTTTCTAACCTCGTGAAGTTCAAAAGGTATCTAACTTTTTTGGACATTCGGGTGATTAATTAAGATGTGTATCTGTTTCTTGTCTAGAAACATAACATTTAACGAAAAAAATGTGTTAATTAGATTTAGGAATAGATCAGACACGTGTATGTTGTTTGTCGTTTTAAAAATGAAGGAAACAAAATATAATTGTTCTTAAAAAGTAAGTTGACGGCCCTTGTTAACGAATGTTAGCCTCGTCATCTTGAACCCGAGAGTCTAGTAGTAATAGAGTTAATAGAATTTAACATAGTGTGTGTTAGTAGTTGAGTGAGTTCAATGCTCCCTTCTTTGCACAAGGCAGTATATGTATACTTGAGCAAATAGTGGTGTTATTCATTAGTTCTTTTTTGTATGTCATTAACAGTCTGTCACCAACAAGAAAGTGCTTCAGAGGTACTCCAGGATTCTTCCAAATGGAAGGTCTTGGGTTCGAAACATTTCCACAGCGAAAAAGGGACATGTGGGGGGTCAGGAGTTTTCCTGTGAGGTTTCCTCCTAGAGTGGCTGTGAAGGCTCATGGGAGGTCAGGTAACTATACCTTGATAAAATTACCTGAAAATAGTGGACTTACATGATTGAGACCTCCGTTCAAAAAAAAATTAACAGACTATCATTCCTTAAATCTTGATCGGATGCTTTGTTGGGTTTGGCCAACACCTATCATAGACATGGTCCTTGCTTTCTAGGTAGGAGTAGGACTTTGCACTTTTGTCCTAAGGCTATGTGTTATCATCAAGCCCCCTCTCACTCCACGTAGGCGCCACGTAGGCGCCACATAATCAACCAACACCATCACCCCCTCATCACTCCACATCATCTTTTCCTATGTTATCCATCACGCCCCCATCACTCCACGTCATCACCACCTTTATTCAATATTCTATTATTTGATTTTTATTATTTTTAATTGAAAATAAAATTCAAAAAAGAGAATATAATTAAAAAAATATAAAATTACAAAATAAAACTAAAAAAAATTACATAATAAAAAAAATTACATAATAAAAAAAATTAATAATTAATCCATATTATATTTTTTCATTATCCGCTCCTTCGTCTTCTCGGCCATTTCACGAGCGCGACCGGTTAAGTGATCGGTTAGAGTCCACAACAATTTCATATCATTGTTGTATTGTTTTTGCTCCTGTAAGTCGACAAATTTTTATAACGACTCGGAGATTGTATCCAACGTTTCTTTATAATCGGTTGAAGACAAGGCTTGTGGTCGTTTACCCTTGTTGTTTCGACCGGGCGGACGTTGAGGAGAGGTTGGCGGGGGCATGTCCATTTCGACCCCCTCATCCAACTCGTTTAAGTTAACGAAACATCGACCGGTTGAGTCGGACTGAGTGGTCGTGTTACTCGTGTACTTGCCGGACGATGACGTCTTCGTCCGTTTCGAAGTTTGTAACTTCGGGATGGGATGCCATTTGGTTGATTTTCTCAGAACTTGCCACGCCGCGATATGATTAAATGGCCCGTTTTCTCTAGCATAGGTCATCAACGCCTCGTTCATGACCAATTCGTCGTTCTCACCACTGTTACGGTTGTTGTGGTGTTGAATCCATACGCCGTTAAATTTCGCGACTTTACGTTGTAAGTCGCGCCATTTGCCGGAAATCATGTCGTTCGTCCGGTGGGAGTCACGACCTGTTGCCGAAAAAGACTGGGCTCTCACGCGTTTCCAAAATTCCGAGCTCGTTTGGTTGTTACCAACGAACGGGTCTTCAGAAACGTCAATGTAGGCACGGGCTAGTGCCACCTCCTCAGATTCCGACCACCGAGTGATGCTCGGTTTTGTTGTTTTTTCCGGCACCTCCTTTCGTCGGTGCTTGCGACGCGATGTAGCCGGTTGAGCGTCGCGTTGTGTTTCTGGAACCGCGTCAACATCAGGTTCCGGTTGATTCTCAGACACGTTGTCAAAGGCGGGTGAGTTTTGGTTGAAAAAAGGTTGTTGTGGGTACCAATTTGAGAAGGTTAAAAACGGGTTTGGGTTGTTTGGATTGTTTGGATCGAGTTGAGGTCGGTAACAATTCATAAACGGGTTAAAGTATGGGTTGTTTGGGTTGTTTGGATCCATGATAGTGTAGAAAGTTTTGAAGATTAGAAGATTTTTTTAGAGAGTTTAAATAATTTTTGAGAATTTTGGAAGAAATTTATGTGGGTTGAATGAGTTTATATAGGGTTTAATTTATTTATTTATTTATTTATTTATTTATTTATTTATTTTTTGTTTGCAACGGTCACATAGCCGTTGGGTTATTTTTTTTATTTTTTATTTTTTCCCTCAATCGCTCGTCACCCCGTGACCCAGCTCACGCCTCCATCCTTCACGCCCCACTCACGCCCGGGTGTAGTGGGGGGAGGGCGCCACCGGGGCGTGACCGGCCCCTCTCACGCCCCACTCACCTCCCATAACACATAGCCTAAGATCCTCGTGACAAATGATATTATTGATTATAATCATATGTTTAAATGCTATCTTTTGCATTTAATGCATTAATTTTAGTTTCATTTCTTAAGATCTTTTTCCATTAAATCATGATTTTTCGTCATTGTTACGGGGATTTTTCATTTATTTGAAAGTTCTCGAGTGTTTGGAAAAAGAGAGAAACGATTAGTGATAGATCACGTGCAAAAATAATTTCATGACCAGGCATGTGCTAGTCATGCTCCTAGTTCAAAAAAATCCGAAATCGAAATATCTGAAAATTCGTATCCGAAATATTCGAATATTCAGATATCCGGAAGTTCGGACATCCGGAAGTTCGGATATCTGGAAGTTCGGGTTCAAATTCGGATTCGGATAGTAGTTTTGAAAAAATTTGGATAGTTCCCGAAATAGTTATTTTTTCGGAGATTTATCGGATATTCGGATATTTTTTCGGATACTCGGATACTTTTTCGGATATTTCGGATAATTTTTCGGATATTGGATAGTTTTTAGGATATTTCGGATGTTTTTCGGATATTTTTCAGATTTTCGGATATCTGGAATTTCGGATTCGGATATTAAAAATCACTATCCGAAATTTTCGAATATCTGAAGTTTGAATATCAGAATCTCCAGATATCTAAATTTGAACCCCCTTACCTATCAGAGGGGTACTTCCAAGAATTTTATAACCAAGCATGCGCTAGCTATGCTACTTGCTAAACATGAGTGCTATATTTATTTTTAATTTTTTATATATCTCGATATTAAGGGATTTTGGTTGGGTTCTGGTCGAATCAACTCACACTTGTTACTAAGTTGACTGGTAAATAAAAGGGGATCTAGCCTAGTGGTTGATCTAACTTTTTTATGAAAGATCTTGAGTTCAAATCCGTGTCAAGACATATTTGTTAAGTCAAGATTAGGAATACCCAATTGTAGGGTTCTTTATGGGGTGGGCTAGAGCGTATTCATCATAGCGTCAAATTAGAGAGGACGGTTGAAATCTAATCTTGGGTTTTGCGATCCAAGCCGTTAAAAAAAGGGAAAACTTCACACAAATGTAACCAACTTTCTAAAGTGTTCTAATTAGGTCACTCAATTTTTTTTTGTATCAATTAGGTAACTCAACTTGTAAAAAGTGTTCTATTTCTATGTTTTTTACCTATTGAGGAGGTTACCATGCTGACGTGGCATCCCTTTTTTGTTTTTTTATATTTTTAACTAGGTTTAATCTCACCCGCGCATTGCGGCGGTTATCACAGTACTCTCCCGAGAACGGGTATTATATATTATTTGCAAAATCATAAGTTACATATGAAAATCAAATCTCTCATTACAAACTCTATACAATTATATATATATATATATATATATATATAAACATAAAATTATACAAAATCGAAAAAACAAAATTTAAAAGTTTTAGTGGCCAAAATCAAATAAACAAAACTTTATATTATATAAAAGTTTTAGTGACCAAAATCGAAAAAACAAAACTTTACTATTAAGTTTTAGTGGCCATAATCGATAAAATAAAACTTTATATTATATAAAAGTTTTAGTGGCCAAATCAAAAAAAAAAAAACTTTAAAAAGTTTTAGTGGCCAAAATAAAAAAAACAAAACTTTATATTATATAAACGTTTTGATGACCAAAATCGAAAAAACAAAACTTTACTATTAAGTTTTAGTGACCAAAATCGAAAAAACAAAACTTTATATTGTATAAAAGCTTTAGTGGCCAAAATTGAAAAAAACAAAACTTTAAAAAGTATTAGTGGCTAAAATCGAAAAAAACAAAACTTTATATTATATAAAAGTTTTAGTGGCAAAAATCAAAAAAAACAAAACTTTTAAAAGTTTTTGTGGCCAAAATTGAAAAAACAAAACTTTATATTATATAAAAGGTTTAGTGACCAAAATTGAAAAAACAAAACTTTACTTTTAGTGGCCAAAATCGAAAAAACAAACCTTTATATTATATAAAAGTTTTAGTGGCAAAAATCGAAAAAACAAAACTTTACTTATTATTAATATGATATAAAAGTTTTAGTGGCCAAAATCGGAAAAAAACAAAACTTAACAAAACTTTAATATAATTATTGTGTTCAAATTGTAAATCCTAAAATTATACTATTCCTTTTCAATGTGTTTTAATCTATGAATTCTAATAAACAAAAATCTTGAGTTACCACGTGGCATATTCTAATGACTGTTCTTCCACGCGTCATTTTCTAACGATATCCCGCTT
This sequence comes from Mikania micrantha, assembly GCA_009363875.1. Taxonomy (NCBI): domain Eukaryota; kingdom Viridiplantae; phylum Streptophyta; class Magnoliopsida; order Asterales; family Asteraceae; genus Mikania; species Mikania micrantha. The sequence goes on along the minus strand of CM018694.1, from coordinate 57,829,230 downwards.
ACCAAATCTTTCTTATTCAGTCTGAAATAAAGGAAATGTATGAAAACCCTAAATCAGCCGCATCCGTTCATCGTTTTCCTTCCGACTCTCAAACCACAAAATCAAACGACGCAAGACTTCGCATCACAACAGGTTCGTTTTGTTAATTCAAACTTTTCAGAACTTAGATTGAAAATTTGAAATTCGTATTTGGTCGATGTGTAAGGAGTAGTTCATACACTAAAATTGTTTTTTATGTGCTCTGATGTTATATATTTTGCAATGATTCAGCCTCCGATGCATCTGTCAAATGAAGAACTTTGGGAAGCCCCATATCAAGGTATCATTTGTTCTCATATGATGATCTTCTCTACTGATTATGTCGTTAGCTTGCTTAAGATTAATTGTTATTGTGATTTGTAGACTAACCATTTTTGTTCCTCAAAATATATTTACAATTTCAGCTTTTCTAGGAGGGGATCATTTTATTACTGTAAGAAGTAATGGTGGACTCAATCAAATGCGGACTGGTGTGAGTATTAATAAATCTTTACCTTATTCGCGTCTATGATGATCCAGATTCTGACTATGGTTGTTTAATAGGGCTATATTTTTATGGATGTAGAGAAAAAAGTACATTAGTTCCTAAGATATATATTTTAGTCTGTTTGTCTGTTGTTTGTTTGGAGCTGAGGGTCTCTCTCAAACAGTCTCCCTTTCACTAGGATAAAAATAAGGTTTGCCTACATCCCACACTCCTCAAACCTCATTAATAGCTTTGCTATGAGTGAGATTTACATGATATGACTATTGTTGTGGACTTATGGTAGTTCCTAAGATTATATTTTAGTTTAGCATGATGTGGTTGGTAATTTTAAATCAATTGTGAAGAATTTAACAGAGCAAGTCTCTGTTTGTTTGACTCCATAAATCTAAGGATTCCTTTCTGTTGACCCTTTGTGGACATATTTTTGTAAATTTTTTTGACAGATTGCTGATATGGTAGATATTGTATTGAGTTAAGATTGTTTAATACTCTATAGATGAAATATGTGTTTCTGACTTGTGTTCTGTCTTCATTGTTTCAGTGAGGGTGGTTTTTTAATGCTATAATGACCTTCCCACCAGATTATATGTCTTCATTCTGACTAATTTCTTCATCAATTGAGTTTATTCGACAGATCTGTTGTGTGTTGTTCGTTTAGCTGTCATTTATAATTTTTGATGTTTTTTTCGTTCGGTATTCGATTGCGTTATTTGTAAGCATGTTCTAAGGTGTTTGATTTTGCACAGGCACGACTCCATAATGTGTTTATGGTAAAATTGGTGTTTTCTGACTAGATTAGCCATATAAGCCATTAAAATCTAGGTGATTTTTGGTTGTCCAATGGCGATTTTAACTTTGCTTTATTTGCTCTCATTTCTTTACTCAATCTATTGATTTTATATCACGCTATATAATAATTTTAGCTCCATTTGCGGTTGGGTTTGATTTTTTTGGTGAGTATTTGATGAAACCTCGCATTCTCATTTCTAATATAGGAAATCTAATGGTGTTTTATGCAACAACTTTTGCTATGTGGATGCCAACAAAAATCGGTTTTGGTTTCTTGATCAATTTTAGAATTTGAGGTCATCTTTTTTTTAATAACATTACTGAGTTTTGCTCTGTTGATTTCATTCTAACTTTGCTTTATTTGCTCTCATTTCTTTACTCAATCTTTTGATTTTATATCAGCCTATATAATATTTTTAATTCTATTTGCGATTGGGTTTGATTCTTTTGGGGAGTGTTTGATGAAACCTCATATTCTCATTTCTAAGATAGGAAAACTAATAGTGCTATAGGCAACAACTCTTGCTGTGTGGATGCTTCAAAATGCCAAGGTACAAGTTAAAAGAATAAATACATTTTGTTTTGTTTTATAGTGTGAAAAAGTTTGAACTTTTCAATTAATCATTTTTATATAATAATTTTAATCCTATTTGCGATTGGCCGGGTTTGATTCTTTTGGTGAGTATTTGATCAAAATTTTAACTCTATTTGCGATTGGGTTTGATTCTTTTGGTGAGTATTTGATGAAACCTCACATTCTCATTTCTAATATAGGAAATCTAATGTTGGTAATGTCAATGAAGGTGAGTCGATTATCAATATACATGAAGATCTTTTAATTACAGATTCAATTGATCCATTAGGTTCTCTAATTGACTTTATCTACCCTTTAGTACTTGAGAATTTCAAAAACCGAAATTTCTTTCAACAAAGAGCAATATTGGCACCTATAAATGAAATTGTCGACGATATTAATGATCGTTTGCTATCACTGTTTCTAGGGGAGGAAAACGAGTACTTAAGCTTTGATAGTATTTGCCATTCTGATTACATTCATGACAACTTTGATGAAAGCTTATACGCACCTGATGTTCTCAACGGACTCAAATTTTCGGGTTTACCTAATCATAAATTAGTTTTAAAGGTTGGTGTTCCAGTAATGTTACTAAGAAACATTGATAAGAAAAGTGGGCTTTGTAATGACACTAGACTACAGCTGATATCTCTTGATAATCGAGTTATAGAAGCAGAGATTATATCTGGCAACAATATTGGCACTCGTGTTTTTATTCCTAGACTTGGCTTGACTCCTTCTGACAAGAAGATTCTTTTCAAATTCCTTTCAAATTTAAAAGAAGACAGTTTCCATTGGCTGTATGTTTCGCAATGACCATAAACAAGAGTCAAGGACAATCATTATCAAGGGTTGGCTTGTATCTGAAGCATCCGGTGTTTACCCACGGGCAGTTATATGTTGCATTATCTAGGGTTAAAAGTAGAGAAGGTTTAAAACTTTTAATTTTAGATAAAGATGGCAATATCACAAATAAAACAAGTAATGTTGTATACAAAGAAGTATTTCCTAATTTATGAATTTTTGGTCTAGCCTTGCTTTGACTTATTGTATGTAACAAAATTTAATTTTACGCATTCATATTCATTACATTTTTGTTGCTTTTTTCCTGCATATAATTCATCCCGTGTTTTACACGGGTTATAATCTAGTATATATATATATATATATATATATATATATATATATATAATGCTTAAGTGGAAAATGACACGGTGACTTGGATTTTAATTGAAAAAACATTAAAAATATAAATTTCTTTTGATTCTCAAAACCTAAAAAATGAAAAGATTATTTCTTTCATTTTCACCTTCGAGGAGAATCACTATGGTTCAACATTTGAGAAGAAGAAACGCCATCTTCTATGGAGAAGCACTTTGTTCCACCTTTAACAAGAAGAAACAATGGATTTCCTGGGGTTCTACATTTCTTTCGTTTGTTCATTGTCATTTTCAGCAGGCACCTTCGAAGAAGAAATGATTAATTTCATAGGGTTCTATCTTTGATCTGATTGTGCATCGTCTTCACTTGCATGTATTTCTCCTTCAACTTGCTCGTTTAAAAACCGTATGTTTTTAAACCTTTACTTACTCAATTATGTATGATAATGATGACTGAATTTGAAATCCATTGTTTCAAACTTTGATTTCCGTTCACAACTGTTGTGAGATGGTTTAAAATAAGGTTAAGTTTAATTGTTTTTTGGTTCTGATGACGTGGGATAGTGGTCCCACACGAGATATAAGTAATTCGACATGATAAGAAGGCCGGACAGCCAGGAATGACAAGATGAACCGGAGGAATACTCGTGGAAGTCAGGAGTAAGGCTTTTACACCAAAGGTAGAAAGAAGATGCGGTCAAGTCAGGAGAAAAGCAGAAAAGGCGTTGAAGTGATCAAGTCAACCCTTTTCACCAAAAAGGAATATGTAGGGAACACAAGGAAGGTCTCACAAAAGCATGTGGCTACCCTGCCCAAAGAAGAAAGCTCCAGTTCCCAGAAGCTCGGCCTTCCAGGAGAAGATTAGTATAAATATCATGAACAGGTTGCTCTTCCACACTTCACTCCATCTCTTGCTCACTTTACTTACTCTCTCGCTGAACTTACTTTCCCGACCCAGAGACTTATTCTCAAGCCGGAGTCTAATCGCAGGAGACCCCCTCCTGCGATAAGGCTAACGGTGTTTTCTGTTCTTAGCAGGATAGCCAGGAATAGAGAAGCCGGTGATTAAGTCCAGCTTGAAGACCGTTTAAGCGATACTCGAACATTGGCGCCCACCGTGGGGCCTCGAATTTTCTGAAGTTAGTAAAGAAAAAGGGCTCCATTCAAGTCAAAGAAGGTTCTTCGAGGCATAATGTCTCAAGGTCCTAACGAGGGAACTAGTGACCCAGTTGGGTCGTCAGTCCCCAGCCATTCTCCGAGTCTGGCACCCATCATTAACGATGTGGTTGAGTTAACGCCGGAAGGCATTCGGGAGCATTTCCCCCGAATTCAAGAATTAATGGCCAAATACATCCGGGAAGAACGCCTTAGGGGCGTCCGGATACGCCTTGCATACGAGGAAGAACCGGTCGTCAGTGCTTTGCCACTTCCGGGTATCGAAACCCACGTATCGGCACAAACAGCTGGCATGTTTGCCAATCCCTCCATAACCACATCATCCTTGTCTTTCGAGACACCTCAGCCATTATTCCAAAACGGCCTAGATATATTTTCATGTCAAACCCAAAGGCCTGACATGACAATTTGCCCGGCTAGCAGTTTTCTAACAATGGCCGAACCCATGCCATATTTTACACCCATACCCACGTTTGGGCAAATGATTTCTTTCCCTCCTCATAACCAAAACTTCACCATGAACAGTTTCAACCTACCCTCTTCAGGGGGGAAGTCTGGCATTGCCTGGTTTCAACACTTACCCCCATAATCATGCAACTCTTGGTCTTACTAGCAACTTTATGGCAAACAATTTCCCAGCATACATGCCTGGTCTGACGACTACAATACCTACCACTAACATGTCCACCTCCACCTACAACCCTGCCATGCACTATGTTTATCCAAATACCCAGCCTTACTTTTCTCTGCCATTTCATGCTGAAACACTGCCCGTAACCCAAAACTTGGAAAACCCTCAACACACCGCAGAAATGATAGCTGAGTTGTCCAGACCGTATGTTCCTACAACCCACACCAAGTTCTCACCCAAAATAGCAAATTTCCCTTTCCCACCAAAAACAAAAATGCCGGCCAATGTCAAAACATATGATGGTTTGGGTGATCTAGATGACCACCTTGAATTGTTCACAGGGGCGGCCATGATAGAAAGATGGATCCTGCCTCTTTGGTGTCACATGTTCACACAGACACTCGTAGGACCGGCCCGGTTATGGTTTAATAGCTTACCCAACGGTAGCATAGACACTTTTGAGGACCTTAGCGGGAAGTTCCTCGCCAACTTCATGCAACAGAAACGCTATACCCGGGATCCCGTCGAGCTACACAATATCAAACAAAAGGAAGATGAAGATCTAAGGGCTTTCATGGAAAGGTACAAAACCGAAAGCCTCAGCATTGGTAGTGCAACAGAACAAATGAGGGTCTCGGGATACATCCATGGAGTTAGACCCAGACAATTGATCGAAGATCTTAACAGGAAGATACCAAAATCTATGGAGGAGGCCATGGAAAGGACGGAGGCCTTTGTCCGTGGAAAAGAGGCGGCTCAAGCCTTGGATCCCGGGAAAAGACCCAAAAATCAGAATTGGAAGAGATCTCCGCCTAGACAACGGCATAGCACGCCCAAGTACAGTTCTTTTACTGACAAAAGATCTTTGTATCGAACAGGAGACTCATACAAGCCATATAGCAAAGGGGGATATGGAAGCAGGTACCACAATGACGACAAGGGAAAAAATGAACAGTTCACAGTCCTCACAAAAACACCCAAAGAGATCCTGGCCACAGAGGAGGCTAGGTTCAACTTTAGTCCACCAAAGCCTTTAAAGGGAGGAGACAACAATGGGAAGTTTTGTGACTTCCATGGTGATGTAGGACACCATACCAATGATTGCTTTCAACTGAGAAAAAGAATCGAAGCAGCAGTAAAGTCCGGCGAGTTAGCTCACCTGATTAAAGATTTGAAAGACAAGAAGACCAACTCTGACAAGCACCAAGGAGAAAAAGACAGGAAGAATAAAGAAATCATGATGGTATCCCACGACAGCAAACCGCCGGTTCCCAACAAACCCAGGCGTGCGTGGATGAACAAAAAAATAAAATTCCCACCTTCCCAAAATGATAGATCATGTGCCTTACCTATGGTAATTAAGGCGAATGTCGAAGAGACAGATGTACACAGGGTATATCTTGAGGGAGGGAGCTCGTCAGAAATAATGTATGAACATTGTTTCCTACAGTTGGATGAAACAATCAAGGCCAAGTTAGTCACTTCACATACACCCCTGGTAGGGTTTGCCGGGGAAAAAGTACACCCCTTGGGTGAAATAACCTTGGCAATAAGCCTAGGTGCTAGTCGTTTTACCAGAACAGAAGATTTAACGTTCCTGGTCATCCGGGCACCTTCACGGTATAACATCATACTCGGACGGCCAGTAATAAGTGCCTTCGGGGCGATTGTCTCAACAGCCCATGGGATGGTTAAATTCCCGACAGAGGCTGGGATTTGTACCATATACAACGGGGAGGAGGTTTTCCTGACCGAGGAAGACAACGATTTAAAAATAAGCATGGATGCCCGGTACCCATCTCAGCTAATTAACATAGGTCCCACACTTAGCAGGGAAGGCAAGAGAAGTTTGATACAGTTACTTCTGAAGATTTTAAACGTTTTTTCCTGGACCCTTTCTGATATGACTAGGGTTCCCAGGAAGGTTGCAGAACATCAATTAAAGGTTCGAGGAAATTACAGACCGGTGGCACAGAAGAAAAGGGGGATGGCAACAGAGCGAAGCCTGGCTGTTGTAGCAGAAGTCGATAAGTTGGTATCTGCCGGGATTTTAAAAGAAGTACAATACCATACCTGGATCGCAAATCCAGTTATGGTACGAAAGCACGATAGAACATGGCGGATGTGTGTCGATTTCAAAGATTTGAATAAAGCTTGCCCAAAGGATTGCTATCCTTTGCCTGAAATTGATCACAAAGTTGATGCACTAGCCGACTTCAAATTTAAGTGTTTTTTAGACGCCTACAAGGGATACCACCAAATCCAGATGCAAGAAGCGGATGAAGAGAAAACAGCTTTCTACACACCAAAAGGTATCTTTTGTTACACAAAAATGCTGTTTGGTTTAAAAAATGCAGGGGCTACATACCAACGGGTGATAGATTCAGTATTTCAAGACCAGATAGGCAGAAATATGGAGGCCTACGTAGATGATTTGGTCATCAAGAGCAGCACCGAAGATAAGATGTTCCGAGACATTGAAGAAACGTTCGAAAATCTGAAGAAAATCAACATGAAACTTAACCCGGGAAAGTGCTCGTTTGGTTTTGAGGAGGGCAAGTTCCTGGGCCACATTGTAAACAAACAAGACATCCGTGCAAACCCTGAAAAAGTAGAAGCAGTGAAAAAGATGGCATCACCAACAAGTAAAAAAGAAGTCCAAAGCATGAATGGCAAATTAGGATCCTTACATAGGTTCCTCTCTAAACTGGCAGAAAGATCTCTGCCATTCTTCAAAACACTAAAAACTCATGCAAGCAAGTTTCATTGGACTGAAGAAGCCAAAGTAGCTTTCCAAGATATGAAGTCCTACATAGCCAGCATTCCGTCCCTTGTGGCTCCTACAGCATCGGAAAAGCTGGTAATGTACATCGCAGTTGGTGGGGAAGCAGTAAGTTATGTCCTGGTCGCCGAACGGTCCGGCCAACAATTGCCGGTTTATTTTGTCAACAGAGTACTTCGGGAAGCAGAAACGCGATACCCCGCGATAGAAAAAGCAGTACTGGCCATCATTCACACCTCCCGAAATCTTAGAAGGTATTTTCAGGCCCACCCAATTACAATACTAACAAATTTGCCTATCAAGGAGATTTTGCAGAAACCAGAAAACTCAGGCAGATTGGCAAAATGGGCGATCGAACTAGGAGAACACGGAATCACTTATCAACCTCGACTAGCCATAAAAGGCCAGGTCTTGGCTGACTTTTTCCACGAAGGCGTTCAACCAGAACCACAAGAATAAGCAATTTTAACAAGCCTGGGTGAGTCAAGTGACGCATGGACGTTGTATACGGATGGCGCGTCAAATGCAGAAGGATCGGGGGCTGGACTAATTTTGATTAGTCCAGAGGGTATCGAGCTCACATACGCACTTCGCCTGAATTTCCCGAGTACAAATAACGAGGCTGAGTATGAAGCTTTGATAGCCGGACTACAGCTCGCAGTGGTCATGAAGATACAAAAGCTCCAGGCGCATGTAGACTCCCTGCTGGTCGCAAATCAAATCAACGGAAGTTATGAAGCTAAGGGTGACAGAATGAAGGCGTATCTGGCAAAAACAAAGGCAATTTTAAAAAAGTTTGAATGGGTTCAGGTTAGCCAGATAGCCAGGAGCCAGAACAAAAAAGCAGATGCGTTGAGCAAGCTAGCCTCCGTTGTATTTGCCCACCTAACTAAACAGGTGTTAGTCGAAGTTATTCACGAACGGGCTGCCACAAGCTCAGAAGTCCAGACAATCGAAGACTAAAAGCCCTGTTGGATGACCCCAATCCAGGACTTCCTGGCCACAGATTTCCTTCCCGATGATAAGGATGGAGCAGCACGTATCCGCCTAAAAGCAACACAGTACACATTGGTGGATGGCATCCTATTCAGAAAATCATATCTAGCACCACTGTTGAGGTGTCTGGGCCCAACAGATAGTACTTACCTCATCAGGGAAATTCATGAGGGCATTTGTGGCACACATGCTGGCCCTAGAACAATAGTCACAAAGATGATGAACATGGGATACTACTGGCCAACCATGCATAAAGATACCATAGAGGAAATTCGGAAGTGTGAAGGATGCCAATTACATGCCCCGATACAAAAAAGCCCAAAGTATGACCTAGTCACAATTTCCTCAGCTTGGCCCTTTTACAAATAGGGAATGGACATTGTCGGTCCATTCCCGGCCAGCAGAGGAGGGGTCAAGTTCCTGTTGGTTGCTGTAGATTACTTTACAAAGTGGGCCGAGGTTAAGCCTTTGGCAACAATAACAGGAAAACAGGTCATCAATTTCTTCTGGGAAAGCATCGTTTGCCGCTTTGGATTGCCAGGGAAAATCATTACCGACAACGGGAAGCAGTTCGCAGAAGAACCATTCAAATCTTGGTGCGCTGAGTTACAAATCAAGCAAATATTTAGCTCAGTTGCACACCCACAAACCAACGGCCAGGTAGAACATATGAACCGAAGAATCGTTGAAGGTTTAAAAACAAGACTCGGAAGAACTGGCTAGACGAGCTTCCAAGTGTCCTTTGGGCACTACACACGACAGAAAAAACCAGCAATGGCAAAACACCTTTCAGCCTCACCTTCGGAAGTGAGGCAATGATCCCGGGCGAAATTGGCGTACCCTCCCCAAGGAAGCACTTTTTCTCAGAAAAAGAAAATGACAAAGAAATCTTCCTCAATTTAGATATGTTGGAAGAAGCAAAAGAAGCGACAAGCCTTAAGGAAGCCCAGTACAAGCAGCAAATGGCCCGATACTACAATCGCAGAGTACGCAATGAACGTTTTCATCCAGGAGATTTAGTCCTTAGAAAAAATGAAGCAAGCAGGCAAGAAGACACAGGGAAGTTGGGTCCTAAATGGGAGGGACCATACAAAGTCAGAGAATGTCACCAGAAAGGATCCTACAAGATCGAAGACATGCAAGGAAAAACAATTCCCAGGCATTGGAATGCCAGTAACCTGTGAAAGTTCTATGTTTAGTTTAAGGTAACAAGTAAGCCATGGGCCTAAGAAAATGTATTCCTGATTTTTTGTAACATCAAAGCCTGGCTACTTTTATCAATAAAAGCATGCTCTTCGCACCTTTGACAACATTTACCTTACAAAATAATATGGTATACACGTATGTATGTTTGGAATTTCAGTTCTGTTGGCACAGCTAAAGGGTGAGCTCCTACTACAACTAAGCTCCTTGGGGTCCAGCCTTGTCTTACCCAAGTAAAGGGTGAGCTCCTAATACAACTAAGCTCCTTGGGTTTCAGCCTTGTCTGACCTAAGTAAAGGGTGAGCTCCTAACACAACTCAGCTCCTTAGGATCCAGCCTTGTCTTACCCAAGTAAAAGGTGAGTTTTTGAAACAACTCACCTCCTGGGAATACGGTCATATCCTACCCATGATAAAACAGTACACATCAACTAAATAGACAACATAAACATCCAAAAACATATATACCATTAATAAATCAACCACCATGCAAAAACGCATATGCAAACACAAAATATTGTTTTAAGAAACTAGCCACTAGTTATTACAAACATAGAACCCACGCAGGGGCAAACTTCAGTGGTCCTTAGGAGAAGATAGAGGCGCCTTGGAGGATTCAATAGAGGCTGCACGGGAAAGAGGAGGTTTCATCACAGACTTCGAAGCCCCAGCAGTTGCCGAAGATGGTGTGGCAAATGTCGATTGGCTAGGGCTAACCTGCCCACTAAACACCATCGCCTCCCCAGCATCATATCCTTCGGGTAGCAATCCTAAAAAACACAACAAAGGATTACAAAACACGTAACCACAAATATAGCTTAACATATAGTACACACAACTTACCTTGCAACACGGATAAAGGCTCTTTTACACAGCCTGCCACAGCCTCAAGAAATGGGTAACTCATGCCTTCAAAGGTGGCTACAGCATTTTGGAGTTTTACTTTAGCTTGAGGCTGGTAGTTGGGAAGTTTTTCTAACACATGTCCAGCCGCCGCATGTCGATACCCAGACTTCAACCCAGAAGTCACACCATACTCATGCCCAGCCTTCTGCACGGCTGCTAAGGGGTTCAGGAACTCCGAACTACGATGCAGCTTGGTAACCACTTAGGAGAACCCACGGCTAAAAATCCAATCATGATCAGCAGACAGCATGGTTACCTGATCCTGCAAACTTTGAGCTCGAGCCAGCACCTCCTCCAAGGATAACTTGGCTCTCTCTTTTTCATTTTCAAATTCCCGTCGTTCCTCTTTCAATTCAACCCGACTTTTCTCCAACAGTGCTAGCCCATGCTCCAAGTTTTCTTTCGCCTCGGTTATTTGTTGATTCAGGAAAATCTCTTTCTCAGTATAAGCTTTCTCAATTTCTAAACAACGGAGACTCTCTTCCTCCCGATCTTTTTCCATAGTACTGAAATCCCGCTGCAACTGACTAATCTTGTTGTTCATAATAGAAAGCTTGGTTTTGTTCTTCTCCTGGGCACTAGAGGTTGACACCCAACGTTGACTCATCTCTGGCAACAGCGACCCAAGCTCTGCCCACAAACAAGCAACCTTGTTCCTCAACTCCTCATCTTCCATTGAGGAAGAAATCAACCTTTGCCCAGGCGGCACGAATTCTCTCATCACCTTCGAAGCCACAACAGGATTGGAAAACACATCTTTGTTCACCACATCCCAGGAAGGAGAAAAAGGTTGATCAGCAAACCCTACCTCCAATCCAGGAGATTGAACAGGCTCCTCAGGATCACGAATTTGTAAAAACTGATCGTCTGACGCTCTTGATGCATCATGGGGATTGGACTGAGTACCTTCGGAGAGGGAAGATTCCACCTCTTGATAAGAACGGGAAGCCGAGCCCCCTTTGGCAGCTAAGTTCCTTTTCGAAAATCTAACCCACTTTGCAACACTTGAACTAGCAGCATCCTGGACACGTTTGGCCTTTTTCTTGCCTTTGGCAGGTTTTGGAGATACTTCTTTCCTTTCAGGATCCAAGGGAGGAAAATCACATCAAACAGCACCTTCTTCAGGCAAAACACTACTATATTCCCCACCCTCATAAGCAGTCTTCTTGTAACTGCTGCTGACATCTTCTTCGCCATCGCCCAACGGCTGGGATGAACTCTCGATATCCGAATTAGTATCCAGTTTCATTACATCAAGCAAACCCATCACTGCACAAAGAATCGAACAAATAAAACAAATATCAGCAATTTCCCGATCATAAGATAAATCAGTGAACCAAATTTTCACGTACCAACACCATGATGAATAAAGGTAGGAACGGTTTCAAGGTTTTCCCAATAAGGGCTCAAACCGCCAAGCACTAACATATCCTCGCTAAAAGGCCGTATATGAGTCTTATTTGAAACCAACAGATTATAATGTTCGATATTCACAACTGAGTCCCGGAGAGTGATCTCGTACAGGGTTTCTTGAGGATCACGAGACACCGAGGGAAATGGAAGAAGATCAGCAGATACCCAGAAAAATTTGTTTTTCCATTGTTTCACAGAAGGACTAACATTAAAGGTAAACTGAGAACGGCGATCATTTTTATGCCTCTGAATGGTAAACCAGTCTCCATTCTTGGTTAAATGAAAAACCGACAAAACAGAGCAATGGTGGGAATAGCACCGACTGCCCTACAGGCCATTTCAAAATGGGTTATCTTGCTAACCCCAAACGGTGCCAACTGAAATAACCCTACGAGGTAATACTCTAACACATTACAGCAAAAGAGGGAAAGGAGCTGTGACAATTAGTACTTGACCGGCCGGCAAGTTCGTACGGTACGTGTACTTTCAACAGTAACTATGTGTAATTACATGTGTATAAACAGTACTTGTATTAACAGAATTCTAAATACAAGAAACAGTTGTACGTATTTTCGTGTAAACATAAATATTGTAAGTACAACGCTCAGTTGAAACATAAGTTGTGTGTATTTAAGTGAAAACCTAAGTACAGTTAACACGACAAATCACGAGAAACAACAGTGTTCATACAAATAACAAGAACAATCGGTTGCGATTTGATATCCATAGATGACAGGAATCAGATGGCCGACAATTCAATGTGAAAACAATGTGATAACAGGATGTTTAGTTGAGTCCGACAGTGAGGAAACACAATTCAAACATAATTTACAGTGTTGTTACAGAATAGTGAACTGACAGTGTGTTTGCGTGGGTGACGATTCGCACAAACATATCTGTGAGTTTAACGTTCTGAAATGATGACTGGAAAGTAGAAAACAAAAGTCGGAAAGCAAAACCATTGTCGTGTTCGTTCGAGTGACGATTCGAACGAATACGCGCGATGGTGACGCGATCTGACGAAACGAAAACGAAACACGACACGAACGACTTTAATTTAATAAAATAAATAATGTTTTACAATTTTGAAGCTCATCAAATAATTAAAATAATCTTTCTTTTATTTATTACAAATAAATTACGCGTAAAGTTCCGGAAACGCAACGAAAACGCAAACCGAGCAACCGAAACGAACCCGAATACCCTCGTGGTATAAAAGCAACTAATGAGGCTATTTCCTCATAATTCCATCAGCCCTTTCTCTCTCTAGTTCAAAATCCCGCACCCTCTCTCTAGATAATTCAAGCTTCAATCCTTCGTATCTCACTCGTTTGTGGACGGATTTGGGCGTTCTTGGTGACCACGCGTAGCTCTCGATCTCCTCTACAAGGAAGTACAACGGATCTAAGCTTTTCACCAGCTAAATTCGAGGTATGATCAAGGAAAGATTCACGAAAATAGGGTTTTTGTGTGTTTTTGTTCAACCTCAAACCTTAGCCGGATCTTGACCCACCCCCATGACCGGTACACCTTCGAGGACTTGAATTTCATAAACCTGGGTGCAAGAGATCATAATATCATCAAAACTCGAAGAAGATGGTGATAGTGGAGCTGAAACAGGTTCGCCGGGGCCAGTGGCTGAACCTTTTGTCATGTAGAACGAACCCCACCACACGAGCTTTGCATGGGGATGGCTGTCGACAAACCTTTCTACTTGCAAACCCAACTTCTGCCGAGCCTCCCACCCGAACCCTGTTGATATTGCCGAACCATGCAGAAACGATATGAGCCCAGCCGAACCTGTGAATTAGCCAGCGAACCTATGGCCAGCCACGAACCTCCCTCCCCAGACCTTTGGAGCCGAACCTTTGGGGACAAACGAACCTTTATGATGGCTACGAACCCACCTAAGCATGCACGAACCCTTGTCCTCAAGAGTCTAGCCGAACCATTACTATGGGCGAACCATGAGCTACGAAACCATCAGTTGTTTTGACCGAATCTATGATCTTAAAGCTTTTAGCCGAACCCTATGAGAACCCCGAACCCTTGTGTGCAACGTAGGGGGCGAACCTTCCCTATAGGTTCGCTGGTTGAATCTCAGACCGTATATCAATTGGGTCGGCTCACCAAGATTCCAACTCAGGCCCAACACTTTCGAACCATAGGCCCATGCGATTTCCTTTGGATCCAAGTTAGAGAATTTACTCGGCCCACATACAAAATCCATATAATTGTTAGGCCCAAGACCATGTGAGGTGAATCGGGTGCATTGTCATATTATTTTCTGAGTTGTTTTGACTGAGGAATTTATTTTCTCTCATGTCATATTATTAATAACAGTTTCGATGAAGGCTATGGGATCACACGGCGGGATAGAGGTGAATCGGGTGCATTGTAATCTGATTACGTGAGGATCACAATGGACTCCTTTTGGGCTCTATACGTTGCATTTGAGAACACAATACAAACAGTTAACTAACACTTTTAATATTTAAAAGTGAAACAACAGTTAACCCCACAATTATAGAATAATATGAGGAATAGATTGAGAATCTAATATCCTTAACACATATATTGGTTATCAATACTTCGGTTTGATAACTACAACGCTATCATCATATTATTCTATACATGAGAACACAGGTGATCAAAGAGGAGTTGAACATGAGGAATGAGAATGGAAATCAATAGTTGTATTGCAAGCAGTGTGGAGTTCTAGTAGTGATGTGGTGGGATGTTGGCTAGGGCTTAGTTCCCTTACATATGCCCTATATATAAGCATCACTACTAGGATGATATAATACTTGTAAATATAACTATTGAGAAGCCATTGGGTGAACATGTAAGCCTACAACATACAGGTAACATAACATACATTGTGATTGTGCATGTGAATGAATCAAGGTTTTCAAATAACATACTTATGAACTCACCAACCTAGTGTTGACTTTGTTTAAATGCATGTTTTCTCAGGTGACGAACAGGTGTAGCTACTTATATGCATGGACTAAGCTAGTGGACTTTTAGAAGACCTAGCTTTATTTTGTGTTGCATGCTTTTGGTGACAAGAACTATGAATCATCTTTTGTATATCTTGTACAGATACAAGATATAGTTACATTGATTCTTTTGATAGATTTACTTGGTTAATTTATGAACGATACATTGTAATTTAATCTTGTAATTCTATATCATTGATGCGTTAGCATTTCTCATTTATTTATCATGTGCTATGTAAACAATCTGATCAGTTGATTATCACTCAAGATATCGCGCCCCGGGAACCTTCCGCCCGACGAGAAAACCCGACCCGTTCCCGCCGGCTCGGGGTGTGACAGATTGGTATCAGAGCCATGGTTATAGAGAAATATAGGTCATATTACTTAAACGGTTTGGCGTAGACTATAACCTAGGGACCCTCATATAGAAATCATGTGACATAGGATTCTATTTGCATGTGTCTTCTGCATCTGATCACCGCACTAACCGATTTTCTTTCGGTTATGATCAGAATGCCGCCGAGAAGACCACCACCTGCTATACTGCCACCACCACAAGATTTGGCACCGCACTCATCTACACCTTCACCTACTGACTCTCCTACACAACCACCTCCTCCGCCACCACCAGTTCATCAGCTAGATCCTACCACCATTGCACTGGCTACACTGTTAACCAGTCAGCTGAGGGATGTGATCCCCGAAATGATGAACCGGAGTAATACCAACAACAGCAACAACGTTGCCAACTCATCTGGAGAAGGCAGCGGAAACACCCGCCATCACCAAGACTATTCCTACAAAAACTTTGTGGGTTTCAAGCCACCGAGCTTTAGTGGCAGTGAGGGTGCCGTTGGATTGATCCAATGGATCGAAAAGATGGAGACAACACTGGAGATCAGCAACTGTCCGGAACAGTATAGAGTGAAGTATGCTGCGGGTTCATTCCACAAGAGAGCGTTAAATTGGTGGAACGCTCAGGTTAATACTAGAGGCAGGGATGAGGCCCTGTCAATGCCTTGGGATGACTTCAAGGCATTACTGCGGGCAGAATTTTGCCCAAGAAATGAAATCAAGAAGGTTGAGACCGAATTACTCAATCTTGTTATGATTGGTGCTGGGCATCTGGCCTACACCACAAGATTCCATGAGTTAGCATCATTGGCACCGGATATAGTGCCAACACTGGAAAAGAGAATTCAACGGTATATCGGGGGATTACCGGCCTGTATGCAAGGTTTTATCCTTGCTGCTCATCCAACAACCATGGAAATGGCTGTTACTCTGTCATCAACAATGACAGATGTGATGGTTGCCTCTGGGGCAATTAAGAAAGAGGCTGAATCAGCCAAAGCTGGAACTTCCAAGAAGTCGGACAAACGTCCGGCTAAGAAACAAAAGATGGCTAGAAACTTTGCTGCCACCACTCAAGCCCCAATGCTCAACCAGCCTACACCACTGCAAATCAGGAAGCCATACACTGGCACTGCACCTTTGTGCAACTCATGCCCATTTCATCACTTACCAAACATCCCGTGCAGACACTGCACCAACTGTGGGAGATTTAGTCACACAGTAAACCACTGCAGGAGCCCGAGGGCTCAAAACAGAAACAACAATGCAGCCACTGCTGCTGCTGCTGATGATAACAGGTCCTGCTACACGTGTGGCGAACCTGGTCAGTTTTCGAAGGATTGTCCCAAGAGAGCTCAACCAAGGGCTCAAGCGGCAAGAGGACGAACCTTTCAAATAGGAGCTGCTGATGCTAGACAGGACCCGAACGTGATCACGGGTACATTTCTCTTATCTGAATTCTATGCATTCATATTATTTGACACTGGTGCGGATCAGAGTTTTATCTCATCCGAATTTGCATGCCATCTTAATTATGTTGAGGAATTGTTAGACTCCCCTTACACTATTGAGATAGCAAATGGCAAACAAATCACAGTAGACACAATACTTAGGAATTGCCCACTAACACTTGGTGATCACACATTTTCCATCGACTTGATACCGATGGAGCTGGGCAGTTTCGACATCATCAACGGAATGGATTGGTTATCTCTTAACCGATTTGAGTTCATCTGTTCCGATAAACTACTACGCATTACAGTGGAGAACAATGAGATATTGGAGATTCGTGGAGACCAAGCGAAACGCAGTGTCAAGATAATATCGTGCATAAAGGCTCGCAAGTACCTTCGAAAACAATGCATTGTATTCCTAGCTCACGTGATCGAGAAAGACAAGAAGACAATCAAGATTCAAGACGTGCCAATTGTGAAAGACTATGCGGACGTGTTTCCGGATGATTTACCAGGGCTGCCACCCGAGGGATCGGTGCAGTTTCGAATCGATTTGATTCCGGGAGCGACTCCTGTAGCCAAGTCTCCTTACAGACTCGCACCATCAAAAATGCAGGAGTTGTCCAACCAATTACAAGAGCTGCTTGACAAAGGATTCATCCGACCGAGCTTTTCCCCGTGGGGAGCTCCTGTTCTTTTTGTTAAGAAGAAGGATGGATCGTTCAGGATGTGCATCGATTACAAAGAACTCAACAAACTCACCATCAAGAATCGGTACCCGTTACCTAGGATTGATGATCTGTTTGATTAAGTACATGGAGCACAATACTTTTCAAAGATAGACCTGAGATCATGCTATCATCAGCTCCGAATTCAAGAGGAAGACATACCAAAGACGGCCTTTCATACCCTATATGGTCACTACGAATTTATGGTGATGCCATTCGGATTGACGAACGCACCGGCTGTGTTCATGGATTTGATGAACCGGGTGTGCAAGCCGTACTTAGATCAGTTTGTTATTGTCTTTATTGATGATATACAGATTTATTCAAAGAACGAAAAGGAACATGAGCAACACCTCAAGACAGTTTTGGAACTCCTGAAGGAGGAACGACTCTATGCCAAATTCTCCAAGTGTGAATTTTGGTTGAGAGAAGTTCAGTTCTTGGGTCACGTGATTAACAATAATGGTATTCACGTGGATCCTGCCAAGATTGAAGCAATCAAGAGCTGGGATGTGCCTACAACTCCAACGGAGATACGATCATTCTTAGGATTGGCAGGTTATTACCGGAGATTTATCTCGAATTTCTCTAAAATAGCTTTACCTCTCACCAAACTCACACAGAAGTCTGAACCTTTTGTATGGACACAGAAACAAGAGGAGGCATTCCAGACCCTGAAACAAAGATTGTGCAATGCTCCAATCTTAACACTCCCAGAAGGCAATGATGATTTTGTAGTATATTGCGATGCTTCCCATCAGGGACTCGGATGTGTTTTGATGCAACGAGACAAAGTCATTGCTTATGCCTCACGACAGTTGAAGATACATGAGAAGAATTACACGACACATGACTTAGAACTGGAAGCTGTTGTATTTGCTTTAAAGATTTGGATACACTACCTTTATGGTACCAAATGCACTATCTTCACATATCACAAGAGTTTGCAGCACATATTTGATCAGAAGGAGCTTAACATGAGACAGAGACGTTGGGTTGAGCTCCTGAACGATTACGATTGTGTGATCAAATACCATCCGGGCACAGCAAATGTAGTTGCAGATGCTTTGAGCCGGAAGGAAAGAGTCAAACCCTTACGCATTCGAGCAATGGGAATGACCGTGCAAACAGGTTTGAGAGAACACATCATACAAGCACAACAAGAAGAGTGGCAAGAGACAACCTGAAACGCGAGCTCGATTGTGGAGCCGAGAAACATTTTGTGACAAAACAAGATGGAGTTATCTATTATCTGGAACGTGTCTGGATTCCAGCAGTAGATGAACTTCGAACACTCATACTTGACGAGGCACAAAAGACACGATACTCAATCCATCCTGGTGCCGATAAGATGTACCAAGATCTTAGGTCATTTTATTGGTGGCCAGGCATGAAGAAAGATGTTGCTACTTATGTTGGCAAATGCATCACATGTGCCAAAGTCAAAGCTGAACACCAGAAGCCTTCGGGTTTGCTGGAGCAACCAGAGATACCACAATGGAAGTGGGAACAAATAGCTATGGATTTCATTACCAAGCTACCCCGCACTTCCAGCGGACACGATTCGATTTGGGTCATCATTAATAGATTGACCAAGTCCGCACACTTTTTGCCAATCAGAGAGACATACAAGATGGAGAAACTAGCGAGACTATACATTGATGAAATAGTAGTGAGGCACGGAGTGCCATTGTCTATTATTTCAGACCGGGACAGTCGATTTACTTCGCGGTTCTGGCAATCATTGCAACAATCCTTAGGGACAAGTGTTAACTTGAGCACCACTTATCATCCACAAACGGATGGACAAAGTGAGCACACCATTCAAACCCTAGAGGATATGTTGAGGACATGCATCCTAGACTTCGGTGGAAGTTGGGATACTCATATACCACTCATTGAGTTCTCATACAACAATAGCTACCACAGCAGTACTGGATGTGCTCCTTTTCAAGCACTTTATGGTAGAAAATGTCGGTCTCCAATTTGTTGGACCGAAGTGGGAGATAACAGAATCACTAGGCCTGAACTTATTCAGGAAACTACTGATAAGATAGCCCAGATACAACAGAGACTTCAAGCAACGCGTAGTCGCCAAAAGAGTTACGCAGACAAACGGCGCAAGCCTTTGGAATTCGATGTGGGTGACCGAGTCATGTTGAAAGTGTCCCCATGGAAAGGCGTAGTTCGTTTTGGGGCTAAGGGCAAGCTAGCACCTAGGTATGTCAGACCGTTTGAGATTACTCAACGTATAGGTCCTGTGGCATACAGACTCAAACTCCCTGATGAGCTCAGCGGAGTACACGATGTGTTTCATGTATCAAATCTCAAAAGGTGCTTAGCAGACGAAACATTGATCATACCATTGAAAGGGATACAAATTGATGAGCAACTACACTTCATTGAAGAACCTGTAGAGATTATGGAACGTGAAGTTAAGAAACTGAAATGAAGCCGTATCTCTATTGTAAAGGTTCGATGGAACTCCAAGCATGGACCAGAATTTACTTGGGAGCGTGAGGACAACATGAAAACAAAGCATCCCCACCTGTTCGAGAAGTAAAGCCCGACCTTTATGCTCAAATTTAGGGACGAAATTTCTTTAACAAGGGGAGACTGTGACAATTAGTACCTGACCGGCCGGCAAGTCCGTACGGTACGTGTACTTTCAACAGTAACTATGTGTAATTACATGTGTATAAACAGTACTTGTATTAACAGAATTCTAAATACAAGAAACAGTTGTACGTATTTTCGTGTAAACATAAATATTGTAAGTACAACGCTCAGTTGAAACATAAGTTGTGTGTATTTAAGTGAAAACCTAAGTACAGTTAACACGACAAATCACGAGAAACAACAGTGTTCATACAAATAACAAGAACAATCGGTTGCAATCTGATATCCATAGATGACAGGAATCAGATGGCCGACAATTCAATGTGAAAACAATGTGATAACAGGATGTTTAGTTAAGTCCGATAGTGAGGAAACACAATTCAAACATAATTTACAGTGTTGTTTCAGAATAGTGAACTGACAGCGTGTTTGCGTGGGTGACGATTCGCACAAACATATCTGTGAGTTTAACGTTTTGAAATGATGACTGGAAAGTAGAAAACAAAGTCGTGTTCGTTCGAGTGACGATTCGAACGAATACGCGCGATGGTGACGCGATCTGACGAAACGAAAACGAAAGACGACACGAACGACTTTAATTTAATAAAATAAATAATGTTTTACAATTTTGAAGCTCATCAAATAATTAAAATAATCTTTCTTTTATTTATTACAAATAAATTACGCGTAAAGTTCCGGAAACGCAACGAAAACGCAAACCGAGCAACCGAAACGAACCCGAATACCCTCGTGGTATAAAGCAACTAATGAGGCTATTTCCTCATAATTCCATCAGCCCTTTCTCTCTGTAGTTCAAAATCCCGCACCCTCTCTCTCTAGATAATTCAAGCTTCAATCCTTCGTATCTCACTCGTTTGTTGACGGATTTGGGCATTCTTGGTGTCCACGCATAGCTCTCGATCTCCTCTACAAGGAAGTACAACATATCTAAGCTTTTCACCAGCTAAATTCGAGGTATGATCAAGGAAAGATTCACGAAAATAGGGTTTTTGTGTGTTTTTGTTCAACCTCAAACCTTAGCCGGATCTAGACCCACCCCCATGACCGGTACACCTTCGAGGACTTGAATTTCGTAAACCTGGGTGAAAGAGATCATAATATCAGCAAAACTCGAAGAAGATGGTGATAGTGGAGCTGAAACAGGTTCGCCGGGGCCAGTGGCCGAACCTTTTGTCATGTAGAACAAACCCTACCACACAAGCTTTGCATGGGGATGGCTGTCGACAAACCTTGCTACTCGCGAACCCAGCTTCTGCCGAGCCTCCCACCCGAACCCTGTTGATATTGCTGAACCATGCAGAAACGATAGGAGCCCAGCCGAACCTGTGAATTAGCCAGTGAACCTCTGGCCAGCCACGAACCTCCCTCACCAGACCTTTGGAAACAAACCATTGGGGACAAACGAACCTTTATGATGGCTACGAACCCACCTAAGCATGCAAGAACCCTTGTCCTCAAGAGTCTAGCCAAACCATTACTATGGGCGAACCATGAGCAACGAAACCATTAGTTGTTTTGACCGAACCTATGATCCTAAAGCTTTTAGCCTAACCCTATGAGAACCCCGAACCCTTGTGTGCAACGTAGGGGGCGAACATCCCCTATAGGTTCGCTGGTTAAATCTCAGACCGTATATCAATTGGGTCGGCTCACCATGATTCCAACTCAGGCCCAACACTTTCGAACCATAGGCCCATGCGATTTCCTTTAGATCCAAGTTAGAGAATTTACTCGGCCCACATACATAATCCATATAATTGTTTGGCCCAAGACCATGTGAGATTCGGCCCAGCATAGACACATCGGCCCAGCCTCCTTGTGCAGCCCAATAACTTATGTGCGATCCAAACAAATATAATGGGCCCAATCTTCTCATCAATCAGCCCATGAGGCATAACCGACCCCATTCACATACGTTGTAGCCCAATAGTGGCCCACACACAAATCTTTGACTCAAAACAGTAGATGTAGCACGAATACCCAACGTTCGGCCCAACGAGTTTAAAAACAATTTCAATTGAGGATTTAATAGGTTAAATTAAAGGCGAATAACTTTTGATTTTAAAACCTAAGTTTTGTATTTAATACCTCTTTGTTACCTATCAAAACGAAAGGGTTACAAACAGATTAACAGAGACATTAGTGTACAAGAATGGACTAAGGGCTAACGACATCTCTAATAAACAAATTGGGCCGAATTGAGGTCATGAGTCACAAGTGTTAGCCAACAATAGGGCTAACACATACACGTACACAAATCGCAATAATTGATAATTATGAGTCAAATACAATGTGAAATCAATACAGGATCGTGAAAACTATTACAAGTACAACACAGAGCGCGTGCATTCCTTATTTAAGCTAAGTCAACCACTTCTACAACAAGGTGAGTTCATATGCCCCTTTTCTTTAATCTTAACTGATTTTAAACCTTTGGGGCTGAGAAACATGCTTACTTTTACTTGTTTAAAAGTTTTGCTTAACATATTGCTTATGCTTTGATTTAGATAATATTAAATTGTTTATTATCGTCTATCATTGCATGCTTGTATGATCATGAGACAATAGGGAAACTCAGATGAATATGACAATATAATTTCATAGTTCATCAACACGCTAGAATAACATAGTTGTAAGATTTTATCTCACAACACGTAGTTATTCCTACATGAGCAAACATTGAGACAATTCATACACAAACAAACAATGAGAACAATTACAGTGAAACATGATGACACTACACAACACATGGATGATTAGAAGATAAAATATCTTCTAAATAGCATTCCACATTATAATTGACTAAGTGTGATAGGTCAAGTACTTATAACACTTAGTTACAACTTAAAAACATACTATGCGATAGTATGAACGCATTTATCAATCCACCACCTGAGCGGATTAAGGGTGGCAAGACTAGTTCTTACCACGGCTTAATGGCAACATGGTGAACATATGGATCATTTAGAATGATAATCATGATAACGTATCTTCATTATAATAATATCATTCTCACATCGGTTGACATAACGTAATAAGACATGTTCTTATTCAACTTTGTTAATCACATGAGAACATCCCACATTGAGAACAACAACAACAACATAGATGTGCATCATCCATCATTATCTGTGGACTGATAGACTGAGGAATTTATTTTCTCTCATGTCATATTATTAATAACAGTTTCGATGAAGGCTATGGGATCACACGGCGGGATAGAGGTGAATCGGGTGCATTGTAATCTGATTACGTGAGGATCACAATGGACTCCTTTTGGGCTCTATACGTTGCATTTGTGAACACAATACAAACAGTTAACTAACACTTTTAATATTTAAAAGTGAAACAACAGTTAACCCCACAATTATAGAATAATACGAGGAATAGATTGAGAATCTAATATCCTTAACACATATATTGGTTATCAATACTTCGGTTTGATAACTACAACGCTATCATCATATTATTCTATACATGAGAACACAGGTGATCAAAGAGGAGTTGAACATGAGGAATGAGAATGGAAATCAATAGTTGTATTGCAAGCAGTGTGGAGTTCTAGTAGTGATGTAGTGGGATGTTGGCTAGGGCTTAGTTCCCTTACATATGCCCTATATATAAGCATCACTACTAGGATGATATAATACTTGTAAATATAACTATTGAGAAGCCATTGGGTGAACAGGTAAACCTACAACATACAAGTAACATAACATACATTGTGATTGTGCATGTGAATGAATCAAGGTTTTCAAATAACATACTTATGAACTCAACAACCTAGTGTTGACTTTGTTTAAATGCATGTTTTCTCAGGTGACGAACAGGTGTAGCTACTTATATGCATGGACTAAGCTAGTGGACTTTTAGAAGACCTAGCTTTATTTTGTGTTGCATGCTTTTGGTGACAAGAACAATGAATCATCTTTTGTATATCTTGTACAGATACAAGATATAGTTACATTGATTCTTTTGATATATTTACTTGGTTAAATTATGAACGATACATTGTAATTTAATCTTGTAATTCTATATCATTGATGTGTGAGCATTTCTCATTTATTTATCATGTGATATGTAAACAATCTGATCAGTTGATTATCACTCAAGATATCGCGCCCCGGGAACCTTTCGCCCGACGGGAAAACCCGATCCGTTCCCGCCGGCTCGGGGTGTGACAGGGCAGTCGAAGGTTCGAAAAATCAAAGAACCTGGTGTACAACGCAATCGAACCAGCAGGACAACCACAAATGTTCTGATCAGACCGAGGAAGGATAGGAAAAAATTCAAGACCCACATGATACCGGGTACAAAAAGAGCGAAAATCAGTCTCGGAAAGTTCGCACAAACGCTCTTTCATGTCAAAACGGTTGGACATGATGATACGGACAAGAACAACAACACAAATGAAACGGTAAAAAGAAAAAAGGGGAGAGGATACCTGAATCAACAGTTATCGCCACAGAGAAGATAAAGAAGATGAAGTTGCGTTTTCCTCTTGAATTTTGAAAATCCAAACGGATTTAAAAAAGAAAATAAACGGCGGTTTAAAACTGACGGGACGTCTGGCAGTTACTCGATGGCCTGGTCACTTCAAGCGGTGATGTGACAGTTTCGCCATCAATATGCACAGTAAACGAGGCCAAGAATCGTCTGATAAGAAATTAGCCAGGATCGCCTTTTCAAAAATAAACATTTCAAAGACAAACTGGCTGGGGGACTGATGACGTGGGATAGTGGTCCCACACGAGATATAAGTAATTCGACATGATAAGAAGGCCGGAAGGCCGGACAGCCATGAATGACAAGACGAACCGGATTAACCGGAGGAATACTCGTGGAAGTCAAGAGTAAGGCTTTTACACCAAAAGTAGAAAGAAGATGCGGTCAAGTCAGGAGAAAAGTAGAAAAGGCGTTGAAGAGATCAAGTCAACCCTTTTCACCAAAAAGGAATATGTAGGGAACACAAGGAAGGTCTCACAAAAGCATGTGGCTACCCTGCCCAAAGAAGAAAACTCCATTTCCTAGAAGCTCGGCCTTCCAGGAGAAGATTAGTATAAATATCAGGATCAGGTTGCTCTTCCACACTTCACTCCATCTCTTGCTCACTTTACTTACTCTCTCGCTGAACTTACTTTCCCGACCCAGAGACTTATTCTCACGCCGGAGTCTAATCGCAGGAGACCCCCTCCTGCGATAAGGCTAACGGTGTTTTCTGTTCTTAGCAGGATAGCCAGGAATAGAGAAGCCGGTGATTAAGTCCAACTTGAAGACCGTTTGAGCGATACTCGAGTAGGTTCCAAGTAGGCTAAAATCGTGTTTTTTTGAAACTGTTGTGAGTTAATCTCCACAATCTCTTGTTCAGTTGTAAGGTAAGGAATCAAGAATGAAGTTTATTGTTTACCTCAGTTGAATGAAGATGAACCTAAAACATGATCCTTTCTTTGTAAAAGGGTATATAACTTTTTAATTTTTAGGAATACTATTCATTTTTTTAATAAAATTTAAAAAAAAGTAGTGTTTTTTTATTAAAAATCCAAAAAAGTAGAACGAAAAAAAAAGAATATGCTAAAACTAAGTAAAAGGGTATATAAGTTTTTAATTTTTAGGAATACAATTCTTTTTTTAATAAAATTAGAAAAAAACAATAGTGTTTTTAATTAAAAATCGAAAAAAATAAGTGTTCCAAAAAAAAAAGAAACTCATATCATTTTCCATTTCAGTAATTAAAAGGAATAAAACAAAAAAGAAACGTCATGTCAGCATGGTAACCTTTTCAATAGGTAAAAAACATAGAAATAGAACATTTTATACAAGTTGAGTTACCTAATTGATACAAAAAAAGTTTGAGTGACCTAATTATAACACTTTAAAAAGTTGGTTACATTTCTATGAAGTTTTTCTTAAAAAAAAAAGTAAGTTGACCAGTAATCCTTTTTATTTTATAATTTTTCAATTTTATTATTGTTGTCATAACTTAATTAAGTGGATATTTTATGTTAAAATTAGAAGTTAAAAAGAGAATAAACATTATTTTTTAAAGTTTAAGCATAATTGTTTTATATGCATTTCTAGTGCATGTTGTATATTTTTAATTTGAAAGTATGCATATGTAAAAAAGGAAAAATGGGAAAAATGTGAATTAAACAAATCGTGCTCGATTTTGGGCTGAAAATTTCCTATAAATTGAGTAAGGTAAACAAGTCACTGTTTTTTTTAACGACAATTTGGATCACTGACGGGTCATAGACTCATCCAATCATATACATACCTAATGGAGGAAACCCACCATGAGTGAGAGAAAACCCTTTAGCCCAGTATGAAACCCTTATTTTATTCATGTCAGGACTTAAACCCGTGATCTCATAAATATTGAAGACACAAGGTAGATCTGCTCAACCGCTTGAGCTGAGGATCATTGGTAACAAGTCTCTGCTTGGGTCTTTACAGAGAAATGCTCTCCTCCAAAAAGCGTTCTTTTTTAAAGACGAAAGAAAGAAATGAACCACCTAGAAATTAAAGTAAACCACGTTTCCAAGCTTATGATGCAATTTGCAGCCCATAAACATGAATTTCATTATAGTACTTTATAATTATATTTGTTTTAGACCGATGGCAATATCGTAAAAAGACTAGCAAGAAACTAGACAAACCACGTGTGTGAAAGCCCTCGTTATACTATCCTTAGTTTTACAAATTTTAGGCCATGAAACTCTTTAAAATACATTCATGAGTTATGTCCTTTTTAATAATGTTGGTTAGAGGCAATATACGCTAATACATGATAGTTATACAACAAATACAATCATAGTATAGTTATATAGTTGTAGTATTCATGTAGGTTTTGTATTTTGTAATTGATATCTCTCTAAATCACATGAAGATCACTTTCGATTTAAAACTAGGGGGTTTCAATTCCAC
Source organism: Mikania micrantha (assembly GCA_009363875.1). Taxonomy (NCBI): domain Eukaryota; kingdom Viridiplantae; phylum Streptophyta; class Magnoliopsida; order Asterales; family Asteraceae; genus Mikania; species Mikania micrantha. The sequence goes on along the minus strand of CM018694.1, from coordinate 57,801,973 downwards.
ACGCATTGCGACGGAAATTCCGCGTATATGAGTACTTTATTATGATAGCAATAATAACGTTACGAATATATAATAATATTTTGTTAATACACATAAAATTTTAAGCTGGAAATTAAAAAAGGAATTGACAAGAACAACTTTACAAATCTATTATGAAGTTTTATTGAAAACAAGACCAAATAATGTTACTAGTATAGTAGACAAACTAATACAAAAAATCGTTGCAATTGTTTCTATTGTTGTATTTACTGACAGTGCCATCCGTTTGTATTTATGAATTTCTATACCTTTCATTTTTTCTGTATCCTTTAATTGGTAACATAACCTAGTATTTAAGGATGCCAATGAAACCTAATTTTAATGGGTGTACCTAAACCATTTGAGATGGGTAAAGAATCAGATAATCAGACATGAGACTAGGTTTGAGATTTTCCGGCATGGAACATGTATGTGATTTTGTAATGTACTTGTTAACGAGACTCAACATGCATTTTTAATAAATTAATGCGTACACCCAACCAGTGGCGAAGCTTGATGAGGATCTCAGGGGGGCGAAATAAAAAAAAATTTCCAGGGGGGGCGAATTAGAGATTTTTAAAAAATTTTACACTACGTGTCGGAAAATATACACTACTACGCGAAAAAACCGGTCTGAAAAATCCTTCGCCCCTGCACCCAACACTAACGGTATACATATTTCCAATGAGTAGATGGTAGATACCTTACACGATTTGTGTTAAGCACGCATTTGACAATTTTTTATAATCAAACATATGATTTGATTCTAAAAATATGTCCAAACTCAACCCATTACCAAACCTGTGTATTTATAATATACGGCTTGTGTTGTAGAAATCGCTAAATGCTAATAAAATAGTAGATTTACTGACTAAAAACTATTTATAATTAGTTGGTTAAAATTTTAACGGAAATCATAAGGTTCTCCAAAATTTGGCCAGAATATCTGGATTGTTACTTGGTTAGGTACTGATCCTTTAAGCAATCAATTTCTAGATTTGTTTTCAATTGAGTCGTCGAAAGGATGCAAGATTCCAGACGGGGTAAGGGTGATTGGGGGTTTGATCAGGATACAATTTCAGTGGACCGTTCAGGCATTGACATCGACCGAGCAACAACAGGTATCGACAATTTCTAATCTCATAGGCTCATTCCAGTTTAATCAAGGCAATGATGGATGGAGATGGAATATTGGAATTGAAGGAGAATTCACTGTACAAAGTATCAAAAGGGCTTTACAGGTACAATAATCAATCGAGCTTGTCTTATTCTTTTTTCTGGAATAATTGGATTCCAAAAAAAAGTAAACTTTAAGGCATGGCGAGCTGAACTGGATAGACTACACACCTTTGACTCTAAGGAGAATGTTAGAGTCTTGCTGGTGTATTTTCTATGATGAACACAATGAAACACCATAGCGCATATTTATTTCATGCAGGATTGCACAAGCTAATTGGCAAGAGATATCAAACTAGTGGAGAATACAAAACATGGTCAGTAGATTCACTCGGGGCTCAAAAAAGTAGAAGAAGATTGTTCATGTGATGTTTGTTACATCTTTATGGTGCATTTGAAGGCCCATAATGAGGCTTTATTTGAATTAAAGCCTATTTTGGTAAAAAAAAAAAAAAAAAAACATCATGGAGGAGATAAAAATTCTTTGTTTCTTATAGGTGCGGAATAGAGCTAATTTTAATTCTTTGATTTGGAACCAATTGTATAAATTTGATTTTTCTAGTTTGGGTGGATGATGTTATTTGGTTGGTCACAATATCACCGATGAAGAATCATGAATTGCAATTTAATACCACCGATGAAGGCTGTGTATTTTAATAAATAAATTGTAATTAGATTATTAAATTACTTACCCTAAGGGGAGTTAATGTATTTGAAATTTTAAAAATCATAGTTAGTCGTTGGGATGATAAAGAAAAAAGAAAATAAAAATTAGGAACCCAATTCATATTATTATAATTGGAGTCTAAATTTAAATTTTTGAACAAACCACCTCCTTTCTATTTATTTTCTTCTCTCAATTTCTTTAATTCCAGAAAATAAAACACATTTTTTCTTCCATTTCATTTCTTTCCAATTCAAAAAATCTAAAATAGTTTATTTCAAGTTTTGTTTCTTTACTTAAGATGACCTAACATGATGCAAATATTAACTTGTTTCTCTATCTTATAAAAAAAGCCAATAAATTAGTCAAAAACTCAAGTTTATAAACTTATAAGCTGACAAAATAAACTAATTAAACATTATGTGATAACACAACCATGTACTATTTGTGCTAGGTGTAATAATTCATAAAGATATAAAAATAGTTATGTTTTGAGTAGTAATAACTCTAGCATGTTTCATAAAAAAAATCTTTAAACCATAACGAGAACCTTCCAAAAATCGATCTAAACCAGTCAAAAACCCGAACTTAACCAAACGATTATTAACTTTATTGACTCTAACTAGGGATATAAACGAGCCAAGCCGATCCCGAGCTTGTTAAGCCTCGAACTCGGCTCGTTAAGAACTTTATTTTCAAGGTTCAAGCTCGGCTCGTTAGAAATTTTTAGACACGAGCTTGGCTCGTTTATTTTTTAGTTATTCAAATTATTTATTTTAATTATTAATTTAATATATATTCATAATTATACTTTCCAATTTTAACTTAAATTATATTATTTAAATATATTTATCATAATTTTATATATAAAAATAATTAATTTTATAAAATACACTTAATATAATAAATAAAAATTATATTAAATAAAAGCTTGTTTAGGCTTACGAGCGTGCTCGAGTTAGATATATAAAGCTCGGACTCGGTCTCGATAGGTAAACGAGCCATATTTTTAGGCTCGAGCTTGGGCTTGGGCTCATTTATGCTCAGTTTATTCGAGCTTTTTACTAATACAATTCTGAGTATTTCGCGAGCTGGTTTAATTTATTTACAACTTAACCGTAGCCAAAACCAGTTAAAAGAAGGAAAAAAAAAAAGGTTTAACGACCTCTAAAACCAAATAAAATATTTGTGTAATTTTTTTTGAACGGCTTGGTACAACGACACCCAAGATGAGATTTCAACCGTCCTCTCGGATTTGACGCTCTGGGGCGTATGTCCGAGCCCACTCCAGAAGGAACCCCACAACTGGGTAAACCTCCTGACCTTGCTTCAGCAAATATTTGTGTAATTAATTATTAAATTTAGTTAGGAGGCTTATGCGTGCTCGTATGTATAGAGATGGCAAAAAAAACCCGAGCCAGACGGGTTTACCCGAAACCCGCTACATATGGGATGGGTATTCCCAAACCATATAGGCATTGGGCCGGGTATGGGATTAATTTTAAAATATTCGCGGGTATGGGACGGGCTTGGGATTTGTTTATATACCCGTTTATCCGGCCCGATTACCCGATTATATATACATGTTTACCCATCCCGTGTACCCGATTATAAATACCATTTATATATATTTGAATTAATAGAATTTGTTTCTTGTTTAATCCTTTTGAACTTTAGAAATTGTTCATATAATTTGATTCTTTTTTTATCTTCGTGTTTTTTTTGTGTCAACTACAAAAAAATTTTTGAACCATTTTGTTAATAATTGATATTTTTTGGTTTATCTTTAACAATGATAATCAACTTATAACATTTTGAAATTTCATGTTATTTGATATATTAATAGCTTGTTCTTGGCATATTTAACATATAGTTTTTGGTTATAAAAAAATAAATTTATTATTAGTTACCCGATACCAGACGTGTTTTAAGCCAGTTATTTTCGACGAATATATTTAGCTAAATCCGCCGGGATACCAGAAACCCGATGGGATTTGGGAAGGGTATGAGACATACTGTCACACCCCGGGCCGGCGGGAACGGATCGGGTTTTCCCGTCAGGCGGAAGGTTCCCGGGGCGCGATATCTTGAGTGATAATCAAATGATCAGATTGTTTGCATAGCACATGATATATAATTGAGAAATGTAAACATGACAATGATATAGAATTACAAAGTTAAATTACAGTGTACATCATAATTTAACTAACTAAATCTAATAAAAAAAAATCAATGAGTTTATATCTTGAACTGTACAAGATATACAAAAGTGATTCACTGTTTTGTCATTCCAAAAGTATGCAATCAAAAGTAAGCTAGGTCTTCTAAAAGTCCACTAGCTTAGCACTTGCACATATGTATCTACGCCTGTTCGTCACCTGAGAAAACATGCATTTAAACAAAGTCAACACTAGGTTGGTGAGTTCATAAGTTTAGTAATTGAAATCATTGCATTGATCATACACACATCCACAATGTCATACTTGTTACTTGTAATACATGATTCACCTGTTCCACCCAATGGCCTCTCCTTAGTTATATGTACAAGTAGTGTATCACCTGATTAAGTATGCTTATATATAGGGAATCACGAAAGGGTCAAGCCCAGACGCTATCCCACCACATACTCAGTCAAGTTCCACACCACTTGCGATACAACTAAAGATATCCACTTCCCGTTTATTCAACGTGTCTGATATGTATTCGTCTGTTGTATCAATGATATAATAATATAGTGTGAGGGGTTTAGTTATCAAACCGGAGTATTGATAAACCCTCGATTGATTAAGGAATTTAGATTAATTAAATCTGATCCTTGAATTATTCTATTACTTGTGGGGTTAACTGTTGTTCACTTTTAAATAATAAGAGTGTTAGTTAACCAATTGTCATTTGTTCTTGAACCATAGTGCATAGAGCCTAAAAGGAATCCATTGTAATTCTCACGTAATCAGAGTACAATGCATCCGATTTACCTCTACCACTTTGTATGTACCGCGTCCTCAACGAAAGCTATTAGTAGGTTGAGGAATTGATCTTACCTCATGTTTCACTACTAGTAATAGCTTTCGTTGAGAACGCGGTACATACAAAGTGGTAGAGCATGTAGGAGTCGGATGCATTGTACTCTGATTACGTGGAGATTACAATGGATTCCTTTTAGGCTCTATGCACTATGGTTCAAGAACAAATGACAATTGGTTAACTAACACTCTTATTATTTAAAAGTGAACAACAGTTAACCCCACAAGTAATAGAATAATTCAAGGATCAGATTTAATTAATCTAAATTCCTTAATCAATCGAGGGTTTATCAATACTCCGGTTTGATAACTAAACCCCTCACACTATATTATTCTATCATTGATACAACAGACGAATACATATCAGACACGTTGAATAAACGGGAAGTGGATATCTTTAGTTGTATCGCAAGTGGTGTGGAACTTGACTAAGTATGTGGTGGGATACCGTCTGGGCTTGACCCTTTCGTGATTCCCTATATATAAGCATATTTAATCAGGTGATACACTACTTGTACATATAACTAAGGAGAGGCCATTGGGTGGAACAGGTGAATCATGTATTACAAGTAACAAGTATGACATTGTGGATGTGTGTATGATCAATTCAATGATTTCAATTACTAAACTTATGAACTCACCAACCTAGTGTTGACTTTGTTTAAATGCATGTTTTCTCAGGTGACGAACAGGCGTAGATACATATGTGCAAGTGCTAAGCTAGTGGACTTTTAGAAGACCTAGCTTACTTTTGATTGCATACTTTTGGAATTACAAAACGGTGAATCACTTTTGTATATCTTGTACAGTTCAAGATATAAACTCATTGATTCTTTTTGATTAGATTTACTTAGTTAAATTATGATGTACAATGTAATTTAACTTTGTAATTCTATATCATTGTCATGTTTACATTTCTCAATTATATATCATGTGCTATGCAAACAATCAGATCATTTGATTATCACTCATGATATCGCGCCCCGGGAACCTTCCGCCCGACGGGAAAACCCGATCCGTTCCCGCCGGCCCGAGGTGTGACAGATTGGTATCAGAGCCATGGTTATAGAGAAATATAGGTCATATTACTTAAACGGTTTGGCCTAGACTATAACCTAGGGACCTCACGTAGAAATCATGTCACATAGGATTCTACTTGCATGTGTCTTCTACTTCTGATCACTGCACTAACCGATTTTCTTTCGGTTATGATCAGAATGCCGCCAAGAAGACAACCACCTCTATTACCGCTGACTCAGGGTTCAGCTCCGCACTCATCTACGCCGACACCACCTGATTCTCCTCCACCTCCACCTCCTCCTCCACCACCACCGGCTTATCAGCTGGATCCCGCTACTATTGCACTTGCCACTCTGTTGACCAGTCAGCTGAGGGAGGTAATCCCAGACATGATGAACCGAATCAACACCAATAACAGCAACAACATTGTCAACTCATCTGGAGAAGGCAGTGGCAACACCCGAAACCACCAAGACTATTCCTACAAAAACTTTGTAGGATGCAAGCCACCGAGTTTTAGTGGCAGTGAAGGAGCCGTCGGATTGATCCAATGGATCGAAAAGATGGAAACAACACTGGAGATCAGCAACTGCCCAGAACAGTATAGGGTAAAGTATGCTGCGGGGTCGTTTCACAAGCGGGCGTTAACTTGGTGGAACGCTCAGGTTACTACCAGAGGCAGGGATGAGGCCCTGTCAATGCCGTGGAATGATTTCAAGGCATTACTACGGGCAAAGTTTTGCCCAAGAAATGAAGTCAAAAAGGTTGAGACCGAATTACTCAACCTGGTTATGATTGGTGCTGGGCATCTGGCCTACACCACAAGATTTCATGAACTGGTAGCATTGGCACCGGATATAGTGCCAATATTGGAAAAGAGGATAAAGCGGTACATTGGTGGATTACCGCCCAGTATCCGAGGGCATGTGATTTCTGCTCACCCTACTACTATGGAGTTAGCTGTTACTCTGTCAGCATCTTTCACAGACATGATGGTTGCCTCTGGGGCATTCAAGAAAGAGGCTGACTCAACCAAAACTGGAACCTCAAGGAAGCCGGATAAAAGGCCGGCGAAGAAGCAAAAGGTGGCTAGAAACTTTGCTGCTACTACTCAAGCTCCAATGTGCAACCAGCCACAACCATTGGAGATCAGGAAGCCCTACACTGGCACTGCACCTTTGTGCAACACTTGCCAGTATCATCATGCGCCAAACACTCAGTGCATGCAATGCACCAACTGTGGAAAGTTTGGCCATTGGGCAAACCGCTGCAGGAGCACGGGAGCTCCAAACCGAAACAACAATGCAGCCACTACTACTGCTGCTGCTGCTGCTGATCACAGGTCCTGCTACAACTGTGGCGAACCTGGACACTTTTCTCGGGATTGTCCCAAGAAGAATCAGCAAAGGGCTCAAGCACCCAGAGGTAGAGCCTTTCAGATCGGAGCAACTGCTGCTAGACAAGACCCGAACGTGATCACGGGTACATTTCTCTTATCTGATTTCTATGCATCCATATTATTTGACACTGGTGCGGATCAGAGTTTTATCTCATCCGATTTTTCTAGCAATCTTAATCATGTTGAGGAATCATTAGACTCCCCTTATACTATTGAGATAGCTAATGGCAAACAGATTACAATTGACACAGTACTTAGAAATTGCCCACTAACACTTGGTGATCACACATTTTCCATCGACTTGATACCGACGGAGCTGGGCAGTTTCGACATCATTATCGGAATGGATTGGCTATCTCTTAACCGAGTCGAGTTCATCTGTTCCGAAAAGTTATTACGTATTCCAGTGGAGAACAATCAGATCTTGGAGATTCGTGGAGATCAAGCGAAACGCAGTGTCAAGATAATCTCGTGCATGAAAGCTCGCAAGTGCTTACGGAAACAATGTGTTGCATTTCTAGCTCACGTGATTCAGAAAGACAAGAAGGCAATCAAGATTCAAGACTTACCAGTGGTGAAAGAATATGCGGACGTGTTTCCGGATGATTTACCGGGGCTGCCACCTGAGAGATCGGTGCAGTTCAGAATCGATTTGATTCCGGGAGCGACTCCTGTGGCTAAGTATCCTTACAGACTTGCACCATCTGAAATGCAGGAGTTGTCCAATCAATTACAAGAGCTACTCGATAAAGGATTATCCGACCGAGCTTTTTCCCGTGGGGAGCTCCAGTTCTGTTTGTTAAGAAGAAGGATGGATTGTTCAGGATGTGCATTGATTACAGAGAACTCAAAAAACTCACCATCAAGAATCGGTACCCGTTACCGAGGATTGATGATTTGTTTAATCAGTTACAAGGAGCACAATTCTTTTCCAAGATAGACATGCGCTCATGTTATCATCAGCTCCGGATACAAGAAGAAGACATACCAAAGACGGCCTTTCGTACCCGATATGGTCATTACGAATTCATGGTGATGCCATTCGGATTGACGAACGCACCGGCTGTGTTCATGGATTTGATGAACCGGGTGTGCAAGCCATATCTAGATCAGTTTGTTATCGTCTTCATTGATGATATACTGATCTATTCAAAGAACGAGAAGGAACACGAGCAACACCTCAAGACCGTATTGGAGCTTCTGAAAGAAGAACGACTCTATGCCAAATTCTCCAAGTGTGAATTCTGGCTAAGGGAAGTTCAGTTCTTGGGTCACGTGATTAACAATGATGGTATTCATGTGGATCCTGCCAAGATAGAAGCAATCAAGAACTGGGATGTGCCTACAACACCGACGGAGATCAGATCATTCTTGGGATTGGCAGATTATTACAGGAGATTCATTTCGAATTTTTCTAAGATAGCCTTGCCTCTCACCAAGCTCACACAGAAGTCTGAACCTTTTGTGTGGACTCAGAAACAAGAAGAGGCATTCCAGACACTGAAACAAAGATTGTGCAATGCCCCAATCTTAACACTCCCAGAAGGCAATGATGACTTTGTAGTATATTGTGATGCTTCCCACCAGGGACTCGGGTGTGTTTTGATGCAACGAGACAAAGTCATTGCTTATGCCTCACGACAGTTGAAGATACATGAGAAGAATTACACGACACACGATCTTGAACTGGTAGCTGTTGTCTTTGCATTAAAGATTTGGAGACATTACCTGTATGGTACCAAATGCACTATCTTCATAGATCACAAGAGTTTACAGCACATATTTGATCAGAAGGAGCTTAACATGAGACAGAGACGTTGGGTTGAGCTCCTGAACGATTACGATTGTGTGATCAAATACCATCCGGGAAAAGCAAATGTTGTTGCAGATGCTTTGAGCCGGAAGGAAAGAGTCAAACCCTTACGCGTTCGCGCAATGGGAATGACTGTGCAAACAAGTCTGAGAGATCACATTTTACAAGCACAACAAGAAGCAGTAACAGAGAGACTAATCTAAAACGCGAGATTGTGGAGCCGAGAAACATTTCAAGACAAAACAAGACGGAGTTATCTATTACCTGGATCGTGTTTGGATTCCAGCAGTAGATGAACTTCGAACACTCATTCTTGACGAGGCACTCAAGTCACGTTACTCAGTTCATCCTGGTGCTGATAAGATGTACCAAGATCTTAGGTCATTTTATTGGTGGCCGGGTATGAAGAAAGACATTGCCATTTATGTTGGCAAATGTATCACATGTGCCAAAGTCAAGGCAGAACACCAGAAGCCTTCGGGTTTGTTGGAACAACCAGAGATTCCACAATGGAAGTGGGAACAAATAGCTATGGATTTCATTACCAAGCTACCCCGCACCTCCAGTGGATATGATTCTATTTGGGTCATCATTGATCGATTGACCAAGTCCGCACATTTCTTGCCGATCAGAGAGACATACAAGATGGAGAAACTAGCGAGGCTATACATTGATGAAATAGTAGTTAGGCACGGGGTGCCACTGTCTATTATTTCAGACCGGGACAGTCGATTCACATCGCGGTTCTGGCAATCATTGCAACAATCCTTAGGGACAAGTGTTAACTTGAGCACTGCTTATCATCCACAAACGGATGGACAAAGCAAACGCACCATTCAAACCCTAGAGGATATGTTAAGAACATGCATCCTAGACTTCGGTGGAAGTTGGGATACACACTTACCACTCATTAAGTTCTCCTACAACAATAGCTACCACAGCAGCATCGGATGTGCTCCGTTTGAAGCACTCTATGGTAGAAAATGTCGGTCTCCAATTTGTTGGACCGAAGTGGGAGACAACAGAATAACTGGGCCTGAACTTATTCAGGAGACTACTGATAAGATTGCCCAGATACAACAACGATTACAAGCAACACGTAGTCGCCAAAAGAGTTACGCGGACAAACGGCGCAAGCCTTTGGAATTCGATGTGGGTGACCGAGTCATGTTGAAAGTGTCCCCATGGAAAGGCGTAGTTCGTTTTGGGGCTAAGGGCAAGCTAGCACCTAGGTATGTCGGACCGTTTGAGATTACTCAACGCCTAGGTCCTGTGGCATACAGACTCAGACTCCCTGATGAACTCAGTGGAGTACACGATGTGTTTCATGTATCAAATCTCAAAAGGTGCTTAGCAGACGAATCATTGATCATACCATTGGAAGAGATACAAATTGATGAGCAACTACATTTCGTTGAAGAACCTGTAGAGATTATGGAACGTGAAGTTAAGAAACTGAAACGTAGTCGTATCCCTATTGTAAAGGTTCGATGGAACTCCAAGCGTGGACCAGAATTTACCTGGGAGCACGAAGACAACATGAAAACAAAGTATCCCCATCTGTTCGAGAATTGATGCCCGATTTTGATGCTTAAATTTCGGGACGAAATTTCTTTAACAAGGGGAGACTGTAACATCAAGTACCAGATCGTCCGGCAAGGCAGTACGGTACGTGTACTTTCACTATTTACTATGTGCAAATACGTATATGTGAGCAGTGTATGTGATAACAGAATTCAAAATACAGTAAACAGTTGTACGTATTTAAGTGAAAACTTAAATACTGTAAGTACAACACGCACGATGAACAATAGTTGTTAGTATTTAGGTGAAAACCTAAGTACAAATAATACAACGAATCAAGAGATACAAAAAAGTTCAAGTAAACGACAAGTACAAGTCGGTTATCATCTTATTTTTCCCTGTCATAATGTAATCATACAAGCAAGCATACAATGCTACATGATAATAAGCAATTTAATATCATTTAATCAAAGTATTAACAATATGTAAGCAAAACTTTTAAATAAATAAAAGTAAAGCATGTTTCTCAGCCCCGAGAGTTTAAAATCAGTAAAGATTAAAGTAAAAGGGGCATATGAACTCACCTTGTAGTAGTTAGGGGTTGACTTAGCTTACACGAGAATGCACGCGCTCTTGTTTGTACTTGAGTTTGTTTTCACAACCCTGTATTGATTTCACGTTGTTTGAAACTTGTAAGTGTACGTTGGTAGAGATTTGTGTGTGTGTATGTGTTAGTCTTAGATTGACTAACACTTTGGGTCTTGGTCATCATTCGGCCCGGTTTCGATTGTTATAGATCATTAGTATCACACGTGTTGTCCGTGTCAAGCTTTGTCCTATGGCTATCTAGTTAATAATTAACTTAGACTACCATTATTTTAAAAGGTTAATGTCTTGATTTTCTTTTTGTGAAATTCTTTATCCATAACTCACCAACTTTGTAATAATCCTCATAATCCCATGCATCCCATACTGTCGCACCCCGAGAAATTCCGTCCCGAACGGGGCGCGAGCAATACCAATCAGGATCGCAGTCTCCGGTCACACAACGTTGCGAGACCTACATGTCTGATTTCATACGTACATCCAATAACTTGGATAAAACAGTTTAGTAGAATCAGAGTTGAGGAAGTAAAAAGTTTAAGATGTCAAAACAACAGTGTAATTATAAGTTGCGGAAGCATAAGTTTAATCAGTTTTGAAAACTTAAAGAGTAGTAATGCGGAAGCGGTTTAAGTATTAAACATTACATAACAAAACAATTGTCAATCGTTATCAAATTGCCTAAGACACTAAAGCTGATGTCGACGGAGCTTAGCTAATAAACTAACTAAAAACCGACTCTAAAACTAGACACAAAGTAATAAATCTAGACTCCCTAAAACCTAAGCTACCGACAGGCAAGTGTACCTATCGTATGTAGCAAGACCAAAGTAAGTCCGGATATCGAACCCACAGACTTCTACAGAGTGTACTAACTAGACTCAAAAACTTATCTATACAAAATTTGTACTTAAATAAAATAATAATAAGGAGGGGGGTTTTACTACCAAAACTAAGAATAACTTAAATAAAACAAGACCAAGGACTAGCAATCAACGAAACAAAAACTAAATCGAGAGAAGGAAAACACTACCTAGGCTTGAATCATATACATGCTTGACAAGGTTCTATCAGGGATGGAACTAATGTGATACCGGGATCTTTAAATACTAAACTCAAAGAAAACCTAGAGCACCCTCGACCCTTCTCAAGGATAGTCAACTAAGGGTCCTAAAAGCTGTTAAACCACCGGTTAAATGAATTCCCTTCACAGGTCATCCAACTACTTATGAAGTATCCGCTAGATTATCTACCTCACAGTACGATAATCTCTAAACACCTAAGAAATAACTGTTAAACAATCTACCTCACAGCGCGAAAGTCACAGTTCACTTAAATGCTAGGGAAAACTTGGATTTTCCTATTGGACTCGATAAACAAGAAATAACAGACATACTAGAAAGATCTTCTCACAAAGTCTCTAAACTAGTCATCCGACATCCAAGACTCATCGACAACTTCTCACCTCACGGCTATTGAAGCAAGTTGCACATCTTATTTGCTTAAATCTTGATAAAACATTCCTATGAATCACTCGGCCGAAGCAAATCATCCACTAATCAAAAACACAGTAATTGATTCTAGCATGCACCTATTTCGCGACAGACAATCGCCAAGACACATGAGGAATATAATATTAATCATTTAACAATTAAAGACACACATACACATCCAATATTCAAAACCAAATCTTTAAATCATAAATCCATCACATCATAATGTTCCAACACCAAAATAAACCAAATCAATCATGTATAATCATCTAACCTAGATAGTTCTAAGAGTTTAGCCACTAAACATCATATGAAAACAAATCATAATCTGTTTAATGTAAGAAAACATGAGAAACAAGATAAACAAAGTAAACCGATCACGAAACACCCTTTGGATCACTCGTCTAGGGCTTCCCGATGATTAAGGTCGACTCCAATCTCGTCCTCTAGCCTCTAGTCGCCTCCTTCCTCGTTTCTAATCGTCCAGGATCGAATACCCTCGCCTCCAGCCGTTTCAAAATCCTTAAACTCGAAATTCTGAGATTTTAACCCTGTCACGCTACGCGACAGGTACCTGATAACCCTTCGCGCTACGCGACGCAACCCACTACCCGACAAAATAGTCGGGTCAAACCCGCAATCATTAAACAAGGGTAAAATTGTAATTTCCACCTGTCGCGCTACGCGACAGGGTTTCAAGTGTGTGTCGCGATACACGACAAGGGTATTTCTCCAGAATTCATCTTCTTGTGTCTTGGATTTGTTCTCGACTAACCGGGAGCTCGTTTTCTTGATCTTTTGCTAAAAAATTGATATGTTTATTACCTGCGAGCATGAAATTACCAAAATGTGAAGAACCAGCATAAATCGACTCTAAAATCTAATAAACTGTACAGAAACTAAATAAAAACAAATAGAAAAATAGATGTGTTTTGCAACACATCACATCCCCACACTTAATTCTTTTTCGTCCCTGAAAAAGGCTTATGCAAAAATCTGGGATCATAGCTAAATGAAATGGTTTCCACACAGTTAAACTCGTTAATTCAAAATTAAATTCTATGGAAAAGATTGCAAGTACTGTTATCCTATTAAACCCATACTGATTATTCAAGTCCCTTAGTCATGGTTCATTATGGTCATGTTCTACATTTCATTTCATTTGACCCGCACTTAGGAAATTAGAACCAAATCAATCCTGGATTCTAGCTTTCAAGTCATCCTTACATATAAACAAACAAGAAATTTCTCAAAACAGATTTTTATAATGGAAACAGATGAAAGCGTGAGCATTTTTCTTTTACACATTGAACTTAACTCAGTGGTGTTTCAACCAGGCTGCAACCCAGCGTGTGACACATAAGTTTTCATCCAAATTCTTTCTTTTTATTATTATTATTATTATTATTATTATTATTATTATTATTATTATTTTTAGCTCAGCTTATTTGGTGAAATGGGGGCGCCATAAGACTCGGATTTATTCTCATAAAAAGAGTACTTATGTGCCAAACAAAAATCAGATTTTCAAAACTCTAATCTGTTATTGTGCAAAGACTTCTTTCTGACTAGAAAACAGTTTCATCAATTCCAAATCCCCAAGATGTTTCCCATGAAATTCATGCATTTAAGTGATATTATACCAATCCTAAGGGACAAAAACAATCAGTTGAGCCTACTTACATATCCCATAACCAAAGCATAAAACCCAAACCAACAAGTTAACTATGAATGAAACTATAAAACCTAGCTTTTCTATCATTTCCCATCACACTTTTTGCAACCAAGTTTTACAAGGACAAGGAAGATCTAAGCCAAAGATGTAGAAACAGAAATAAAAATAAAAACTTTTCAAAAATTTTGACTCAAGAACTTAAGTAAAATAAAACTAAAAATTAAAAACTAACTACTAAAAACAAAATTAAACTATTTTCCCATCTCCACACTTAAATTGTACATTGTCCCCAATGTAGAGAAAAAGGAAAACCAAAAGAAAAACTAAAAATTAAAAACTAAAAACTGAAAATGACTTAGCTGGTTGAAGAGAAAACTGTCGAGTGCCAGTTTTTCCACGTAGCTCCACAATCTACAATTTTGCTCCACAGGCTACAAACAATCACATAAGATCTACAAAAGACAAAGATCAAACAAGCATCAACCCATTCAAAATATGATAACAATTATATCCATGATTAAGTCCAACCACAAACCAACCCGGATTCCCGAAACCAATAAATCAAAATTTACAAAATTGCAAAATTTCTAATCAACATAACCATGAACGACAAGAAACACAAGCCTCCCCACACTTAGCCTTCATTAACACCATCTCTTCTCATCTCGGGTGCCTACAGTGTATGAGAATGGAGAGCCAATGGAGTAGAAGAGAAGAAATGGGGCTAAAAATCTGATCTATAAAGCTTGAAAAGCTTTTAACTCATCTGAGAAGGCGTCGCGTACCGCGACAAAATCTTCAATGGCCGTCGCGTAGCGCGACAGAACGTTGACCTGCGAAGTTGACCATATTGTCGCGTAGCGCGACAAATTTCTCTGTGGGTGTCGCGTAGCACGACAGGGCTCTTTTTCCAGAGAGTTTCCAGATTTCCATGCCTTAGCCAAATTTTCAACCCTAAAACTCACTAAACCATCCACCACCGTTCTAAAGCAAGAAATACATACCTGGTGGCTCCAATTCATCATTATGGCATCAAATTGATTAAAAACCTGCAAAACAAATTAAAACACACAAAAACGAAGACGAAAAACGAAAAACAATCACGAAAAATGAAAAACACACCAACGACACACAAAATAACCCACAAACTCTACACTTGGGAGTTTAACCCAAGAGCCCACAATCCTCGGAGAATCCAAAGAGACATCCTCCCCTACAATCATCTCATGACCACTATCACCAACATCCCATGGTCCCTCTCTCATAACCTCATTCACACCTACATCATGACTCATCGAATCCACACCATCCACTTGATGGACTAACTCACCACTGGCGCTCATAGATCTTGCAATCTTCAAACAAAAACTCTCGTCACCCACTCTAAAAGTGAGTTTACCCTCATACATATCTATAATCGCCTTAGCGGTGCGCAAAAATGGCCGCCCAAGAATGATGGGAACCGTCGTGTCCGCCTCCATATCCATCACAACAAAATCCACGGGAAACATAAACTTATCCACTTTGACTAAAACATTCTTTAAAATTCCCCGTGGACACTTCACCTACCGATCCGCCAACGACAAGGTCATGCGTGTGGGGAACAAATCACCAAGGGCTAGCTTCTCGTATAAAGAATATGGCATCAGATTGATGCTAGCCCCTGAGTCCGCCAGAGCATACCTCCTCACATCATCTCCAAATAAACACGGGATAGTGAACATTCCCGGATCTGCAAGCTTTTCGGGAAGCTTGTTTAAAATCACCGCGGAACACCCAGCGCTCAAAGGAATGTTGGCAACCCCTCCCAACTGACCCTTACTCTTCAGCAACTCTTTCAGAAACTTGACATACTTGGGTATGTGCTGAAGGGCTTCAATAAAAGGGAGATTGATCTTGAGTTGTCTAAACATGTCAAGAAAGTGCCCGTATTCCTTAGCATGCTTTTGATTGGTCAAGCGCGCCGGATAAGGAACATGGGTAAGATCAATCTCCGTGGTGGGTCTAAACATTACCGGCTTACCAACTGCCGGCTTCTCAACGGGAGACTCACTGTTAGGTGCGGTACTTGCTGGGACTAGCCTCGGGGGCACCATCCCAGGAGTCTCCATTTCAATTTCCTCATCCATTGGTTCCTCCTCATCTAAATCAACCGGTGGGACCAATCTCTCACTCCCCTCAACTTCCACCAACACCGGTGGTGTGAACACTTCTCCTCTACCTCCTCCAGAACGAGTAGTGACTGCCTTAACGTGGGCGTTTGGGTTGGTTTGGGGCTGACCCGGGAACTGGCCTTGGGGCCTTCCATCCAACCGTTTGGCTATGTCACCAACCGTTCTCTGTAAATCCAAGAACGCAGATTGCTGGTTCTTTAGGAGAACATCATGCTCATGTAGAATCTTCTGTGTAGTGGCATCCTTAGCCACTAACTGAGTCAACAATTCCTCTATCCTACCCAAACCACCACCAGCACCTGAAGTGTTACCAGAACTACCACTAGGCTGCCCTTGCCCCTGGTTTTGAGAGTAACTATGATGGAAACCAGGGGGATTGCCTGAAGATCTATAGGTTTGTTTCTGAGAATTTCCCCAACCGGGGTTATAAGATTGCCCAAACCGGCCCTGCCCGCCTACAAAATTTGCTTGCTCCTGGCTCACCAAACACTCAGAAGTGGCATGACCACCTCTACAAATCTCACACCGATCCACTCTCATCTTCAAATCCTTGACATCCCTAGCTAAAGACTCAAGAGCAGCAGCAACACTAGTTAGACCGCTGCTCATACTCAGCCTGAGCAAAACTTTCAAACATATCGGTGCACTCAGCAACATCTCTTTTTCCCATGAGATGACCACCCGCAGAAGTGTCAAAACGAGCCCGAGTCTCATAAATTAGACCGTTGTAGAACTTCTCTACAAGAGCCCAATCAGAGAGACCGTGTCGGGAGCATCTGCTTAGAAGGTTTTGGAACCTCTCCCAGGCAAGATAATAGGGCTCATCAGGTGCCATTCGGAATAAATGGATCTCATCTCTCAGGCGGGCGGCCTTAGCAGGTGGAAAGTACTTTTTAAGAAAAGCATCCCGAAGGCTAGCCCAAGTAGTGAAAGTGCCTAAAGGATGAGAGTCGAGCCAAGTGGCTGCTCGCCCCGACAAAGAAAATGGAAACAGGTGCATGAAAATCGCATCTTCGGTGGCCCCTTGAAGATTAAAGGTACCACAGATGAGTGTGAGCCGAGCAAGGTGTGCGGGTGCATCTTCATCATCACGACCGCTGAATTGAGCATTATTAATAGCGGTCATGATATATGAAGGAATCTGCCACGAATTTTCATTCAGGATCGGTGGCGGTGTAATGGGGTTGTTAAACCCCGTGAAACCCGCAGTGGCCTGCTGATGCACAGTACGACGTGCCGCCATGGGTGGAAAAAAATGAAAACGTGGGCTAGCGTGAGTAGAAGAAGAAGAGGATGGTGTGTGCTCAGAAAAATCTGCAGAAATAGGAGTGGAAGTACTTACCTCGCTCGTAGAACCTTCAGAAAAGTCCCGCGAATCGCTCCTTGATGGCAAAGAAAGCTCAGGTGGCGGTCCGTGTGAGCGTAGGTGTGGCATACACTACCAAACCTGCAAATAAAAAAATAAAAATATTCAGAAAGAAATAAAATAAAATAAAATTGAAAACAAAATAAACACAAATATGCACAGATAAGAAAAAGAACTAGTAAGCACAATCGACTAAGAAGTCCCCGGCAACGGCGCCAAAAACTTGATGTCGACGGAGCTTAGCTAATAAACTAACTAAAAACCGACTCTAAAACTAGACACAAAGTAATAAATCTAGACTCCCTAAAACCTAAGCTACCGACAGGCAAGTGTACCTATCGTATGTAGCAAGACCAAAGTAAGTCCGGATATCGAACCCACAGACTTCTACAGAGTGTACTAACTAGACTCAAAACTTATCTATACAAAATTTGTACTTAAATAAAATAATAATAAGGAGGGGGTTTTACTACCAAAACTAAGAATAACTTAAATAAAACAAGACCAAGGACTAGCAATCAACGAAACAAAAACTAAATCGAGAGAAGGAAAACACTACCTAGGCTTGAATCATATACATGCTTGACAAGGTTCTATCAGGGATGGAACTAATGTGATACCGGGATCTTTAAATACTAAACTCAAAGAAAACCTAGAGCACCCTCGACCCTTCTCAAGGATAGTCAACTAAGGGTCCTAAAAGCTGTTAAACCACCGGTTAAATGAATTCCCTTCACAGGTCATCCAACTACTTATGAAGTATCCGCTAGATTATCTACCTCACAGTACGATAATCTCTAAACACCTAAGAAATAACTGTTAAACAATCTACCTCACAGCGCGAAAGTCACAGTTCACTTAAATGCTAGGGAAAACTTGGATTTTCCTATTGGACTCGATAAACAAGAAATAACAGACATACTAGAAAGATCTTCTCACAAAGTCTCTAAACTAGTCATCCGACATCCAAGACTCATCGACAACTTCTCACCTCACGGCTATTGAAGCAAGTTGCACATCTTATTTGTTTAAATCTTGATAAAACATTCCTATGAATCACTCGGCCGAAGCAAATCATCCACTAATCAAAAACACAGTAATTGATTCTAGCATGCACCTATTTCGCGACAGACAATCGCCAAGACACATGAGGAATATAATATTAATCATTTAACAATTAAAGACACACATACACATCCAATATTCAAAACCAAATCTTTAAATCATAAATCCATCACATCATAATGTTCCAACACCAAAATAAACCAAATCAATCATGTATAATCATCTAACCTAGATAGTTCTAAGAGTTTAGCCACTAAACATCATATGAAAACAAATCATAATCTGTTTAATGTAAGAAAACATGAGAAACAAGATAAACAAAGTAAACCGATCACGAAACACCCTTTGGATCACTCGTCTAGGGCTTCCCGATGATTAAGGTCGACTCCAATCTCGTCCTCTAGCCTCTAGTCGCCTCCTTCCTCGTTTCTAATCGTCCAGGATCGAATACCCTCGCCTCCAGCCGTTTCAAAATCCTTAAACTCGAAATTCTGAGATTTTAACCCTGTCACGCTACGCGACAGGTACCTGATAACCCTTCGCGCTACGCGACGCAACCCACTACCCGACAAAATAGTCGGGTCAAACCCGCAATCATTAAACAAGGGTAAAATTGTAATTTCCACCTGTCGCGCTACGCGACAGGGTTTCAAGTGTGTGTCGCGATACGCGACAAGGGTATTTCTCAAGAATTCATCTTCTTGTGTCTTGGATTTGTTCTCGACTAACCGGGAGCTCGTTTTCTTGATCTTTTGCTAAAAAATTGATATGTTTATTACCTGCGAGCATGAAATTACCAAAATGTGAAGAACCAGCATAAATCGACTCTAAAATCTAATAAACTGTACAGAAACTAAATAAAAACAAATAGAAAAATAGATGTGTTTTGCAACACATCACATCCCCACACTTAATTCTTTTTCGTCCCTGAAAAAGGCTTATGCAAAAATCTGGGATCATAGCTAAATGAAATGGTTTCCACACAGTTAAACTCGTTAATTCAAAATTAAATTCTATGGAAAAGATTGCAAGTACTGTTATCCTATTAAACCCATACTGATTATTCAAGTCCCTTAGTCATGGTTCATTATGGTCATGTTCTACATTTCATTTCATTTGACCCGCACTTAGGAAATTAGAACCAAATCAATCCTGGATTCTAGCTTTCAAGTCATCCTTACATATAAACAAACAAGAAATTTCTCAAAACAGATTTTTATAATGGAAACAGATGAAAGCGTGAGCATTTTTCTTTTACACATTGAACTTAACTCAGTGGTGTTTCAACCAGGCTGCAACCCAGCGTGTGACACATAAGTTTTCATCCAAATTCTTTCTTTTTATTATTATTATTATTATTATTATTATTATTATTATTATTATTATTATTATTTTTAGCTCAGCTTATTTGGTGAAATGGGGGCGCCATAAGACTCGGATTTATTCTCATAAAAAGAGTACTTATGTGCCAAACAAAAATCAGATTTTCAAAACTCTAATCTGTTATTGTGCAAAGACTTCTTTCTGACTAGAAAACAGTTTCATCAATTCCAAATCCCCAAGATGTTTCCCATGAAATTCATGCATTTAAGTGATATTATACCAATCCTAAGGGACAAAAACAATCAGTTGAGCCTACTTACATATCCCATAACCAAAGCATAAAACCCAAACCAACAAGTTAACTATGAATGAAACTATAAAACCTAGCTTTTCTATCATTTCCCATCACACTTTTTGCAACCAAGTTTTACAAGGACAAGGAAGATCTAAGCCAAAGATGTAGAAACAGAAATAAAAATAAAAACTTTTCAAAAATTTTGACTCAAGAACTTAAGTAAAATAAAACTAAAAATTAAAAACTAACTACTAAAAACAAAATTAAACTATTTTCCCATCTCCACACTTAAATTGTACATTGTCCCCAATGTAGAGAAAAAGGAAAACCAAAAGAAAAACTAAAAATTAAAAACTAAAAACTGAAAATGACTTAGCTGGTTGAAGAGAAAACTGTCGAGTGCCAGTTTTTCCACGTAGCTCCACAATCTACAATTTTGCTCCACAGGCTACAAACAATCACATAAGATCTACAAAAAGACAAAGATCAAACAAGCATCAACCCATTCAAAATATGATAACAATTATATCCATGATTAAGTCCAACCACAAACCAACCCGGATTCCCGAAACCAATAAATCAAAATTTACAAAATTGCAAAATTTCTAATCAACATAACCATGAACGACAAGAAACACAAGCCTCCCCACACTTAGCCTTCATTAACACCATCTCTTCTCATCTCGGGTGCCTACAGTGTATGAGAATGGAGAGCCAATGGAGTAGAAGAGAAGAAATGGGGCTAAAAATCTGATCTATAAAGCTTGAAAAGCTTTTAACTCATCTGAGAAGGCGTCGCGTACCGCGACAAAATCTTCAATGGCCGTCGCGTAGCGCGACAGAACGTTGACCTGCGAAGTTGACCATATTGTCGCGTAGCGCGACAAATTTCTCTGTGGGTGTCGCGTAGCACGACAGGGCTCTTTTTCCAGAGAGTTTCCAGATTTCCATGCCTTAGCCAAATTTTCAACCCTAAAACTCACTAAACCATCCACCACCGTTCTAAAGCAAGAAATACATACCTGGTGGCTCCAATTCATCATTATGGCATCAAATTGATTAAAAACCTGCAAAACAAATTAAAACACACAAAAACGAAGACGAAAAACGAAAAACAATCACGAAAAATGAAAAACACACCAACGACACACAAAATAACCCACAAACTCTACACTTGGGAGTTTAACCCAAGAGCCCACAATCCTCAACTCAGATGGGAGAATCCAAAGAGACATCCTCCCCTACAATCATCTCATGACCACTATCACCAACATCCCATGGTCCCTCTCTCATAACCTCATTCACACCTACATCATGACTCATCGAATCCACACCATCCACTTGATGGACTAACTCACCACTGGCGCTCATAGATCTTGCAATCTTCAAACAAAAACTCTCGTCACCCACTCTAAAAGTGAGTTTACCCTCATACATATCTATAATCGCCTTAGCGGTGCGCAAAAATGGCCGCCCAAGAATGATGGGAACCGTCGTGTCCGCCTCCATATCCATCACAACAAAATCCACGGGAAACATAAACTTATCCACTTTGACTAAAACATTCTTTAAAATTCCCCGTGGACACTTCACCTACCGATCCGCCAACGACAAGGTCATGCGTGTGGGGAACAAATCACCAAGGGCTAGCTTCTCGTATAAAGAATATGGCATCAGATTGATGCTAGCCCCTGAGTCCGCCAGAGCATACCTCCTCACATCATCTCCAAATAAACACGGGATAGTGAACATTCCCGGATCTGCAAGCTTTTCGGGAAGCTTGTTTAAAATCACCGCGGAACACCCAGCGCTCAAAGGAATGTTGGCAACCCCTCCCAACTGACCCTTACTCTTCAGCAACTCTTTCAGAAACTTGACATACTTGGGTATGTGCTGAAGGGCTTCAATAAAAGGGAGATTGATCTTGAGTTGTCTAAACATGTCAAGAAAGTGCCCGTATTCCTTAGCATGCTTTTGATTGGTCAAGCGCGCCGGATAAGGAACATGGGTAAGATCAATCTCCGTGGTGGGTCTAAACATTACCGGCTTACCAACTGCCGGCTTCTCAACGGGAGACTCACTGTTAGGTGCGGTACTTGCTGGGACTAGCCTCGGGGGCACCATCCCAGGAGTCTCCATTTCAATTTCCTCATCCACCGGTTCCTCCTCATCTAAATCAACCGGTGGGACCAATCTCTCACTCCCCTCAACTTCCACCAACACCGGTGGTGTGAACACTTCTCCTCTACCTCCTCCAGAACGAGTAGTGACTGCCTTAACGTGGGCGTTTGGGTTGGTTTGGGGCTGACCCGGGAACTGGCCTTGGGGCCTTTCATCCAACCGTTTGGCTATGTCACCAACCGTTCTCTGTAAATCCAAGAACGCAGATTGCTGGTTCTTTAGGAGAACATCATGCTCATGTAGAATCTTCTGTGTAGTGGCATCCTTAGCCACTAACTGAGTCAACAATTCCTCTATCCTACCCAAACCACCACCAGCACCTGAAGTGTTACCAGAACTACCACTAGGCTGCCCTTGCCCCTGGTTTTGAGAGTAACTATGATGGAAACCAGGGGGATTGCCTGAAGATCTATAGGTTTGTTTCTGAGAATTTCCCCAACCGGGGTTATAAGATTGCCCAAACCGGCCCTGCCCGCCTACAAAATTTGCTTGCTCCTGGCTCACCAAACACTCAGAAGTGGCATGACCACCTCTACAAATCTCACACCGATCCACTCTCATCTTCAAATCCTTGACATCCCTAGCTAAAGACTCAAGAGCAGCAGCAACACTAGTTAGACCGCTGCTCATACTCAGCCTGAGCAAAACTTTCAAACATATCGGTGCACTCAGCAACATCTCTTTTTCCCATGAGATGACCACCCGCAGAAGTGTCAAAACGAGCCCGAGTCTCATAAATTAGACCGTTGTAGAACTTCTCTACAAGAGCCCAATCAGAGAGACCGTGCCGGGAGCATCTGCTTAGAAGGTTTTGGAACCTCTCCCAGGCAAGATAATAGGGCTCATCAGGTGCCATTCGGAATAAATGGATCTCATCTCTCAGGCGGGCGGCCTTAGCAGGTGGAAAGTACTTTTTAAGAAAAGCATCCCGAAGGCTAGCCCAAGTAGTGAAAGTGCCTAAAGGATGAGAGTCGAGCCAAGTGGCTGCTCGCCCCGACAAAGAAAATGGAAACAGGTGCATGAAAATCGCATCTTCGGTGGCCCCTTGAAGATTAAAGGTACCACAGATGAGTGTGAGCCGAGCAAGGTGTGCGGGTGCATCTTCATCATCACGACCGCTGAATTGAGCATTATTAATAGCGGTCATGATATATGAAGGAATCTGCCACGAATTTTCATTCGGGATCGGTGGCGGTGTAATGGGGTTGTTAAACCCCGTGAAACCCGCAGTGGCCTGCTGATGCACAGTACGACGTGCCGCCATGGGTGGAAAAAAATGAAAACGTGGGCTAGCGTGAGTAGAAGAAGAAGAGGATGGTGTGTGCTCAGAAAAATCTGCAGAAATAGGAGTGGAAGTACTTACCTCGCTCGTAGAACCTTCAGAAAAGTCCCGCGAATCGCTCCTTGATGGCAAAGAAAGCTCAGGTGGCGGTCCGTGTGAGCGTAGGTGTGGCATACACTACCAAACCTGCAAATAAAAAAAATAAAAATATTCAGAAAGAAATAAAATAAAATAAAATTGAAAACAAAATAAACACAAATATGCACAGATAAGAAAAAGAACTAGTAAGCACAATCGACTAAGAAGTCCCCGGCAACGGCGCCAAAAACTTGATGTCGACGGAGCTTAGCTAATAAACTAACTAAAAACCGACTCTAAAACTAGACACAAAGTAATAAATCTAGACTCCCTAAAACCTAAGCTACCGACAGGCAAGTGTACCTATCGTATGTAGCAAGACCAAAGTAAGTCCGGATATCGAACCCACAGACTTCTACAGAGTGTACTAACTAGACTCAAAAACTTATCTATACAAAATTTGTACTTAAATAAAATAATAATAAGGAGGGGGGTTTTACTACCAAAACTAAGAATAACTTAAATAAAACAAGACCAAGGACTAGCAATCAACGAAACAAAAACTAAATCGAGAGAAGGAAAACACTACCTAGGCTTGAATCATATACATGCTTGACAAGGTTCTATCAGGGATGGAACTAATGTGATACCGGGATCTTTAAATACTAAACTCAAAGAAAACCTAGAGCACCCTCGACCCTTCTCAAGGATAGTCAACTAAGGGTCCTAAAAGCTGTTAAACCACCGGTTAAATGAATTCCCTTCACAGGTCATCCAACTACTTATGAAGTATCCGCTAGATTATCTACCTCACAGTACGATAATCTCTAAACACCTAAGAAATAACTGTTAAACAATCTACCTCACAGCGCGAAAGTCACAGTTCACTTAAATGCTAGGGAAAACTTGGATTTTCCTATTGGACTCGATAAACAAGAAATAACAGACATACTAGAAAGATCTTCTCACAAAGTCTCTAAACTAGTCATCCGACATCCAAGACTCATCGACAACTTCTCACCTCACGGCTATTGAAGCAAGTTGCACATCTTATTTGCTTAAATCTTGATAAAACATTCCTATGAATCACTCGGCCGAAGCAAATCATCCACTAATCAAAAACACAGTAATTGATTCTAGCATGCACCTATTTCGCGACAGACAATCGCCAAGACACATGAGGAATATAATATTAATCATTTAACAATTAAAGACACACATACACATCCAATATTCAAAACCAAATCTTTAAATCATAAATCCATCACATCATAATGTTCCAACACCAAAATAAACCAAATCAATCATGTATAATCATCTAACCTAGATAGTTCTAAGAGTTTAGCCACTAAACATCATATGAAAACAAATCATAATCTGTTTAATGTAAGAAAACATGAGAAACAAGATAAACAAAGTAAACCGATCACGAAACACCCTTTGGATCACTCGTCTAGGGCTTCCCGATGATTAAGGTCGACTCCAATCTCGTCCTCTAGCCTCTAGTCGCCTCCTTCCTCGTTTCTAATCGTCCAGGATCGAATACCCTCGCCTCCAGCCGTTTCAAAATCCTTAAACTCGAAATTCTGAGATTTTAACCCTGTCACGCTACGCGACAGGTACCTGATAACCCTTCGCGCTACGCGACGCAACCCACTACCCGACAAAATAGTCGGGTCAAACCCGCAATCATTAAACAAGGGTAAAATTGTAATTTCCACCTGTCGCGCTACGCGACAGGGTTTCAAGTGTGTGTCGCGATACGCGACAAGGGTATTTCTCAAGAATTCATCTTCTTGTGTCTTGGATTTGTTCTCGACTAACCGGGAGCTCGTTTTCTTGATCTTTTGCTAAAAAATTGATATGTTTATTACCTGCGAGCATGAAATTACCAAAATGTGAAGAACCAGCATAAATCGACTCTAAAATCTAATAAACTGTACAGAAACTAAATAAAAACAAATAGAAAAATAGATGTGTTTTGCAACACATCACATCCCCACACTTAATTCTTTTTCGTCCCTGAAAAAGGCTTATGCAAAAATCTGGGATCATAGCTAAATGAAATGGTTTCCACACAGTTAAACTCGTTAATTCAAAATTAAATTCTATGGAAAAGATTGCAAGTACTGTTATCCTATTAAACCCATACTGATTATTCAAGTCCCTTAGTCATGGTTCATTATGGTCATGTTCTACATTTCATTTCATTTGACCCGCACTTAGGAAATTAGAACCAAATCAATCCTGGATTCTAGCTTTCAAGTCATCCTTACATATAAACAAACAAGAAATTTCTCAAAACAGATTTTTATAATGGAAACAGATGAAAGCGTGAGCATTTTTCTTTTACACATTGAACTTAACTCAGTGGTGTTTCAACCAGGCTGCAACCCAGCGTGTGACACATAAGTTTTCATCCAAATTCTTTCTTTTTATTATTATTATTATTATTATTATTATTATTATTATTATTATTATTATTATTATTATTTTTAGCTCAGCTTATTTGGTGAAATGGGGGCGCCATAAGACTCGGATTTATTCTCATAAAAAGAGTACTTATGTGCCAAACAAAAATCAGATTTTCAAAACTCTAATCTGTTATTGTGCAAAGACTTCTTTCTGACTAGAAAACAGTTTCATCAATTCCAAATCCCCAAGATGTTTCCCATGAAATTCATGCATTTAAGTGATATTATACCAATCCTAAGGGACAAAAACAATCAGTTGAGCCTACTTACATATCCCATAACCAAAGCATAAAACCCAAACCAACAAGTTAACTATGAATGAAACTATAAAACCTAGCTTTTCTATCATTTCCCATCACACTTTTTGCAACCAAGTTTTACAAGGACAAGGAAGATCTAAGCCAAAGATGTAGAAACAGAAATAAAAATAAAAACTTTTCAAAAATTTTGACTCAAGAACTTAAGTAAAATAAAACTAAAAATTAAAAACTAACTACTAAAAACAAAATTAAACTATTTTCCCATCTCCACACTTAAATTGTACATTGTCCCCAATGTAGAGAAAAAGGAAAACCAAAAGAAAAACTAAAAATTAAAAACTAAAAACTGAAAATGACTTAGCTGGTTGAAGAGAAAACTGTCGAGTGCCAGTTTTTCCACGTAGCTCCACAATCTACAATTTTGCTCCACAGGCTACAAACAATCACATAAGATCTACAAAAAGACAAAGATCAAACAAGCATCAACCCATTCAAAATATGATAACAATTATATCCATGATTAAGTCCAACCACAAACCAACCCGGATTCCCGAAACCAATAAATCAAAATTTACAAAATTGCAAAATTTCTAATCAACATAACCATGAACGACAAGAAACACAAGCCTCCCCACACTTAGCCTTCATTAACACCATCTCTTCTCATCTCGGGTGCCTACAGTGTATGAGAATGGAGAGCCAATGGAGTAGAAGAGAAGAAATGGGGCTAAAAATCTGATCTATAAAGCTTGAAAAGCTTTTAACTCATCTGAGAAGGCGTCGCGTACCGCGACAAAATCTTCAATGGCCGTCGCGTAGCGCGACAGAACGTTGACCTGCGAAGTTGACCATATTGTCGCGTAGCGCGACAAATTCTCTGTGGGTGTCGCGTAGCACGACAGGGCTCTTTTTCCAGAGAGTTTCCAGATTTCCATGCCTTAGCCAAATTTTCAACCCTAAAACTCACTAAACCATCCACCACCGTTCTAAAGCAAGAAATACATACCTGGTGGCTCCAATTCATCATTATGGCATCAAATTGATTAAAAACCTGCAAAACAAATTAAAACACACAAAAACGAAGACGAAAAACGAAAAACAATCACGAAAAATGAAAAACACACCAACGACACACAAAATAACCCACAAACTCTACACTTGGGAGTTTAACCCAAGAGCCCACAATCCTCAACTCAGATGGGAGAATCCAAAGAGACATCCTCCCCTACAATCATCTCATGACCACTATCACCAACATCCCATGGTCCCTCTCTCATAACCTCATTCACACCTACATCATGACTCATCGAATCCACACCATCCACTTGATGGACTAACTCACCACTGGCGCTCATAGATCTTGCAATCTTCAAACAAAAACTCTCGTCACCCACTCTAAAAGTGAGTTTACCCTCATACATATCTATAATCGCCTTAGCGGTGCGCAAAAATGGCCGCCCAAGAATGATGGGAACCGTCGTGTCCGCCTCCATATCCATCACAACAAAATCCACGGGAAACATAAACTTATCCACTTTGACTAAAACATTCTTTAAAATTCCCCGTGGACACTTCACCTACCGATCCGCCAACGACAAGGTCATGCGTGTGGGGAACAAATCACCAAGGGCTAGCTTCTCGTATAAAGAATATGGCATCAGATTGATGCTAGCCCCTGAGTCCGCCAGAGCATACCTCCTCACATCATCTCCAAATAAACACGGGATAGTGAACATTCCCGGATCTGCAAGCTTTTCGGGAAGCTTGTTTAAAATCACCGCGGAACACCCAGCGCTCAAAGGAATGTTGGCAACCCCTCCCAACTGACCCTTACTCTTCAGCAACTCTTTCAGAAACTTGACATACTTGGGTATGTGCTGAAGGGCTTCAATAAAAGGGAGATTGATCTTGAGTTGTCTAAACATGTCAAGAAAGTGCCCGTATTCCTTAGCATGCTTTTGATTGGTCAAGCGCGCCGGATAAGGAACACGGGTAAGATCAATCTCCGTGGTGGGTCTAAACATTACCGGCTTGCCAACTGCCGGCTTCTCAACGGGAGACTCACTGTTAGGTGCGGTACTTGCTGGGACTAGCCTCGGGGGCACCATCCCAGGAGTCTCCATTTCAATTTCCTCATCCACCGGTTCCTCCTCATCTAAATCAACCGGTGGGACCAATCTCTCACTCCCCTCAACTTCCACCAACACCGGTGGTGTGAACACTTCTCCTCTACCTCCTCCAGAACGAGTAGTGACTGCCTTAACGTGGGCGTTTGGGTTGGTTTGGGGCTGACCCGGGAACTGGCCTTGGGGCCTTTCATCCAACCGTTTGGCTATGTCACCAACCGTTCTCTGTAAATCCAAGAACGCAGATTGCTGGTTCTTTAGGAGAACATCATGCTCATGTAGAATCTTCTGTGTAGTGGCATCCTTAGCCACTAACTGAGTCAACAATTCCTCTATCCTACCCAAACCACCACCAGCACCTGAAGTGTTACCAGAACTACCACTAGGCTGCCCTTGCCCCTGGTTTTGAGAGTAACTATGATGGAAACCAGGGGGATTGCCTGAAGATCTATAGGTTTGTTTCTGAGAATTTCCCCAACCGGGGTTATAAGATTGCCCAAACGGCCCTGCCCGCCTACAAAATTTGCTTGCTCCTGGCTCACCAAACACTCAGAAGTGGCATGACCACCTCTACAAATCTCACACCGATCCACTCTCATCTTCAAATCCTTGACATCCCTAGCTAAAGACTCAAGAGCAGCAGCAACACTAGTTAGACCGCTGCTCATACTCAGCCTGAGCAAAACTTTCAAACATATCGGTGCACTCAGCAACATCTCTTTTTCCCATGAGATGACCACCCGCAGAAGTGTCAAAACGAGCCCGAGTCTCATAAATTAGACCGTTGTAGAACTTCTCTACAAGAGCCCAATCAGAGAGACCGTGCCGGGAGCATCTGCTTAGAAGGTTTTGGAACCTCTCCCAGGCAAGATAATAGGGCTCATCAGGTGCCATTCGGAATAAATGGATCTCATCTCTCAGGCGGGCGGCCTTAGCAGGTGGAAAGTACTTTTTAAGAAAAACATCCCGAAGGCTAGCCCAAGTAGTGAAAGTGCCTGAAGGATGAGAGTCGAGCCAAGTGGCTGCTCGCCCCGACAAAGAAAATGGAAACAGGTGCATGAAAATCGCATCTTCGGTGGCCCCTTGAAGATTAAAGGTACCACAGATGAGTGTGAGCCGAGCAAGGTGTGCGGGTGCATCTTCATCATCACGACCGCTGAATTGAGCATTATTAATAGCGGTCATGATATATGAAGGAATCTGCCACGAATTTTCATTCGGGATCGGTGGCGGTGTAATGGGGTTGTTAAACCCCGTGAAACCCGCAGTGGCCTGCTGATGCACAGTACGACGTGCCGCCATGGGTGGAAAAAAATGAAAACGTGGGCTAGCGTGAGTAGAAGAAGAAGAGGATGGTGTGTGCTCAGAAAAATCTGCAGAAATAGGAGTGGAAGTACTTACCTCGCTCGTAGAACCTTCAGAAAAGTCCCGCGAATCGCTCCTTGATGGCAAAGAAAGCTCAGGTGGCGGTCCGTGTGAGCGTAGGTGTGGCATACACTACCAAACCTGCAAATAAAAAAAATAAAAATATTCAGAAAGAAATAAAATAAAATAAAATTGAAAACAAAATAAACACAAATATGCACAGATAAGAAAAAGAACTAGTAAGCACAATCGACTAAGAAGTCCCCGGCAACGGCGCCAAAAACTTGATGTCGACGGAGCTTAGCTAATAAACTAACTAAAAACCGACTCTAAAACTAGACACAAAGTAATAAATCTAGACTCCCTAAAACCTAAGCTACCGACAGGCAAGTGTACCTATCGTATGTAGCAAGACCAAAGTAAGTCCGGATATCGAACCCACAGACTTCTACAGAGTGTACTAACTAGACTCAAAAACTTATCTATACAAAATTTGTACTTAAATAAAATAATAATAAGGAGGGGGGTTTTACTACCAAAACTAAGAATAACTTAAATAAAACAAGACCAAGGACTAGCAATCAACGAAACAAAAACTAAATCGAGAGAAGGAAAACACTACCTAGGCTTGAATCATATACATGCTTGACAAGGTTCTATCAGGGATGGAACTAATGTGATACCGGGATCTTTAAATACTAAACTCAAAGAAAACCTAGAGCACCCTCGACCCTTCTCAAGGATAGTCAACTAAGGGTCCTAAAAGCTGTTAAACCACCGGTTAAATGAATTCCCTTCACAGGTCATCCAACTACTTATGAAGTATCCGCTAGATTATCTACCTCACAGTACGATAATCTCTAAACACCTAAGAAATAACTGTTAAACAATCTACCTCACAGCGCGAAAGTCACAGTTCACTTAAATGCTAGGGAAAACTTGGATTTTCCTATTGGACTCGATAAACAAGAAATAACAGACATACTAGAAAGATCTTCTCACAAAGTCTCTAAACTAGTCATCCGACATCCAAGACTCATCGACAACTTCTCACCTCACGGCTATTGAAGCAAGTTGCACATCTTATTTGTTTAAATCTTGATAAAACATTCCTATGAATCACTCGGCCGAAGCAAATCATCCACTAATCAAAAACACACAG
Organism: Mikania micrantha; assembly: GCA_009363875.1. NCBI lineage: Eukaryota > Viridiplantae > Streptophyta > Magnoliopsida > Asterales > Asteraceae > Mikania > Mikania micrantha. The sequence continues at coordinate 57,770,414 of CM018694.1, read as the reverse complement.
TAATTGATTCTAGCATGCACCTATTTCGCGACAGACAATCGCCAAGACACATGAGGAATATAATATTAATCATTTAACAATTAAAGACACACATACACATCCAATATTCAAAACCAAATCTTTAAATCATAAATCCATCACATCATAATGTTCCAACACCAAAATAAACCAAATCAATCATGTATAATCATCTAACCTAGATAGTTCTAAGAGTTTAGCCACTAAACATCATATGAAAACAAATCATAATCTGTTTAATGTAAGAAAACATGAGAAACAAGATAAACAAAGTAAACCGATCACGAAACACCCTTTGGATCACTCGTCTAGGGCTTCCCGATGATTAAGGTCGACTCCAATCTCGTCCTCTAGCCTCTAGTCGCCTCCTTCCTCGTTTCTAATCGTCCAGGATCGAATACCCTCGCCTCCAGCCGTTTCAAAATCCTTAAACTCGAAATTCTGAGATTTTAACCCTGTCATGCTACGCGACAGGTACCTGATAACCCTTCGCGCTACGCGACGCAACCCACTACCCGACAAAATAGTCGGGTCAAACCCGCAATCATTAAACAAGGGTAAAATTGTAATTTCCACCTGTCGCGCTACGCGACAGGGTTTCAAGTGTGTGTCGCGATACGCGACAAGGGTATTTCTCCAGAATTCATCTTCTTGTGTCTTGGATTTGTTCTCGACTAACCGGGAGCTCGTTTTCTTGATCTTTTGCTAAAAAATTGATATGTTTATTACCTGCGAGCATGAAATTACCAAAATGTGAAGAACCAGCATAAATCGACTCTAAAATCTAATAAACTGTACAGAAACTAAATAAAAACAAATAGAAAAATAGATGTGTTTTGCAACACATCAATGACAATGTTTATTGGTCAATTATGCACTGTTCCAACCTCCAGTCGGGGTGGCCATACGGCGCACAACAGTGGGGCTTGTCAGGCCCAAATAGTACTATTCAGAATTACCACGCTAAGCGCTACGCGCTATTAACGGTTCGAGATGTGTTTAATGAGGACTTATCAGTTTTGTGGATGAATGCCACACATATGTATATGCGATATAAGTATGTACCAATGTACCCCAAAGTATGTATGTTGATCAAAATCAGTTGTATGCAATGTTTTCTCCCCCAAAGGTAGAAAGATAAAAAGGGGCCGTGAACTCACCTGGTAAAGTAGTTCCGGTTTATGCGGTGTTGACGACTGTGAAAGCTAGCAGTCCTGCTAGTAAGCTCCTATAATCGTATAGGTGTAAGTATGTGTTCTGTGGTGTATTGTAGTCCATACAACTCCAAGTGTTGGTGTGCTCAACCGAGTGTGTGTGTTGACTAGTGAGACTCGACGAATCGTTGGTGACACGATTGTTGTGTTTACGTGCCTCAATGCACATAAGACACCAAAATGCATCCTATGACTTCAATCACATAAGTTACCATTTTTAGAAAGTTTCCAATTTAGGAAAGTGTGGTTATGAAATCCCATTTTATAAAACAAATCACTCTAGTATGTTTGTAAAAACGTATGTAATCACTTAAAATAAGTCGTTTGCGCATAAAATACCATTAGTGCCATTTTACCCAAACAAAGTTTCCTAAAATAGTAAGTATTTGTTTAAAAGATTGTTTTCACAAATCCAAGTTTCCAATATGCTTAGAAATCATTTTTAAACATATTTCAAATATCACAAATCATCAAATCATTCAAAAACATCAAAAGCCCTCTTTTGATTTATAAAAGTTTCCTTTTATAGTAAGTTTATACAAAACCATGTTTTTGACAAAATCAAATATCTCAACGTGTTTCTAAACACTTCAATATACTTTTAACAACATCTAGACATGTCTAACATGTCTAGATCATCACAATCCAAGACTTGCAACATAATAGTTTCCTTTTATGGCAAGTGTACCAAAATCATCACTACACCAATCATAACTCAACCAAAACTCTAATCTAGCATTTCTAAACCATAAAGTCAGTAGATTCAAATCAATATCACTCAAAATCACCAACAAATTTGTGTTCAATAACCACATGGAGTTGCATGTGTTCAAACACACTATCATGTATGTTTTTACAATATGCATGTACGATCTATCAACTAGTAAACATGTAAAACTACCTTATATGCTAGGATTCGAGTCGTAGTGGATGTAGCAGGTCCTGGAAATGGCTGGAGACGATTCTTCAACGTGTTGATGGCTTCCAAGACTTCCTTTATGATCCTAAGGCTTCCAAACACCAAGAACTTGCTCCAATGGTGCTTCCAGCAGGTTAGGATGTTGATTCAGATGGAATTTGGTCGAGAATAAGTGAAGAAACTCGGAGAATTGGAAGAAGAACCGAGTGAAATGAGTTTGGGTTTGATTGTATAGAAATTTTGATCTGCATGGCCTTCGCGTACCGCGGAGGCCGATCAAAATTAATCACCGCGTACCGCGATGGGATTCGGGAGTATCGACTCCCGGTTTTCTTCGCGTACCGCGAAGACTTTCGCTAAGGGCCGTCGCGTACCGCGACCAGTCCATTTCCTTGTTTTTCGATTTCTTCGATTCGATTACGCTCGTATTCGATTTCTAACATTTATCTTAAGCATCTAATGCTCGTTTAAGCACATAAGTACAAGTAGCACATAAGTTTGATTGATCACCAACGTTCGTGAGATTCGTGTGTGTGTTTCGATAATTTCTCGAATTATATTTGGTAGTTGTGCTTGTGTTTTACGAAGTGTTTGCACGCTTGATTAATCCTAATCAACGTGTAATGCACAATTCAATAATAATCAAAATTATTGTTTTGCGTTTGTGATTAGCTCATCTAATTAAACTCAATTAAATGAAATGCAACAAGTATGGATGTGAAATGAGTGTTGCAATTTATCTAAAATTGCCGGGTGTCACATCATCCCCTTGTTGAAAGAAATTTCATCCCGAAATTTGGTTGTTGTTGGTAGTGTTTGAGAATAAAAATTTTGAAAATTTCTGGTTGTCACATCATCCCCTTGTTGAAAGGAAATTTCGTCCCGAAATTTATTCGTTGTTGTCGGCGTTCGACGTTGTCTTGTTTGAAAAGATGGGGATATGTGCGCATTGTTTGATCTTCACGTTCCCGCGTGAATTTAGGTCCACGTTCCGAGTTCCATCAGACCCTGGCAATCGGAATCCGACTCTGTTTAATTCGTTTGACCTCTCGGTCCATGATCTCTACCGGTTCTCCCATGAATTGCAGTTGTTCATCCACCTGGATTTCATCCAGTGGGATCACAGGTGTCTCATCTGATAACCACTTCTTCCGATTTGAGACATGGAATACGTTGTGAACTCCATCGAGTTCGGCTTGTGGGTTAAGTCGGTATGCTACTGGGCCGATCTGCTTCAGGATTTTGAATGGCCCAATATACCGTGGGTTCAGTTTTCCTCGTTCGCCAAAACAGAAAGGGTGATCGGCATAGCTCTACTGACGATCGCGAGCTGCTGCCATGCGATTTAGATTCTGTACTATCTTCTCGGTTGTTTCATGTATAAGTTTTGAGCCAGTAAGTTGACTATCACCCACCTCTGCCCAACAGAGGGGTGATCGGTACTTCCTTCCATAGAGTGCCTCAAAAGGTGCTGCCTTGATGCTGGTGTGGTAACTGTTGTTGTAGGAAAACTCCACCAATAGTAGGTGAGTTTCCCAGCTATTGCCAAAGTCTACTACGCATGCTCATAGCATATCTTCGAGAGTTTGTATTGTACGTTCGCTCTGGCCATCAGTTGGTGGGTGGTATGCAGTACTCATAACTAACCGCGTACCAAGCGATTTTTGCAATGATATCCAAGAGTTGGAAGTGAACTGAGCGTCTCGATCCAAAATGATGGAGATTGGTACTCCATGTCGCGTGACTATATCCTTGATATAAATTCTGGCTAGCTCTTCCATCCTCTGGTTTTCCTTGGGTGCAAGGATATGTGCTGGCTTGGTCAGTCGGTCCACAATTGCCCAGATAGTGTCACATCCACTAGGATTACGGGGTATCTTGGTAATGAAATACATTGGTATTTGTTCCGGCTTCCACATGGGAACAGAGGAGTGTCGATACTTTCACCATTGCTGTCTAGGGTTTCCCCACTACGAAGAGGCATGCGCACAACTTTGTCGTGGCAAATGGTTTTTAGCTTAGCTTTTAGAAAACCATTCCCTGCCCTCTACAACATCAAAACTGCTTAGTGTAACTTGGCATGAATTCGATCCTAAATTTATGGTTTGCTAGCTCTATAGTGCATTTTCTTAGAACGTGGTTAGTTACAATCCGTTCACCATCATCTAACTCTACGGTGTATTCAGCCTTTAAGGATATTAGGGTTATGACAAGTATTTGCTAAGGTGCTTAAATATAAGACTTTTCTCAATTTCCAGTACCAAACAAGACAGAAGCGTAATGATCGTTTAAGAGATACGTACCTGTTGCAAGATTATGATCATTTATGGCTTCCTTAGCCCCAATTACGAGGGGTCGCTCCTTCGGACCGTTATTGTTCCTGTTATTGTTTTCGTTCTCTAGATATGGGCAGTCCTTCCTGAAGTGCCCCGGCTTCCCACATTCGAAGCAACTCTTCGGTGCTTCATCCCCATTGTCTTCCGTATGGGGGCAGTCCCTTTTAAAGTGCCCTGACTTTCCACATCCGAAGCAACTTTTTGGTGCTTTGTATTGCTGTGGTTGAGGCGGTGGAATTTTGGTCACCAGTTCACCCCTGCAGTTTTTAGTTGTGTGGCCTCGCTTTCCGCACCATTGGCATCGGTATCTTTCACACGGTCCTTGTTTATGATGATAATCACAGTTGTTGCACCTTGGGTTTTTGCCAGCATAGGCACCCTTACGTCGTCTTGGTGGTTGTAGAGTGGGGGTTTCATTTTGAGTGTTATCCCATTTGCGTTTGTTGTC